>CM030795.1:37785756-38133256 GCA_018127125.1 Rhododendron griersonianum | reverse complement strand
TAAGACCCATATATTTTCCTTGGAAAGAACATAAGACAGTAAAATTTTTGCACATGGATAAACTCTAGTAGTTTGGCAAGAACCTCCAAAGTCCTCATTTCGATCACTTCATGGACCAGAGCACGATTTCACACCACCAAGCTGATACAGCTAACAACCCAAGAATTCATTCAAATTAACCTCAAAAGGAGCATTAAGAGAACTGCAGGAGGCTTAGAAATTTAACCAGGTTTTAGTGTTTCTCCGGTTTAACAATTTAGACGAGGCAATCATATACTGTAAGGGACAGTGCCAAACATGCTTCCTTCTAAAACTGCAAAATCAGTATTGAATTTCCCTTCCGACTTCCAATTTCTTGCTCAAACTTAAAAGCAACGACACAGATTTGAAGGAAGACTGAAGAAAATCATAAACTCAAAGATTGGATGAATCCCATACCTCTAAGGCTTTGTTCATTTCATCTTCAGACTGTTCAGTGCTACTGTCATGTTCAGTGTGGTGCAGTGAAGAAAGCATGTCCCATGAGAAGGAGTTCGACTCAATGTCCAACATTGCAGCTTTACCAAATCTCTCCCATAAACTGATCTCTGTAGCTTGCTCAGAAGGAAGAGACCTTACAGGATCAGAAATAAAGTCTCCTGCACTGAATGACAATGATAATGAGAACCATATCATTACGGCACACAAGACATTATTAACTGTAGAAGTTCTTCTGCTCGACACGATATTGGTACAAAAGACATTTCTAACAAGAACCTATAAATGATCCTATTTTCAACTACTAGGGGGTAGCAAATGTACTTTATGTGAAATATACTGAAATGACAGATAATAAGATAACAGTGAAATGCTAAGCAAAGATTTTCATATTTTGGTAGACACCCGTGACCTTCGAAGTGCAAAAAATGCCAAAAATATCTTTTGTCCTGTACAAGAAAGATATTTCGCAGGATTGAGCCTCATGAAAAGGTTTAAACGATTAGTGGGTTCAAAAATCCTTAACATGGTTTTAAATTGCCAATGTTGAAATCACTTTTTCGTTTGAAGTTCGACTGTAACTTATATTACTTTCCATTTGCCAAAATTTTGGCTAAACCCCTTTCCAGTAATTCTTTTCTTTCAAACTACACTTTTACTTTTCAAAGCTAAAACCAATAACAGATATCACGAAAGCTTTCCGCCTTGCACTCCAGTATTACACTATTACTTAATCCACCACATTCGATTTTCATTACTCCGACTACTAAAACCGCACTGATAAAGTAAAAAAGAAGAAGAAACTAATGTACTTCAACCCAGTTGCTGAATTTAAAATGGATTAGCTAGCACATAAATTCAATTACACCATAAATAGAAATATGATCAGCAAAATAACCTCAAGGGCATAGAAGTATCAACTCCCGGAGATCGGTGGTGGGGGAAGCCGGAGGCGCGGTATCTGCCACTTCGTTTACGAACCAGTTCCAACCATTGGTTGAACCGATATGCCGGTCCTGCTGCTATATCCCCCAACATATACAACACCTGCAACCAACAACCACCATCACCCAATTATATCTTAATTACATTGCTCTCTCTCTCTCTCTCTCTACATATATATCTATCATGATAACCGATAATATAAACCGTAGGATATAAATACTTGCCACAGGCAGCAGCCAATGTAACTCGTACTCTCTTCATTGGATACACAGTGAAAACTGCGAGCTGTGGACATACTCAACTACACACTAAGGGAACCAAATAAAAAAAATCTCCCTGTTTTGCATTCTTGTTTTCTTTTCTTGATTGTTCTCCAAAACTATGTTTGTTGGTTTGGCCGATTTCTCAACACACCCTAGGACATCATAATTGCTCTCTGTGTGTGTGTGTGTGAGAGAGAGAGAGAGAGAGAGAGAGAGAAAGAGAGTGAAGAAGTTACCCTAGAAGTGACGGTGAGGGGCAATGGGGTGTAGGGAGGTTCTTCAGATCCGAGATCAAAGTCCTTGTATTCCTCTTCTCCCTGCATATAATTTGTGCGAAAAATAGATCGAATGTGCAAATAAATAAGTAGAAATCGATTAACCCTAGATCCAGTGAAAAAGGTTGAGAGAGAGAGTACCTGGAAGGCATTGGCGGTTGCAGCCGGTGCTTCCTTTTGCTCTTTAGCCATGCGCACACTTTTTTCTCTTCTTCACCTTTTCGAATGTAGTTTAAAAATAGATAGAGAAAAAGGGAATTAGAGAGAAACGTGGCGGCGGAAGTTTGCCTACTATTTTTGAGCGGATTTTCCCGCTTTTTTCTGGTTCTTCGTGGAGCCTCCTCCTCCTCCTCCTGATCGGGACCCAATTTGGAGAGAGAGAGAGAGTAGTGTTGGGGTGATGCGGGTGGCGAGTTAGGGTATGGTGGGTTTCGGTCGCCGGCGACGGAGAGTAGTTTTGGGAAGTAACCCTTGCGTTGCGTTGGTGGGTGGTTATAACGGACAAATGATTAAAATCTAAACGCTTCCTTCGCTTCCACTACCCTCTATGTGCGTCACATTATTTTTTACTCCATCATAGGAGTAGTTGATTTTACAAACAAGGTTCTTTTGGATTTTGGTAGTACTAGTTTTTTTTATCTAACCAGATGTTCGGATCTATTTGCGCGTATTACGATAATTTTGAAAATTTTAAAGTTAACGAACAGACAAATCTCCAGTGGCTTCAGATGGATTGGTAACACTTTGAGAGTTTTCGAATATGAGACTTTAAAATGAAACAAACTCCTAAGACTCCAGCCTTAGGGGCAACTCAAGGTTAGTGCTCTTTCGGCCGACCCACCAACGTACTATGCTCTTGGAGCTTGATCCTCTCGGTTCGCTTCATGGATTAGACGGCTGAGATCTGGTCAGCACAGGGGACAACAGACTCCGCGGGATCTTAGGTCTCTTTTGAAGATTGAAATTCTTTTTAGAGTATATTGAAAATATAATAACGCGGCAAAATCACGTTGATCGAACATGGTTTATCTCGCAGAAGTGGATCCCAATTGCAATCTTATTTTTTAAAAAAAATACTATGTTGTTTAATCATATCAAACGAAGGCCAATTACCCTTTATCTTTGGTGTGTTTGATATTATCAGCAAGTTCTAAAAAAGAATAATTCTAATCATTAAATTAGGCCCAAAAGGAAGCTACAATAAACCAAAGTTTAACCTTCCATTCCAATAAACCAAAGTTTAACCTTCCATTCCATCAAGTGGACGACATAGAATCCTATCTCTGTCCTTTTTTACAAGTCATGTTATTTTCAATTAAACATCTAAAAACATTGTACATAATTTTCTACATTTCCAACACCATTTTAATAGCACGAAAGTCCTTTACTTTTTGGCTGAAAGAATAACAGGACTTTGAAACTTTGAACCTTCTATTTTTTCTTGCACAAATTCATTGTTTATGGAGTTCTTGATGTACGATCATGCTAACTTTGTACGTAGATGATCTATTTAACTTTTTACATAGATGCTCGATCTACTTAACAAATTTTATTTAAAAAAAATAGTTTATATCATTGTTTTCATTTTCTACTCAAGTTCTGATTATTATTGCGGATTAAAAAAATTAAGAAGATCCAAACTTGAACGGAGTAGACAAATGACGGAACCAGACCACCTACACCAAAAAGTGTTTGTACATCTGTTCCCGTATAACGCCACTCACAGCGTTTACATATATCTTACAATGATTGCACGTACACTTCTTGACTCCACTACCCTCCATTTGCGTGACTGATTATATAATGTTTGTGTTAGGTATTTTGCCTCACGAAATCCCTGTATTATTGCCATGTATACATATTCGGCTATGTATGCATATCTTCTCCATTTATTTATGAACCCTTCTAGAGCCACTGACAGTGGCTATACCAACCTTGCACCTACGCAGGGTCATTACGGGTCTCGCACGAAAAATCCAAACCCCTCAATAAGTTCTTGTAACTTGAATAAAAATGAAAAGATTGGGTCGAGCACCTATATAGTGGGTCTCGTGTGGCCGTTAGTGCTAGGTCGGTAAGGCTACCGTTGGTGGGAAAAACATTTTCTTTTATATATTCCCCAATTGTTTTGATGTGTGTAATTGTTTAGACATTATATGCTTGCTGGCAGAGTAGTGACTCGACATATCTCGTCTTATATTAAGTCTCTAAATTCATTTTCGGCTGCCAAAGTAATTGTGCTAGATATTCTAAAAAAATAGTACTAGGTGTTGACCGGGCTGAAGGGGAGCCTTGGTGGCTGAGGTGCTTAAACCCTCTCACCAAGTCAGAGGTTCAAACTTGGGCTAATAATGCTTGGCATTTCGGTGTCTTTTTTGTGGCACAATTGTGAATGAAATTATATGTTACTAAGCGATATCTACTTGACTCCATTCTATTTGGCATTTCAGTGTATTTTTTTCCCAATTATCAATTACGAAAAATAAATTTCATGTACTATAGATAATTGACCCGACGCTTTGAAAGTGATCACTGTTACCATCTCCGTCTTGTTTGAGTATTCTTGCAGGACATCTCTGCATTATTATTCTCAGCCATGTCATACCCAGCAGATTCAAGGCTTTGAACACAAGACAGGCCTCACGAATAGCAAAAAGCTCCCCTTGTAAAGGAGAGGAAAGAATCCACAATCCTTCCATTCCAGGCCCTCATCACCACAGTTGTGATCCCTTCTTTGCCATTTGGCTTGATCGCCACATCACAATCGGCTTTAAGAACAGGACAGTCCAGAGCCTAGACGAGACGTCCTCACTCGGATGGTTATATCCATATGGACTAGAGTTCTCACAGGAGAATTTTCAAACTCCCAAATCGCAAATTTGGCCTTAGCCGTAGGGTTAACAGGAACATGTTGGAAGATAAATTCGTTTCTTGACTTCCAAATGTGCCACGCAATGAAGGCCACAGAGCTTAGAGTATCACAGGCATCAGGCTTTGACATGGAATCCATAATGAGAGAGGACCATTTGATCGCAGAATTAGGAGGGCCGTGGGAACCAATGAAAGGAAAGCTGCTTCCAAGCCAAAACTGCCCTAGCCCATGAGCAGTGAAACAAAAGATATTCTGAGGATTCAACTTGAGAATTACTAATTGGACAAATGTTGGAGGGAGCACATCTTCGCTTAAACAAATCCTCCTTTGAGGCAATAGTGTTTTTACACACGCGCCACCAAAAATTGTGTACTTTGTTGGGGACTTTCAATTTCCAGAGACCAGGGTAGGGTTTAAAGGACGATTCAGGAGAGTTACACTCGGAATTGTGAGAGGATTGAATAGCAAGGTGATAGCCGGATTTAACAGAGAAAACACCACTAGGACTAGGAGTATAATGCCAGACCAGCTTATCCCCACTCCTAAGAACAGGAAGGGGAATAGATGAGATAGCATCCGACTCCAGCTGAGAGACCAAAGAAGGTAGTTTCTGAACATTCCACTGCCCATTGCTCTGGTTTATCACATCTGCCACAGATTGCACATTTGAATTTAAGGGCCTCACCGACTAAATTTTGAATCCCTTAAGAGAGGGGATCCGTTTGTCGTTCCAAAAGTTAATGGAGGATCCGCTGTAGACTTGCCATCTTACACCCTTAGAGAGGAGGTCCCTTCCGTGAAGTAGACTTAACCAAACCCAGGATGCATGACTTCCCCTGCCAGCTTAGAGAAAGGAAGAGTTGGGGAAGCATATTCCTTTTAGAAATCGAGCCCAGAAATTAAGCTTGAGGATTCATTAAAAGTCGCCAACCTTGACGAGCCAACATAGCCTCATTGAAGGCCCTGTAACTTCTGAATCCCACACCTCCTTCTGCTTTGAAGGTAGCCAACTTGTCCCATGCAACCCAACGAATACCTCTGTCTTCAGGATTTGCTTTCCACCAGAAGTTCCCTGATAATGAGTTCAACCTACCACATATAGATTTTAGGAGGAGAAAATAGGACATAAAATACGAGAGAGAGTTGGATAGAGATCCTGTTATTGTCTCCACTGGTCAGGTTAGTTTGTGTATCTTCAAGGGGTATTTTGTTTATTGTATAAAGAGTTGTTTTAAACAGTGAATTTGATTTTAGGATGTCGGTGGTACAGCAGTGTTTCTCCATTTGAGAAATATTTTCTGAAATCCCCCCAAATCTTTTTCCCCTCTCCCTCCGAACCAACCGCACTGTCAAATGCCACCATAGCACTCCATCGAAGATCTATCCACTGCTCCTGCCAGTGCCATCAAATAATTGTTCCCTCTGGCTCTCTCTCAACTATGACTACAACTTTGAATTCCTCTTCAACCTCGACTCTGACCACAACGTGTTTTTCGTTTCATAGTCGGTATGAGAAATTGAAGAACTTCGGTGCAAAAAATGAAAGATTCCACAGTAATCAGACCTTGAATTTCGTTTTAACTTAGATAAACTTGATTTAAAGTTCGGTCCCATCGATGTTCGAAATTCAAAGTATGGTTGGTTTCCAACGATCAGAACAACGTAGTAAAAACGAAGTTTAGGCTGCTCAGGGGCTAGAATAAAATCACCCAAAATGGGGTTACCTTGAGGGGCTGCAAAGCGGCAGCAAGTTGCCTCGCTACAGGATATCATTGGAACTGAAATGACATTTTAAACACCCAGATAAGCGCAATGGACTAATAATCCAATGCCCATAAATAATTCATTGGACAACGTTCACAATCAAAACCGAATCAATACACGCAGATGGCTCGACAAAAAGGTCTCAGACGAATGAAATGCAATAACTAGACTTACATAGATAAAAGGAAAAGACCGAAAGGATATAAAAATTTAAATACCTCGCAAGGAAAGCAGATTTTCAACATAATTGTAGACATTTATGATCGCATCCTCAGGAAGCCCAGCAATATGGATCTTTCTCGAACTTCTTTTATTCCGACCATAGTAGTAAATCTCAAAGCTGGGAGACACATCAGGGAGGTAATCATGTAGGAGGAACTCACCTGTCTGAATTGAGCCATATGTATGAATATGCCAACGTGGTCCATCGAAATCCGGTGGCAGCATGGTCCTCTCTTTGACCCAAACCCAGTTGTCATAGTCCTCTAGTATCCAAAGCTCCTCCAGTTCAAGTTCCTCTTCTGGGTCCACACAAGCAGCCAAATGGCCTCCAAGGTCTAACAGACGAGGCATGTACGAGGGTCCCCTAGGCAGTGAAATCACCCCAAATCTCTCATCTTTGAGGTCAAATGTCACTACAACCTCATCATCAACAGTACGAGCATCGTCCGTCGAAAAGTTTCTCCAGTGTATAACTCCACCAAGACAGATGCCATTTTCACCAAACTCAAAGTGGGAGGCCGGGGGAACAATATCAATCTTTCTCCATGAGAGTGAGCCCAAAGTGAAAATTTCACACTCGCAATGAGACAACTCGAATTCTCGAAAAGAGTTCTGTTTCAGGACCCGGTGTATTCACCACTTTGTATTGCTTAGTGGAAGGATCAAACCCGAAAGATACCAATGGGATTGAATAAGACAAGTACTTGGCCCTTTTTGGGTAACCGTTTGATGGCGGATTAAATGGGGGAAGGGAAAATATCTCTTTGGTGAAAGGATTCACAATGACAATGGATTTTGGCATATTTAGGTAAAAACATATTAAGCCATTGACACATGGTTGACCAAAATAAGAAACTGACGCCGCCGGATAGCTGAACAAGTGCTGAGCTAGTCCCCCTTCATAATCGGCTGAGAAAAAAATTGTATCCTTGAAGCTGGGGGTACATGAAGAGATTACAAGGTGGCAGCCACCAGGTCTAGACTTGGCACGGAAATGGTGCAATTCCACAAAAGAGGGCTCCTCAATTAGAGCGCGCCAATGCTTGCAGATGCACTTGCATTGGCCCACCATCTTTGCTGGGAGTCTTGTTAGAATGTCCACCCATATCTCACGAGGCAAGTAGCCCTCATTTGTGATTCCGCCAGTATTGCCAGAAGATAATCGAAGGGTGCCTTTCTTATAACACATCGCATTCGATTTAAAAGTAACGAAAGCAATGAGTAAGCTTGAACAAACAAGTAGTGCCAAGTAACGGGGGAGCTTGATTCTGCAATGTCCAGGAAGAGTAGAAATATTAAACAAAAACAAAAATCAAACAAGTTTCACGAGGGCTTGATAGCTAGATGATAATATAGAGAAGCATACGAATATCTGAAACACAAGTAAAAACTTATCATAACTCGTGCGCACATGGGTTTGGTTGGTTCAAATTAGTGAATTGTCCTGATCAAGAACAGTCAGTCTATGAAGCACAGATACTTCGCCGGAGGTCATGTATTGTGTCGGACATCGACACCGACACTCTTCAGACACTCGTTGGACACATGGCCCACACATAGGAAGTGTTCTTATTTTTACTTACTTATTTTCGACTCACTAGGGGCACTTTGAAACATGCTGAAGATATTCTAGGACACTCTATCAACACTTGCAGAACATATTGGGGATGTCAAATATAGCAGCAGGCTTTTGTCAAAAATTAGGGAAGTCTTGTTTGTGTATGAATCTGTGATAGCTGAAGGTTAATAGATTAAAATATCAATTTTGTTGGAACATTTTTGTGAATGAGGTAGTGACAAATATGAATGCTGTAATAAAACATGGATGAAGGCATATATGCTAGTCTCATTACAATTAGATACTTGTTTTTCCTTTCATCTGATTTATTGCTTGTTTAACAAGCAGCATATAACTAGAATACATAAGTAAACATTTCGATGTGTCCTATGTCGATGTCGCGATTGTGTCATGTCGCACATGTCCATATCGGTGCTACATAAGTTGGAATTTTTGGACACTGAACGAAAATCAGACATTTCAAACAGCATTATTCTATTTTCTAACAAAGGCCTGGTCTACAATAAATAGAGATATCAAATGGAAAGGCCTGGTCTACAATAAATAGAGATATCAAATGGAAACAAAGCAAAACAGAGCATGAACATCAGGGCTTTTTTTTTTCCGGTCAAACGGAAATTCATGAACATCAGGCTTTGTGTAACAAACGAACAATATCAATCTCCATAAGTACGGGTTTATGTAACAGTAATTATAGTTAGAGTGAATATAGCACGAATGAAGCTCCCACCCAGTTACTTAGAGTCCCATTCGATCCAGTCTTGGGCATTTTTAGGCCTGCTATTGGGTCCACAAAAATGATTGGAACAGTTCTTTTTGAAGAGGCTAGTCAAGTAGATCATGCTTGATCAAACACGGATAGCTCCATCAACAAAATATATTTGTGCAATGAAAATGGTTTGAATTG
Source organism: Rhododendron griersonianum (assembly GCA_018127125.1). Taxonomy (NCBI): domain Eukaryota; kingdom Viridiplantae; phylum Streptophyta; class Magnoliopsida; order Ericales; family Ericaceae; genus Rhododendron; species Rhododendron griersonianum. The sequence goes on along the minus strand of CM030795.1, from coordinate 38,123,952 downwards.
GAAGAAATATGATTTGAAATTCCAACCGTCCATTTTTCATTCACAAATCTGTTTTGTTTAATGGATCTATGTTCGATCAAGCTAGTTTTTTACAAGGACAGCTCTACAAATTAAGAGGTTTCGATTACATATACGTATGTATATTGGAGTTGGTTCAGGAGGGGTCTGCAAACAAATAGGCAGGTAAGCAAATAATACAGAAGTCCGAAGAAGATAAGAACCGAGCCCTCCAATTCAGATGCAAAATAAAAGATTGATGGAGAAAAAGATCTACCATTCTCTGGATTGATGGATGTTCTCTGAAAAACAAAGGGCCCATTACGAATGATCCTTTTTTTGGAAAGAGACATCCTCAATCATCTCGGAAAGACAATTTACATAAAAAGTGGGGGGGAAAAAACTGACCTTTTTGATGGAGAAAAAGATCAGACCCAGTAGCCATGGATCTATAGATCTACCATTCTCTGGATTGATGGATGTTCTCTGAAAAACAAAGGGCCCATTACGAATGATCCTTTTTTTGGAAAGAGACATCCTCAATCATCTCGGAAAGACAATTTACATAAAAAGTGGGGGGGAAAAAAACTGACCTTTTTGATGGAGAAAAAGATCAGACCCAGTAGCCATGGATCTATAGATCTACCATTCTCTGGATTGATGGATGCTCTCTGAAAAACAAAGGGCCCATTACGAATCCAATCATCGGGACAAAACAATAAAAAACTGATCTTTGATGGAGAAAACGATCAAATCCACCGGTATTCCCCTTTGGTTGGTGAGAAAGCATGAGATACGAAAGAAAGGGGAGTAATTTCTCACCAAATCTCACTATTTTTGGTGAGAAAGGGAAGAGCCAATCAAAAAATTTAATTTTTGGTACTTTGTTAATCGTTTCTCGTCAAATACTCAATCCAAATGAGTGATTTGGCTAGGAACCATAACCCTTTCTTTACTTTTCTCTTAAGATCCCTCCAACCAAAACCCTGTCTGTGGATCATCCAATTACTATTTTTTTTTTTTTGGGGGGGGGGGGGGGGGGGGTAAATTAACCACTATTAAAAAGCAAAAGTGAAAATCATAGAAAAGAAAACCCCAAAACCAAACTTAGTCCCACAAACAACAGCAGGACAACGGACATCAACAAGGAAAAAACAAACAGCAAACAAACATCAGTCAACAATCTGGCTTCTTCAGAACGCGCTTAAGGCTCTGCGATGATGTGAGAACTCAACAAAGGAGCAGAAAGAGATTTACCTTGAAATACTATGTTTAAGCATCTGAACTACCCATAAACAAAATAAGCAGAGATAGATCGACGCAGAGAGTGAGAGTGAGAGAGAGAGAGAGCGTGTGACCTGTTCTTATCCCACCGGAACTTGCTTAATAAAGATTAGATTTTTGAGTTGGCCGACAGATTCGGATCGGTCAAAACTGCAGGGCCGACACCCAGACGAGTGTTAAAGGAACATTACTATCTCTTTTATTGAAATAGTGTAAAGTTCTATTTGTGCAATACATTTTTTATTAAGGATGACATTATTTTACAAGCATCACTATCGGTACCGATCATTTTTATCCCGAAATCGTACCAATCGTCTCGCTGGGTCCACTTTGGTCACCGGACGGCTGATCCGAGCCGTCCAAAAATTCTATAAAAAAAAAAGAGGGGGTCTTAGAGGGAATCAACGGCATCATCGGACCCCCTCGTTTTTTTTATAGAATTTTTGGATGGCTCGGATCGGCAGTCTGGTGGCCGAAATGGGCCCGATGAGCCAATCGGTACGGTTTCGGGATAAAACCCGTCGGTACCAATATCATTAGCATTATTTTACCGTGGATCCCCACGCTATTTTAACCAATAAAAAAAAAAAAGTAATGTTCACCCGTGACTCAAACACACCACCCAGACAGATAGGAAAAGTTATTCAGTGCTACTCAAGAATGTCGGCTTCCCACCGACGTGGTTGAGGCTGAACCGTTGAAGTGACGGGTGTGCATGGTCGGGTTTAACCTTTACCCGCCACTTGGCCTGGTCGGGTTGGAAATTTCTGGGCTCGAGCCCAGGCTCGAGACATTCATAAGGTTTCAAAAAGTCTAGGGAAAATGACGGTAAATGACATGTTTTGATAATTAATACCCACCAAGAACATGAGAATATTTGTTAATGCTGAAAATGTCATTGGCAGGTATTAATAACCAAAACACGTCCTGGGCTGTCATTTTCCCAAAAGTTCATTCATAATAGCCCATCATCCACACACCACTCGCGAAAATTATTATAACTAGAAATTGTCTGCACAACACGTTTTTGAACACGACTAAGATAAATTATCGAGTATGTAACTTTTTTTTCTTTCATGCACCTCACACTAAAATCTGAGGAGTGCAATTGCGCCGTGCCAAAAGTCACTAATTCAAAAGCATTAACATAAAACAATGAAAAACTTTCATGCACCCTCATACTAAAATTGCTTAATCCCAAAGGAATCAAAGCAAATGCAAAAAATTGTTATAAAAATTAGAAGCTCTTATTCAAGATTACATCTAACAAAATTGCTATTATTTTTCCGTAAACATGTCAACAAATTTGTACATGCGAGGAAACACAGTAAGAACATAAACAGTGATCAAGGCAAACACCACTCGTACAATGAAGTTTCCCCCTTCATCTTCAAAGCACCAACTTAATCACTGATGTAATGCATTGTGAAGGACGGTACTCCTTGTTTCTTCATATAATAAGAAATGACGGTTTTTGAATCTTATACATAAATTCAACGGTATAGATATACCCCAATTTTCGATAGAATCTATTAACACGGGCATGAAGGCATGGGCGTGCCGTATTGAAGGCATTAGTTGGCATTTTAATGCTTTGCAAGATAAACACCGCAGCAAGAGATCTCCATAAAACTTAATTCGTTTATTTGTTTTTCATGGTCAATTATTTAAAAGTCGATGAACCACTGTACCTAGAGTGATAACTGGATAAGTACGTTCAGACGTACCCTCAAGTACGGGGATGCCCCTACGTTATATGCGCAGGACAAATCGACATGATTCTACGGGCATCTTCTACAGAAAACAAAAGAGAGAGCAAAGGCTCCCTCCATTTTTTAGACTGAGCATCAATCAAACTTTCAACTTTAAAACTAGTAAACAATGTTGAACATTTGTACCCCTATAAGGGTTAACCGACTTAGGAATCCAATCATCCTCAAATAGATTAACTTTGTTACCATTTCCAATCTTCCATTTCAATCCCTGTGACAACAATTGCTTGCCCCACAATATACTCCTCCAACCCCAGGAAGAAGAGGAGGTAGCTGTGGCATTCAAAAATCCACCTTTTGACAATATTTTCCACAAAGCACTTTGGATAGCAAGGAATCTGGATTTTGCATAATTCTCCAGCCCACTTTAGCCAATAAGGTTTGATTAAGACAAGCTAAATCCCTCAATCCCAAACCTCCCTTTTGGGATGACAACATACACTCCATTTCCTCCAAACTATACCTTTCTCCTTGTCCCCAAACCACAAAAAACGAAGAAGCCACCCTCCTAACCTGGTTTAAAAAGTATAACGGGCCCCGAAAGATTGACAAAAGATATAATTGAATAGTAAGAAGCACATCGACAAAAGATATAATTGAATAGTAAGAAGCACATGTTTAACCAGCACCAATCCAGATGCAAACGATAAAAGATGCCAGGCTTTGACACAATCTTAATTCCAAAAATATTTCTCAAGCATTCACATGACACTCCAACATATTAGGGCTGACAAATAATTTGGAGTTCTAGGCCTTATGCTAATTGTAACATTTCAAGAACATGTTTTATCAAACTGGGACCACCCTCAGCATGAGGGTGGCAACTCCCAACACCTGGACCCATTGTTTCAAAAAAGCTACTTGCTGGCCGACAATCAATTCCGGATTGAGCGCCAAAAACCCCTTCCAGTTTACTCTGCACCTGTTGTTTGAGATGTTCATAACAGTTTCTATAGTCTCTCCACCCGCCCCATTGATTAGATGGATAGGAAATGTATTTGTATGAGCATCAAAAACTCCTCTTTCCATAGCCTCATTGAACATGACTTGGCCAACATCACTATAGATAACCAGGCTTTTGTGGATATCACTAGGCGTCAGCGTCTTTAGATAGAGAGGAATAACTGGTGAAGACACAAACATAGGCTTAGAAACAGTACAAAATGCAACTAAGCAAGAAAATAACAAGGCAAAGTATGCATATTCAGAGGAGTGGCAGGTTTGCTTACACTGATCAGCATCCACAACCACCTCAGCATGAGGAGCGACAGCAACTTCCGGAGAGACAGCAACTTCCTGATCCGGAGAGACAACAACTTCCTGATCCGGAGAGACAGCAACTTCCTGATCCGGAACATCAGCATTCCCAGCAACAAGAGCCTCGTCCAATTTTGCAGGATCACCGGCTTCCACATCAGCACTGGCTTCGGCTGCCTCGATCTCAGACAGAAGCTTGTCAAATTTGGAAGCGACCCCAGCAATAGCTGCCGATTCTTCCCCTTTCAACAGGGCTCTGCTCTTGTTGCTGGGAATGCTGATGTTCCGGATCAGGAAGTTGCTATCTCTCCGGATCAGGAAGTTGCTGTCTCTCCGTCCGGAAGTTGCTGTTGCTCCTCATGCTGAGGTGGTTGTGGATGCTGATCAGTGTAAGCAAACCTGCCACTCCTCTGAATATGCATACTTTGCCTTGTTATTTTCTTGCTTAGTTGCATTTTGTACTGTTTCTAAGCCTATGTTTGTGTCTTCACCAGTTATTCCTCTCTATCTAAAGACGCTGACGCCTAGTGATATCCACAAAAGCCTGGTTATCTATAGTGATGTTGGCCAAGTCATGTTCAATGAGGCTATGGACAGAGGAGTTTTTGATGCTCATACAAATACATTTCCTATCCATCTAATCAATGGGGCGGGTGGCGAGACTATAGAAACTGTTATGAACATCTTAAACAACAGGTGCAGAGTAAACTGGAATGGGTTTTTGGCGCTCAATCCGGAATTGATTGTCGGCCAGCAAGTTGCTTTTTCGAAACAATGGGTCCAGGTGTTGGGAGTTGCCACCCTCAGTATAGGGTGGTCCCAGTTTGATAAAACATGTTCTTGAAATGTTACAATTAGCATAAGGCCTAGAACTCCAAATTATTTGTCAGCCCTAATATGTTAGAGTGTCGTGAATGCTTTGAGGAATATTTTTGGAATTAAGATTGTGTCAAAGCCTGGCATCTTTTATCGTTTGCATCTGGATTGGTGCTGGTTAAACATGTGCTTCTTACTATTCAATTATATCTTTTGTCGATGTGCTTCTTACTATTCAATTATATCTTTTGTCAATCTTTCGGGGCCCGTTATACTTTTTAAACCAGGTTAGGAGGGTGGCTTCTTCGTTTTTTGTGGTTTGGGGACAAGGAGAAAGGTATAGTTTGGAGGAAATGGAGTGTATGTTGTCGTCCCAAAAATAAGGGAGGTTTGGGATTGAGGGATTTAGCTTATTTTAATCAAACCTTATTGGCTAAAGTGGGCTGGAGAATTATGCAAAATCCAGATTCCTTGCTATCCAAAGTGCTTTGTGGAAAATATTGTCAAAAGGTGGATTTTTGAATGCCACAGCTACCTCCTCTTCTTCCTGGGGTTGGAGGAGTATATTGTGGGGCAAGCAATTGTTGTCACAGGGATTGAAGTGGAAGATTGGAAATGGTAACAAAGTTAATGTATTTGAGGATGATTGGATTCCTAAGTCGGTTAACCCTTATAGGGGTACAAATGTTCAACATTGTTTACTAGTTTTAAAGTTGAAAGTTTGATTGATGCTCAGTCTAAAAAATGGAGGGAGCCTTTGCTCTCTCTTTTGTTTTCTGTAGAAGATGCAGCCTCCCAGTCCGCCATTTGAAAGGAAGAAAACCTGTAAAAAAAAAAAGAACAAAACAAAGTCACGGTTGCAATTCAAACACTGTTACTTCCAACACAACAAAACACTAACTTACCCCAAATAATAATAAGCCTGCCACAGGTTTTGATCGAACTCAATGGCTTTGGTACAGTCAGCAGCAGCACCTAACGTAGGCCAAACCTCAGTCCCCAGCTAACACTAAAAAGAAGCAAATGCTACACACTACGCTAAATAACTTAATGAGAAACACAATAATAAATAAGTGGTACATCATCAGAAAGTACAAGATTCTACAGTGTACAACAAATGCAAAAATCACCAAAGTAGTATTCATCCCCATGTACTCAGAAACATTTTACACAAGTAAAGCTCACGTAACAAGATACAAAATTATCAAAAGAAGTTCGACAACAGAAAAGATAGAGAAAACTCCAGTTATCAATGATTACTGTCCATGGAATCCCAGTTACAGGCTTTCCAGTTTCTAGACACAAGAAATGAGCCTTCTATTACAAAGAAGATGACAAAGTGATGCGGGCCCTTCAAGAAACGAAGTATTGGCTTCATAAATAGAAGATATGGGCAATCCCAAACTTTAATGGTGACATTCAAGAAAGGAATATTCCAGTAAAAAGAACCATCAGTGTAGGATACTTAACTGCCAAGCAAGCACATAAACATAAAAGAGTAAAACATGAGAAAGAAACAGAGAGAGAGAGAGAGGGAGAGAAAACAAATTGAGAATCCAACTTCTTTCCAGAGAGAGATTTCATCACAATTCACAACAGAGAATGAAGTGCACAAGATTCATGTGCACACAAATGGCATGACACAGGCATCGACAAGGTACTTTTAAGAAATGTGAGGCACATCGTGCATAGGACATGTTTTACATGTATATGGCTTAGGGTGTTTTTTTTTTTTGGTAGTCCTTTACAATATATCAAAATTTTCGGAAAATGCAACATAATACTAGTTAACATTATAATCCAAATAGAAATTGCTTTCAATTGAGAAGCATGGATACTGACACGCGGACATGCCAGTTTTTTGCAAAACAAGGACACAGACACGTTGCTACATTGGGAACATGTTGATATGAATTTTATTAGTACAGATCTTATGAGTTCAGATGAAAATATAAAGTATTACTTCTACGGAGGCTGATAACATGTTCATGCTTCTCCTAAGACCAATCAAAACTGATATACTACATCATACATCATTTTGGTAAACTTGTTCACAGATGGCAGGCATTGTCTAACACTAGGTCTAGGGCAAGGGCATAAGTGCAGATTTTCATGGTTCTTTTTTGGTCCTAGTATCACAAGTTATGTTTTGCAAACTAGTTGTTTGACTGTTCAAAGAGTTGAGGTGGTGAAAAAATAAAGGACGAATGGGACATGATTTAAGGAATCTGACAGGTTGTCCAGTGCTGACGAGCATCAATATCTGACACGAGCGCGACTTTCTTAGAAGTGTCATTGCTTCTTGGTAGTAACTACAATACCCCCGATCCGATCGGGGGATCGAATTGATTATAGAAACATGAGTTTAATTAGTCAACAAGGAAAAATATTATCTAGACGATAACCAGCAACTTCGTACATGGTTTAAAATCAGTTGGCATGATAGTTGAGAGTCTCGACTCTCAACACAAATGCCACGTTCTTAGAAGTGTCCCTCCTATCAAATTAATCTATCCACAAAAAGAAGTATTATTGCGCTGTATGATACATCATTGTTGGATAATTTAGTACATGAGTATGGAACATTCTGATAAATTTTCAGCTCACCAGGTTGCGAAGTTAATCGCTTTATAGATGCAAGTCTAACTCCCATCGATTGGTAAGTCAATTGCCTAGCAGGCTAACATTTGAACTTTTGCCCTCTAGCACCATCTACCATTCTCAGCTAGGTTCTTGTTTTTACTTGACTTACCGTGGAGTTCCATCTGCTGTTATTATTAGTTGCCACATTGTGTGGGTCGAAGCAAGTCTCTTTCTTGCCTGACGCCCGGACTTCTTAAATTCGTACCTTCGTTACATTCCGCAACTCTTATCTTGATGAAAAAAATGTAACTGCAAATGGTTTGACTTAAAACTACATCGAATCGCGTCCTAGGGTCCTATTCCACCAAATGCAATACTATGGATTGGTCATCAATGCATCAAAGCCACAAATCATAAACTCTCAAAATTAGGCACAAATTGACCAATCATTTTCCGCAATCAAAAAATTAAACATCTTTCACATATTACATACCTATAAAAACATCAGTCTAATTTTTATTTTTTTTTTGTGAGTATCAACACATTAGTCTAATGACTCTAATCAGTTATCTACTGTCCAATGAATAAAAACCTCAAGATCACACAGCCGAAATCCATTGTGGCCAGTAACAACAATATCAAAGGAGGTCAGACCCCTTTTACCGGGAGACAACAATTCGTCCAGATTTACGAGCACACATCCGTTTCTACATCCATACATATGCATGTGGCTGTGCATATATCTCCGCCATAGTTGTTAGAATCGTACGATTAACGATTCGTATCGTACGATTCGGAGGGTAATCGATACGAATAGGCTGCCTAAATCGGAAATAGCTGCGAATCGTAGGTGAATCAGTGAATTGGTGATCCGAATCGGTGAATCGTTTGATTCACTTAATATTTTTGAAATTCATTTTTTACTCTTGTTTTGCTTCTTTTTTTGTTTGAAAAGTGTTCAAACTATTTTTTAAGGTCTTTAATATTGTTATATGTCATCTTTTGTCTATGTTATATGGATAGATAATAAGAAAAGGAGATTTATTACGAGAGTGAATCGAAAATGAGGAAGATAAATGGAATATAACAACCCTATATACCTTCTCTTTTGTACAAAAAGAACCACAAGTAGGATCTACGAATCATAAACTCTTGGTAGTTGTAATAGAAGCAGCTTACCTAATACTCCACGTTATTATCAAATCATCATTTAGAAGAAGGTTTTTATTGATTTAGGTCTAAATCTTTCATTTGTAGTATATATTGTTGTTATCCTAATCAATAAGCATACGTTCTCTGTGTTATAGAAGTCATGACCGAATCGGAGCCATTCACGATTCGATTCGATTCGATTCGATTCGATTCGATTCGATTCGAAAAACTACCGTTTCGATTCTCGATTTGACAACTATGATCTCCGTGTCCGCGTACACCATTCGCAATGTAAGATGAAGTGCTCTAGATACAAAACTTTCACATCAAACTATGAGATTACATTCATAAGTGCAAGAATAAGTAAACTGAATAAATTTGGCAGAAAATTGACCGATTATCTTCTCAGATTACAAAAATCCAACTACTAAATCATGTAAAAATACATCCAATCAACTATGTTATCTCCGCAATCTACATCCTAAATCGATTCTTCACACACCTTCTATAACACATAACTTGATGCACAATCGTCAAGAAAAAATTCAAAACTGAATAAATTTGGCAGAAAATTGACCGATTATCTTCTCGGGTTACAAAAATCCAACTACTCGAACAAATCATGTAAGAATCCATCCAATCAACTACGTTATCTCCGTAATCAACATCCTAAATCGATTCTTCACACACCTTCTATAACACATAACTTGATGCGCAATCGTCAAGAAAAAATTCAAAACTGAATAAATTTGGCAGAAAATTGACCGATTATCTTCTCGGGTTACAAAAATCCAACTACTCGAACAAATCATGTAAGAATCCATCCAATCAACTACGCTATCTCCGATATCAACATCCTAAATCGATTCTTCACACACCTTCTATAACACATAACTTGTTGCGCAATCGTCAAGAAAAAATTCAAAACTGAATAAATTTGGCAGAAAATTGACCGATTATCTTCTCGGATTACAAAAATCCAACTACTCGAACAAATCATGTAAAAATCCATCCAATCAACTACCTTATCTCCGCGATCAACATCCTAAATCGATTCTTCACACACCTTCTATAACACATAACTTGATGCGCAATCGTCAAGAAAAAATTCAAAACTGAATAAATTTGGCAGAAAATTGACCGATTATCTTCTCGGGTTACAAAAATCCAACTACTCGAACAAATCATGTAAGAATCCATCCAATCAACTACGCTATCTCCGATATCAACATCCTAAATCGATTCTTCACACACCTTCTATAACACATAACTTGTTGCGCAATCGTCAAGAAAAAATTCAAAACTGAATAAATTTGGCAGAAAATTGACCGATTATCTTCTCGGATTACAAAAATCCAACTACTCGAACAAATCATGTAAAAATCCATCCAATCAACTACCTTATCTCCGCGATCAACATCCTAAATCGATTCTTCACACACCTTCTATAACACATAACTTGATGCGCAATCGTCAAGAAAAAATTCAAAACTGAATAAATTTGGCAGAAAATTGACCGATTATCTTCTCGGGTTACAAAAATCCAACTACTCGAACAAATCATGTAAGAATCCATCCAATCAACTACGTTATCTCCGATATCAACATCCTAAATCGATTCTTCACACACCTTCTATAACACATAACTTGTTGCGCAATCGTCAAGAAAAAATTCAAAACTGAATAAATTTGGCAGAAAATTGACCGATTATCTTCTCGGATTACAAAAATCCAACTACTCGAACAAATCATGTAAAAATCCATCCAATCAACTACCTTATCTCCGCGATCAACATCCTAAATCGATTCTTCACACACCTATTACACATAACTTGACCTAATACATACCTTCGTGTTCTCCTTGAGCTATTTTTGCATTGGCCCGGCCAACCAAACCGAGGGCCGCTTCTTTCAGCGATTCGTCCACCGATTGTGTGAAGTGTAGCTGGGATGCAGTAAACTCCTTGTCGACAAAAGCACGATGACCTTTCTCACGTAACGCTTGAACCGCCATTTTTTCCCTTTTTGAGAGAGAGAGAGAGAAAGAAAAGTGTTGTGAGAGCATTCTCTATTTGAGAGTATCAAAGCACTCCAATCCATCCTCTCAGAGCATCTCCAATCCAACACCCTCCAAATCTCTATTTGAGAGGATCAAATTAATATATTTTATTTGAAAAGTAGATTTAGAGGATTGTACTATTTATCTCAACTCCAACCCAACACTCTATTTCTCAATTCCAACACATATTTGGAGGAGATCCTCTATTTTTTCATTCATCCTCTATATTTAGAGGATCAAAGTTCATCCTCCCAAATGGAGGAGAGTTTTAGAGGATGGGTTGGAGAATGTTTTTCCTCCAAAATGAAGAAATGGAGTTTGGGTTGGAGATGCTCTCAATCCTCCTCCATTTGAGAGCATTGAATTTTAATACTCTATATTTAGAGGGTGAGAGAAAATATAGAGGCCATCTCTAAAATACTCTTCACCTTTTTAAAAGATATTTTTGTCCTTATTTGCTTTTCTTACTTAATTTTTATTCTCATGAGAGTATAAAAACAGGTTTTTTTTCATAAAGTGATTTTAGAGACAAAAATAGAGGGTTTGTGAATTGTGGTTGGTGTAAACATGAATAGTAATTTCCTCTATAATCACTTTATGAGTAAAAAATATTATTTTGATACTCTCAAATGAAGTATTGGATTGGAGATGCTCTGATAGGATCGAATTGAGAGGTGTTAATCGCCCCTCCCGTGTCAGACCCCCCGACACGGGCCCCCTCCCTTTCCCCCTTTTACCCTCAGCTGCTTTCTCTCTCTCATTTTATTTTTTTTGTTATAAAAGTAATAACTTTTTTAACGTATTTTTTAATAAATTTTATATTTTTGAAATCTACTCAACGAAACCTATCAAACGAGCCTAATATTGATGGTGAAATAATGTAAAACGAACAAATTATATTTTTGTGGTAGTTTAAACTATCTAAAGAGGTTGAAAAATAAGTGTTCCAAATTTCAATCTGTTTGAACCGGTGAAAAGATTTTAATTTTTTGATCATTTTATTCTAAATTGTCATAATTAAATTTTGACTTTAGGGCTCTCATTGATTAACCTTAAGAAAGTTGTAGAATCAAATATCTCTTAGAATTAATCAACGAGAGCCCTATAATCAAAATTTAATTATGACCATTTGAGATAAAATAATTAGAAAAATAAAATCTTTCCACTGGTTCAAAGGGATTGAAATTTGGAACACTTTTATATTTTTGAAATCTACTCAATAAAACCTATCAAATAAGTCTAATTTACTTTATATTTCTCTTAACAGTCAATAATGCAAACTGAAATCAAACTTCAATTAATTATAATTGAATATATAGAACCAATACATGAACATAAATAAATACACAAATTTAGTCAATATTTTCGCCAAATTGTGGTCGTCGTCCTGGCGGATCTATCTATCGAATTTTGCAACGGGCAACTGTTGCTGCACCTGCAACTTTAAACTAATGCTATCAATGCTCTATCAAACTTGCAACGGGCAACTGTTGCTGAACCTGCCCCTTTTAGATAGTTTGCAAGTTTGAACAAATGGTCATAATTAAATTTTTTTGAACCAACGGGCAACTTTAGCAATGCTTAATTTTTTTAACTTTTTAGACAGTTTTTATAAGGATAAAAATATAGTTAAAATATTAAGTATTCCAAATTTCAATCCGTTTGAACCGGTGGAAAGATTTTATTTTTCTGATCATTTTATCCTAAATAGTCATAATTAAATTTTGACTCTAGGACTCTCGTTGATTAACCCTAAGAAAGTCATAGAATCAAATATCTCTTAGGGCTAATCAACGAGAGCCATAAAGTCAAAATTTAACTATGACCATTTAGAATAAAATGATTAGAAAACTAAAATCTTTCCACCGGTTCAAATGGATTGAAATTTGGAACACTTAATTTTTTAAAACCTTTTTAGACGGTTTGTATATTAAAAAATATAGTTAAAAAATTAAGTGTTTCAAATTTCAATCTGTTTGAACCGGTGGAAAGATTTTAGTTTCTTGATCATTTTATCCTAAATGACCATAATTAAATTTTGACTCTAGGGCTCTCGTTGATTAGCCCTAAGAAATATTTGATTCTACGAGGCCAAAAATTCATTATGACCATTGAAGATAAAATGATAAAAAAAAACAAGATCTTTCTACCGATTCAACCGGATTGAAAATCGGAACACTAAAATAATTTTAAATAAATAAAAAAGAAAAAAGATACATAGTATAAACATTATTAATTAAATAAAGAAAAAATAACAGAAAAATAGGTTCGGGTATTTTTGAGCCCAAGCGGGAGTATTTTGGAAATAGGAGTGGACCCGTGTCTGACACGGGGGTGCGATTAGTAATCTGCAATCGATCGAATTTGATCGGGTAGAGAGAGAGAGAAAGAAAAGTGTTGTGATAGGATCGAATTCGATCTGGTAAAGAAGCCAGATGGGATCACTCGACACTCGTGAGTGGTGAGCCCTAATTTGGGAAAATTTTTAGAAAGCCCCTTCCTTCTAGTATTTTATTGTCCTCTAATTTATCCCATTTTGTAAAAATGGTCCCTCCTCCTTAACACTCACATTTCCCATTTTGAATTATTGTTTTTTCATCATGTTGAGAGAAATCTAAAAATGAAGTCACGAACAACCTCAAGGTTAGTCTGATTAGTTGGTGGATTTGCTCCCATAATTTTAATCATGATTCGAATTTTTTTTTTTGCTCAGTATCATGATTCGATTTTTGAGGTCAGGCCGCAAGAATTTTTTTTTGTAAATTTTCTAGCTCTGGCATGAATGGTCTGCCTTTGATTAAATTGGAAAAGAAATTAGTTGAGCTAAGCATAAGCTGGCTTGAACACCTAACTACAATTCACAAAACCATTAAAGGAAGAAGATAAAGTCACAAACATCTTTATATCCACACGCAAGTCTCTCTTTCTTATCGAAATCCCAAAGTTTAATGTGTGTTTCCACAAACACCGTCAAGTCAAAACATGGGTGTGAGGAAAAAAAATTTGCTTACACCAAAGTATGTACACACAATGACGACCCACATAAATAATCGGAGTTTGTCCAATTTGTTTGCAACATGTTTTTAAGAGTCCATGTCAAAAATCAACTCATTTATATATCGGTGAGAGGTTGATTGATTTTCGTCCTTGAACTTGCCGGGACAAAAATTGAATGATTTAATCAAGCTCTTACCAATATTCAAATATTTGTTTAAAATGTGTTTTTTAAGAATCCTTGTAAACAAACATCTCATTTTAATATTAGTAAGAACTTGATCAATTTTTGTACTTTAATTTGCAGGGTCAAAAATTGAATGAACTATTCAATCTCTTACCGGCCGACATTCAAATAAGCTAAATTTTTTCAAAGTCCCTTGAAAGAATATTTTAAATCATATTGAACGGTTCCGATCAGTGTGAAAAATGAGTCCTACACAATATAGTATGGATCAAATGGTGTACCAATAGTTGACCTCGTCATGGTATTGGGTAGAATTTTAGGATTTGTTTGTTCATAAACTTTGGAACTCATATAAAAAAAAACACTTTGGAGCTAGCTTTGAGTTTTCAAGAGAGAGAGAGAGAGAGGGGAGTGTGGGGGAGAGAGATGTTGACAAAAGTACATAAACCCAAGCATATAAGGGGTGAACCAAAAAACTGTTAAACTACGAATAACCAATCTAAACCAAAAAACACTTTGGAGCAAATTTTTTGGTTGGATTTACAGTTCCTTTTGCTTATGATGGTATACACAATGCATCAAAGCTCCAAAAAACACTTTGGAGCTTTGAGTTTTCATTTTGTTTTATTAGATTAAACAAGTTGTTCATGGGTAACAGTAACGTGTACAATTTTACGAACGTGCATAGTATAAACATTAATTAAGCATATTAAAAAAAAAACATTAATTAAGGGTCTTAATAGTATTAATTCGAACGCCCCCAATCCCATTCTCAAACCCCAAGTTGCCGCCGGCGGGGAAAACAGTGGAGATAAAATTGAAGAAAACATGGCGTGCTCTTCGCCGCTATCCTCCACTATCCGTTTCCGAACGCCCCCAATCCCATTCTCAAACCCCAAGTTCTCTCCAAAACCAAAGCGTAAAACCCCGACCGTCTTCGCAATCCCACCGCCCTCCGCCACCGTCGACGGTACGACCCTCGCGGTCATCGGCGGGAGCTCGGTGGTTGCCCTCGCCGCCGCCGCGCTGTCCCTGGCGGACCCCGAGATGCGGCGGCGGAGCCAGGCGGAGGAGGTCGGAGGCGGCGACAAGGAGGTGGTGAGGGAGTACTTCAACAGCGCGGGGTTCCAGCGGTGGAAGAAGATATACGGGGAGACAGACGACGTGAACAGGGTGCAGAGGGTTATACGGATCGGGCACGCGAAGACCGTGGAGAACGCGATTCTGATGACGAGGGGCCGCTGGAGGGGGTTAGCGTGTGCGACGCGGGGTGTGGGACCGGGTGCCTGGCGATTCCGCTGGCGAAGCAGGGGGCGGTGGTGACGGCGACGGATATTTCGGCTGCCATGGTTGCTGAAGCCGAGAAACAGGTAAACACCAACAAATTGAGGCAACGTTCACCTGTCGGAAATGTTGTGTGAGAAATGTATTCTCCAAAAAAGTGATGTGAAATGAATTAAAGGAAGAGCTGTGCTACGTGCACAGCAAGCTGTGCACAGCAGCCTTTTTCTCCCGCCTCGGGTCGCACAAAGATGATCGGAGCCGCTCATTCTGTTTAAAATATGTCGTTTAAGGTTTCCGTAAAAAATGAGCTTCGTTCGATATCGTTAGAGGCGTTAACAAAACACCCAAAATCACTTCCGCTAAATTCTGAAGTGATTTTGGGTGTTTTGTTAGCGCCTCTAACGATATCGAACGAAGCTCATTTTTTACGGAGATCTTCTTCTTTTTTTTGCTCGGCAGACCAGCAATGACTTTGCCGGGTCGTTTACCTTGACTGGTCCGAACGGTCCCGACCTTCATGCGGGGCTCGACTGATGAGACTGCTGGCTCGACTTTTGAGACTGATTTGAAGGGTCAACATATTTTGAACAAAATGAGCGGCTCTGATCATCTTTGTGCGACCCGAGCCGGGAGAAAAGGCTGCTGTGCACATAGCTTTTCTGTTAAAGGAAAAGGAAACTCATTTTCCCATATGTGTATGTGTAATGTTAACAAAGAGTTTTGCAGAAAAACTAGAATTCCTCCTTTTTAGTAGGAGGATGTACTCCTAGTGAGAATACACAAAGAAAGTTTTAGGAAAGTTAGTTTACCCATCTTTTCCGTGGGACTTCGGTTGGTGTTGTGCAGTGAGCCCCGTGCTGCGCACATAATCCGACGGCTCAGATCTTATCTCGGCAACCAACGATCGAGAGCCGTTTATTGCCGCCGAAATCCGAGCCGTCAGATGCACGATCTTACGGCGTAGAGGCGCACAACATGGTGCTGCGCGCACCACTCACAGCACCATCCCCCAATTCCTTTCGGTGCAACTAAACGGGCCTTAGGAGTAGTTCACAATCTGGCGCAGTCCTTCTTTGGACTGCATAACGGACTATACCGTTCGTGTAATCGCATCCGTTCATTAGTAGTTGGAGTAGTATTAGTACTGTTTAGATAGCTTGATTCTAACACTTTAATGCTGTGTTTGGATCTATTTTTAAAAAGTATTTTCCAAAAAAGTAGGGATAATAAGTGGAGAGAGATAGAGAGAGAAATGATTGGAAGTAGAGAGAATCTAGAAGGAATCTTTTGAAAAATTCTTTTCAAAAATGGATCCAAGCAAAGCAAGTTTTTGGGACTAGTATAACTTAACATGGTATCAATGCTCTGGTTGGGAGAGGTGTTTGGGTTCAAGTCTCCCTGTTTTCCCCCATTTGTGTTTTGTTATCTATAAATTTGCATCTCCACGTAAAAATACAAGATTGCATTCGAGGGAGGGTGTTAGATAGCTTAATATACATTGTTGGGTCTATTTCCTAACAACTTAAGCTTTTTGGGACTACTGATAACTTAACAAGTACTCCCTCCCTTACTCACATAATCCTTTAATAGGATCCTCCACTCGCGCTCTTAATCTTCACTCACGTGAATTTTAGTAGTTTGGTATGATTTTGATAGTCGTTTTTTTTCACGCTCATGCTCGGTGGCAGAACCAGGATTTCATGTGGAGGGTGTCGATATGTAGGACATTGCGTCACTCTGGTTTGATCTGGGTGATTTAATAGAGCAATACTCTGATATGATATGGGTGATTAACTTTTCCCTTGCATGTTAGAATATAGTATCCAGCTAACACGCTGAAATTTCATAGTATGTAATTAACATGAATTTTGTTCTATGTTAATATTTTAAATGGGTTTGGGCCTTGTAGGGGTACCAATATCATAAAAAATTGATGCAGTACTGGATATGCACACTACATAGGTAGTGCCAGTAGCCGGGTGCCAGGCCACATGTTGTTTGTCCACCACTGCTCGCGCTCCCACTCACACAAGCGCACACACATTATGTGACTTAGCTCCTTCTGTCACAGTTTATTTGTCCCAATGTTACTCCTATAAATATTTCACTTTTCAATATTTACCCTTTAATTTTCTTGGAAAAAGTCACTTTATTTAAAAAAGACAAGGGCGAAAAGGGAATTTGATTCATCTAAAAGTCAAATGGACAAACATTTTGGGACACGCAAATGTCTGAAAGTGGTCAAATTGGAATGGAGGGACTGCAAATTTGTTCTTACTGTAGACACCCCACTCTGGGTCTCTCAATTGCTTTACTTCATTTTTCGGTTTCTTGTTTCCCCGATGATGAACCAGATCAAAAAGCAGGCTTGAGAATGGAAAGGATTGAGCTTGGAATGTGTGGATCCCCCTTTGAACTTTTTGAACCCTAAGACCTCAGTCAAAACCCTAGCCAAGGGTTTAACCAGCGTGAATTGGAGCCACTCCCTCGCGCGAGAGTCAGCTTGCCAGGTGTGATCAAAGTCAAAGATTTGACTGTTGACCCACGCGCGATAGCTGGCACACTCGCGCGATGATGCCACTCCGTCGCGCGATGGTTTGCTCTTGTCCCTTTCACCTTTTTCCAGCCGAGTATTTACTTGCCTGGGGTCTACAGGGCTGTAGAACCCCGTTTTCTTTGCTAGAATAGTGTTCAGCAGGCTTGGGTTACTCCACCCTCACAACACCTCACCCATCACCTTTCCACTATCCTTCTCCACCAAGTAATCTCAACTAGCCTTGTTGACTGGTACTAAAGCCTTGTTTGGCCTCCTCTCACACTCTCCCATCCTCCTATAAATACCCCCCCTTGTTTATCTTTCAAAGGGTTACAAAAATTCAAGTTTAAAAGGTTACAAAAAACTCAAAGCATACCAAAGTTCAAGCACAAAAGGGGTTTCATAAGCCCTAATACACTTGACCATCCACTTCTCAATCCACTTTCATACATTCAAATCACAAGCTACACAACCTTGTCCAATCCATTTCCAAAACCTCTCAAGCAAAGGTATAAACACCTTCTTTTTGCTTACTGTTTTGATCCCTGAGGGGGGCTGGCAGGACCAAGGCTGGTAATCAATACCAGTCCTGATCCTAAAGTCAGCAGAGTTACAAGGATCTGTGCACCAGCACTCCTTCGCGCGATGGACCCATATAATCGCGCGACGATCACTGGTTGCACGCGATGGTCCACGTGGGGTTAGAGATGTTGGTTATGTTCTTATTTTTATTATGTCAATATTTGTTATGAAGCATGATCAAGATTAACTCAGTGTGTTGCAAGTTAAAACCCATAGCTTAGCTTTGTTTGCTTATTTACTTTGTTTGGAATGCTTCTGGATGGCTTCTGGGTATGTACCAGAGCCCAGATATGTAAAGCAATTCCTGGAAGTCCAGTCATGACCCTCGCGCGATAGAGCCACTCCATCGCGCGATGGTCAGCTTGATTCCAGTGGCTGCCCTTGCATGAGCAGCTTGGCCCTTGGCCCTTGTTTCAATACCCCCACTGTTTAGGGGTTGTGTTTCAATTTTATTTGTTTTGTTTGTAATAATTATTTATCTACAGTACTTATAAACTGCTTGGTTTGCCTCCTGGACTGGTCCTTCCAGAGCCCAGAAGGGGATTAAATTCAACCTATGGTGAAGCATTGACACTCGCGCGATGGTATGAGTATGTCGCGCGTTGGACAGTTTGCATGTACGTAGATCCATGCATGCAAGCTGGCCGCTGTGTACGTCAAATTCATACCAAGCACTGTTTTGATGTTTTATCACAAATGTTGGGCTTTATTCCGTTATTTTTCATCGTTTCATCCATCCATGCTATATTTCAATCACATCTTGCAAATCGTGTTACAGTTTTAATCCCCGATTAACTGTTCCCCTGCCCTAATTGGCTAAAAAATTGATTAATAAAAGAAGAATCACAATATTTTCACAAAATGCCCAAGTAGAGACCGATCTCCGGATTGGGCGAGAGGGGTGCCTTAAAACCCTTCCCCTCTCGTTACCTGGCTCCCGAACCCAGATATGGTTATGACGGACTGGTTCTTTCACTTTTTCAAATCAAACAGCGTGGCAGGTGTTTCGAAATACGGTTCCTTGGGTGTCGGACCTTCAAACCTGAGTGGCGACTCTGTATTTTACGAGCGCTTGCCTCTCCGCTTGCGCTCCCTCGATTAAACGGGCCCTTGCATTATTGGAAACCGGAATTTCCGAGGGCATACTTCCCACACTTACCAACTAGAAATTTTTTACTAGCATACTGATGGTACCAAATCTTTCATAAACCTGAATCATTGACTGTCAGATGGGCGGCTGAATCATAAGATACACCATTAGTTGTAGAGATTGGCAGACTGAGATGTGACGGCTTTCTACAGTCGGATTGTAGAGGAGCCGGGCTACGTATAGAGAGCCTTATTGGAGATATTCGAACTTATTGTTTTAAAAATGTTCTGCTATTTTTTCCATGGTGGGTGGATGCTGGTTTATACTGTCCATAGCAATTTTGCAAAGAATGTATGTTCTTTGTTTACTTTTCAGTTGCCAGAACGGTTAGTGAGAATGTTCTTTGAAGTTCTCACTAAGCAAGTGAATTACTTCATTAGTTATTGCGGTGGAAAAATGAGATGCAAGCATTGTTAGGATGTAGCTAAAATGGGGTTAACTTGTTGCTGTTGAGTTGAGCACGACCTAACATGGTGTTTGGAACCAAAGCCTTTTTGAAATTGGATTTTAAAGGGAAAAATAATTGCATGGATTTGTCAGGAAATTCGGGTTTTGTGTTTGGAACTAATTGGAACAGTGATGAACTAATCCCGTTTGTATTGTTTGGCTTGCCAAGGACTTGATGGGGGATTTGGAAAGGTTTTATCAATTTCAATGCCCAGAAATCTGACAATTTTTCAAAGGACATCCAGATGCCCTTTTTTTTATTTATTATTTATTTTTTATGTTCTCTTCCTTTCAAACCCACCAAATCTTCTATTCTTATTGCATTCCAAATTTCGTCCATTCCAAACATATCAAATTCTGGTACCAAACACCATTCCAAACACAATAAGGTTCTTGTTTTTCTCTTCTTGCGCTTCCAAGATAAAAGTTTCATCGATCAAACAGCAACAGTTTCAGATAGATAGGGAAACTATATTCACTTTCTGTCTTAGCTACTTAACTTTATAAACCCGCACGTCACTACTTTGTATTGGCCACTTTTCTGTTCTTTTACCTATTTGTTCAAGTCTTGCCAGAGTTAGAGCAGAATTTGACTTTTCTCCTTCCTGCAGGCAAGGGAAGAACTTTTGACAGGCAACGATGAGCTCTCTCCAGCACCAGTGATGTCAAAATTTGAAGTGAAAGATTTAGAGAGCTTAGCTGGGAAATTTGACACCGTCGTTTGCTTAGATGTTTTGATACATTACCCGCAAAGCAAGGCAGATGGCATGATTGCCCATCTTGCCTCTTTGGCTGACAATCGGCTAATTCTGAGCTTTGCACCAAAGACACTATATTACAACTTGTTGAAGAGAGTGGGAGAGTTGTTCCCAGGGCCCTCAAAGGCAACAAGGGCATATTTGCATGCAGAGGCAGGATGTGGAGAGGGCGTTGCGCAAAGTTGGGTGGAAGATAAGGAAGAGAGGTCTAATCACGACACAGTTTTATTTTTCAAGGCTGATTGAGGCTGTCCCTGCCTAGCTTGGAAGGCAGGTCAGGCTTTTTTGACGTAACACTAGAACATAGGAAGTTCTGCAATTTTTTTTTTCTAATGTGAATTCCTAATGTTTCCTCAATATATTCATTTTCGGCATGTATCAGTTGGAGACCGTGTATATTAGAGGATTATGCATATAAGTTTTGAGATGTTTCGAATTTCCACTCAATTTTTTAGTGGGTTATCATTTGACTTCTAAGTAAGAGTTGAAGAATTCAAGCATTACAAAACAGATGGGCACATTCACCTCTGTACGTATTTCTGGATCAACGAAACAGATACAAATGTCTATAACGGTGGTAACAAAAGTTGCATGATTTCTAGTACAATCATCAATTGTGCAATTGATTTAGTGCAATTCGGGATGGAAAAATTTAGCTCTACAGACAAAAGTACCTAAAACAGGCATTGGAGCAGAAACTCTAATTGTTGAGCTGGCTACAACACCTGCTTGCTTCTCATCTGGAGAAATACCATCATTTGCACTTCCATATCAACCACTGTAAAAACCTGCTTCAGCCTCCTCCTCCTCTCACTCCTCGGCCTTTTCCTCTGTTAGCTGTGTTTTGCATCCGCAGTTATAGTCACTGTCACTGATATGCCGTTGTGGTAACTTCCCTCCTCTCCCCATCATCATACAGTGCCCTGTCGGAAAAAAACCCGACAGTATCTTATCCCTCCTTTAAACATTTTCTTGTCGTCAAGAATGGTTCAACCTCTTCTTTCATTTGTGACTCCCCTCTTATGACAAACCGAACAATTGGGTTCGGTAGAAAACCGGTGGAAAAACCGATCTAAACTGATTTCATCCCTAACTAGTGACCGGCTGACGGCCAAGACTCTTAAATATGTAGATTCTTGACTGGAGATTTTCAAAAAGTTCATCGCAACCAATATCCTATAAGAGAGAAACTTATTCACGGCTCGGCGGAGCCTTCTTTACGGCTTCGCGCGATCTCGGCCGTCTGTTTCGGCTTTGGACGGTCCATATTTAAATGAAACTTTTCTCCGGACCCGGCTGCAATTAGTGCCGTAAACAACTAATCACGGCAGATGCGTGAAAAAGATTTTCTCATCCTATAATCCGACGCTTGTTAAAAGTAGGAAGTTAAACCGTCTTTGGAAAACTAGTACGATGTATCCTTTTCAACGAATTTCTCACTTACACAAAAATAATAGAATTAGCTATGAGAGACTAGACAAAATTGCATGCATATCTGTTTTGCAGGTTGATGTGGTGCGGTTGTGCTATGTTGTGGCTAACTGATCTGTGTCGCCCACCGTTAAATATGGGCGTGATTCGGCCAGCGGTTTGGTCATGTTTTAGGCGATGGCTGCGTCTTGACGATTGGAAGGCGTTGGAGGTACTGTTAGAGAGTCCTCGTGGTTGGATCGTCCTTGGTCTGTGTTCTTGAGGCTTGCTCACGGCGGTGGTGATGGGGAGCTGTTTGGTTGTCCTGTTTTTATTTTTCTTTATGTTGTTTTCTGTATATTCACAATGTATTCTGTTCTTTAAGCTCCAAGGCCTTCGCACGTCGTCGGAGCCATCTATCTTAGACGATAGCACGGTTGTGTTTTGTTTTGTAATTGCTAAACCCTTGTAATCTTTCTTCTCATTTATATATATGATGTTCTTATTTGATGCCAAAAAAATCATATCACCAACTTTGTTAAAGTCACGTTAAATGAATAGCTAAAATAAAATGTACAGTCGCACCACATAGAAAAAATGGAGTAGTACTAGTACAGGAAACGAAAAGTCTGTCCACACAGATTTTCTGTACACAGATCGCGTGGGATCTACTACGGTCCCAGACAATTACACAAATACAATGTCAGATACACCTGGCCAAAAAGGAAATTTTGTTTGGCTATCAATAATTTTACAATCGCGCACAAACCCACTCGCATCGCAAGTGGGGTCCACAAACATTGGATGTGTGTAGTGTGCGTGGGGCCCAACGTGTGGTGGGGTTAAGTTTGTGTGCAGTTGTAGCAAAAATGTTTAGCTATATGGCCCTTTAATTATTACTATATGGGCCAGGAAAAAATGAAAAACCCATTCCGCTCGACGACATCGGTCCACATGTTCACAGAAAAGGCCCTTCCAAACGCCGAGCAATAAGGCCCATGTTTCGATAGCGCCTTTTTCGTCCTAAAAATCCTACGGCACTTCCTGGCTCCCGCTCAAGTAGAGAGAGAGAGAGAAACAGGAGAGAGAAAATTGTGGAGATGGAAGGAGGGGGAGGAATGGGAAGCGATGTGGAGAGAGAAAACGCGGCCACTGATTTACTAGGGATCGTTTCTGACTCCGCACTATCTCCATCGCCGAATCCGAAGGTTTCTGTAAACGCAGTTATCATTCCGACTCTCCCTATCGCTTTTGATTTATTTCCGTTAAAACGGGTTTTTTTTTTTTGGGATCAGCAACACGCAACAACGTGGAAATTTCTCAACCTATAATGTCCTGCATCGCTGATTTAGCCTTCAAATATACAGGTACACCTCCCTCTGTGTGTGTGTGTGTATGTGCGCGCGCGTGCATATGTAAGCGTATAAGTATGTAAGAACAGTCCAATATTTTGGTCGGTGCACACCCTGGTATG
Organism: Rhododendron griersonianum; assembly: GCA_018127125.1. Lineage (NCBI taxonomy): Eukaryota > Viridiplantae > Streptophyta > Magnoliopsida > Ericales > Ericaceae > Rhododendron > Rhododendron griersonianum. The sequence goes on along the minus strand of CM030795.1, from coordinate 38,100,210 downwards.
TGAAATTTACGAAGCCGCCATTCGTTCATGATTCTTTAGCTGTAATTGGGCGATTTAGGATTAATGGTGATTATATACTACTTGTTAGGCTCAGTCCCGAGTCGCTTACCTAAGTCACCCAAATTTGGTTAGTAGTATTCAATTGATTTTAGGTCGAACACTCCAAGAAATCTCACGGTCTTGGCCTCAGCTCACCTAGTTAAAAACTCTACCCCCAAGTCGATTTCCTCACCTCGTCAATCGAGACACGTAACTCCATGTGCCACCGGGCTGCACGTGAAAAGGAAGTTGTAGGTGCGGTCAAAATTACTAACCTACGACCAAGGGAGACTATTTGACCCTTCAATTGCCCGCGGACACGTGGCAATGGGTCCCGCACGGAAGGAAGGCCTTGGTGAAAACTTCATTCGAAGAGGAATAGTTGACTACCCAATGGGATAAGGACGCGTGTACAGGATAGAAGGATGACACCCGCGGAAGTGGTCCGCGGAAGAGTAAACTGTCGCGGGGCCCTGTTGGTCCCGCGGAAAGACCAAAATACACTTAGCAGCGGAAGACTGCATTAAAGCCCCGCAAGTTGCTGGGTCCTCAATATTTTCAAATAGAAGAATGCGCTCGCGGAAAATGTCCGCGGAAGAGGAAGCTACCGCGGGACCCCCGCTGGTCCCGCGGGAGAACCAAATGTACCCCGAAGACTCAGCGGCGGGGAACCGTAGAAAGGTCTCGCGGACTGCTGGATGCTAATAAGTCCAAGGAAGTTATATTGAAAAGTCCCCGGGGTTCCATTTGGGCCTAGAGGCGGGGTCCGGAAGGGACTTCGCGGAGAATGCACGATCGCCGCGGGTCGCGACCTTGCTCCTGCGGGAATTGGGGAGTTTCTTGTGGCTTGGGATGGAGGTAGCGCCGCGGAAATTTGAGCCCTCCCGCAGAAAAGCTTCCGCGGGAGGACGAGTTTATCCAAGGCCTGGAGGTACGGAGGGGACACGTGTCGGGATCTTATAGGAGCGCCGTCCTGGGCCGACCTAGGCCCAGGTGCCCTATAAATACCCTGACATTCCCAATGATTGGACAGAACTGACTTTTCCCGGAAAGAGAGGGCGTGAGCACTGATTCTGAGGAAAGAGAACACTTCCCCAGAGAGAAGGTGACCTCACCCATTCGAATCCGGAAAAGGCCAGACACCTGTTTACATCCTAAAATATGCCACCCAATAAGAAAATTACACGTGGCGCCGAACAGTGTGTTGCCCAATCAGAACACGTCTCATTTAGACTCGAGATACAGAGGATCATAAGGTGTAATGACGATGTTGTTTTAGTACTAAACGGTATCGTTTTGAGCGGAAACGACAACGTTTGGACGTCAAGCAGATGTAATTAAGATGATAATTACGTTTAGCCGTTGATTAATTCTTAAACCATCCCACGGTATTATTAGCTTCCCGTTTCATGAGGGGAATCAATCATGGTTACAACGAATCATTTGAATAGCAAACTTTATAACACTAAACCACGTTGCATGAAAACAGGAATCCCATTACTCAGAAATCAGCCATGAACAGCCTCAACAGACATGAAAGGAGAAGAATTCGGAGGAGACCAATTCAAACAACCGTTCGAAGGCCCCTCTCAACCGTTTTTTGGAGGGAATAAAGAGTAGTTCGAATGAAGACGTGAGCGTCAGTTGAGAACGTGAAAAATGGAGATCGAAGGCAGACTCATTGCCTATAAATAGAAGAAGCAAGGGAAGAGAGAGAGAACCAACAAAAATTACATCATTTGACAATTCATACAAAATGATTGCTCAGAGATCTATCATAGTTTAGCACGTAGATTAAATTAGTTTAGGATTTTCTGTAAGTTGAAGGCTTATTTGCATGTAAGACTACTTTCGATTAAATTCAAGTTCTCTTATTTCTTTTAGGTTTTCTCTTACCAAAGAATAGTCATTTGTAAGCCCGCTTTGATTAAATTCAGTGTGTTTACATTTCTGCGTTATTCTTGTTGAAATCTCAAGAGTATTTGTATATAAGCTTACCTTCGATTAAATTCAGGTTTGTTTATATTCAATTATCTTTTTTGATTGAAGAGCGTCAATCTCTTGTTTGATTGATACCTCAAGGAAAAATCCTCTTAGTTGAGGTAAGCGAACAGATAACACAGTTGCTTGGTTCAAATTAGTTGTTTACAATCAATCTGAAAGGGATAACTTCTTTTCTGAAGTTAGTTCTTTTCTGGCACGCCCGCACACAATTATTTGCCATTAGATTGAGCTAATTCAGCCCAAGCAACACCCCCGCGGAGGACAAAAGGGACACGCTGCCTTTGTTCCTTCCGTACCTCTTGCTCCTTCCCTCACCCCCCAAGATTTCTTCTCCTTTTCTTCTCGCCAACCATCGACCAATCGCACCTCTCCAGCTCACGGATTGTAGAGACCCGTATTTATTTTAATAATTTTAATGCGAGATTATACTATGAAATGTGAAATATGATGTGAGTATGGAATTTGGGGTCAATGTGGTAAGGTTGTTAGTGGAGGGGTGTGAGTGTGATTGGTGTTGGTACTAGTATAAATAGGTGGGGGTGTGTGTAGAGTAGTAAAATCCTCTCTCTTTTTTTTTCTCTCTCTCTCTCTACTCTCTCCCCCGACTCCCCCTCTCTCTCACCTCTCCTCCAAACTTCTCTCTTTGATTTCATCTCCTTAGAAAGAGATTTTGAAAAAATCCCAAGTATTAAAGTTGTTCTACGCGACGAGATCTTCCTATCGATCCAAGAAGAATCATGATCGAAGCACTTTGAGATTTCCTTCATGTCCGGGCTTGCTTCTAACCTTCAAGGTAGGGATCTCTTGCCTTCTTTATATGTTTATGTGTTGGTATGATATACAAGTATCAAGCTTGATAATTTATTTTGAGACTTGAATAAATCTAGTGAATGCTGAGAATTTCGTGGGTTCTGGTAATCTGTCATTTTGGAGCCCTTCTGCTAGGAATCAAATTTTTGGTGCTTCATAACTGTTAAAGTACGCTTCAATACGAAGATTTCGGTACCAAGATCATGAAAAACCGATAATCACACAATTAGTTATGAATTTTTGAATACCGGCTGTTTCCTGGATGTACGAATCTGTGCGTGGCTGCCTTCTTTTAACGTCCTGGGCATGTTGAACACCTTGGGTGGCTTTGGGTCTTTTACATGAGCTATATACTTAAGTTAAGAAGGGATTGGCGTTGGAATCAAGGGATTCGGTTAAGTATACAATTTTTGGTGAATTTCTAAAGTAGGGTTGGTTAACTAGTGCGAAATGGTTGCGAACATATTTTTCTCTGGATGGTTGGGTTAATTTCCTCTCGTTCCTAAACCTGGGATTTTTACTGAGTGTAGGGCTTGTCATGGTGCAACTTTTGGCTTTGGTTTCACTATTTTTGGGTTTAAGATGAGAGAGTTATGATTTTTCAATCAATTTTACTTATTCCAGTGTAGAATCTGACAGCACCGGCAGACTTTGGTAAAATGGCCATAACTCTTAGCTCGGGACTCGAAATGACGCACCATTTGTTTTGTTTGAAACTAGACACATAGATCTTTCCACCGATACATCCCATGCATCATGGGTATGTCCGAGCGATAACAGATTTGTATCCAAAGTTGACCCAAATCCTGCCTTGCACCAGTTTCACTGTTACGTTGAGCTATAATCGCAAGGCCGTAGTAAGGCTACCCGCACTCCGTTTTTGATGCATGACCTATGGACCGAAGAAAAAGAAGTATACTTTACAATGGTTTAAGCGTCGTCCTTGAATTCACGTTTTTTAATTGGATGTAGTCTAATGTAAATGATTTAACATTGCCAATTTGACATGTGAGGATACGATGGATTGATCTAGATGATTAGATGTTGGATTAAAGAGAACTTGTGGTGTATAAGGGATATGCATTGTTGGTGTATTGACATTGATGTTGTTTGATGCTTAGAGAAAAATAAACAGTTTTTCCTCTTCATGTGCTATATCCATGGGTTGGTTTAGTGTGCGTGTTTTGGTATGTGGGTTTAATTTAAGAGATGTGAAAAGTTAATTTTTGTTAAAAAGGGTATGTTTTAGTAAATGAATCGGTAAAGAGAAAGTAGTCGTTCGAGAACCTAAGGTGTATCCAAGCCTTTAAAAATAGAAACGTGATAACAGAAAATGATATTGGCAATGGTAAGCCTAGAATCTAAGAAAAAGGTGTGTGTGTGAGCTTCTCGACGTCCGGTGTGATTAAAGTGTCACGTGTATTGATGTGTCGATATGCAAGCGAATGCTTTGACGTTAATGTTATTTGATTGATGAGATTAATCGATTGTAGTCCAAGGGTTGTAATGGGGGAGTACAGCAACGCAAGGGGTGGTAATACAGAAGGTTGTGAGTATTGATATGTTAATTTAGAATGTGAAGTTTAGACAGAACGAAGCACTCAGTGAGAAACTATGAACTTTTAACCTGATTTGGTGTCTTGGATGGTTCGAAGTGTCGATGCTTGCTTTCTTCCTTTCTTCTTATAGACTTCCTAAATTATAGTGGCTTGATAAATTGGGATTGGTGTGGTAATTTGTTTGGTATGGAAACATGTTAATTTGATGTTGTAGAAGTGATAGTATCTATTGTGAAATAGGTTACATTGATTTTGTTATATATCGGCCTACTTGGGTGAGTCATTTACGGAATTTTTGGTTGGTTTTAGTTGATTTGGGCTTTAAGGCCAAGTGTTGAGATAGTTTGGAATATGATAGTTTTGTGATTTTGAGTTGGGCCACCAGAAAACTTGGGTCAATTGTGATGCCGTCGGTGAAAGTCCATAAACCTACTTGGGTCACTTGTGATGCCGTCGGTGAAAGTCCGTAAACTTACTTGGGTCAATTGTGACGCCGTCGGTGAAAGTCCGTAAACCTACTTGGGTCAATTATGACGCTGTCGGTGAAAGTCCGTAAACCTGTGCGGGGTAGGTTGCTTTGTTCTTCGGGTTAGTAGCCCGTAAAATGCATATGTGCTGGAGACGTAGTTTAAACTTATAATGGTAAACTGGAGATTTGATTGAACGCAATGTTCTAAAAAGCGCTCGGCGATAGGCGGGCGGCTGACCACCTTCAAGCTTCAAGACCTATTAATCGGCCATTAATCGCCTTTTAGCAATTAGTCGGGGTTTTTTTTTTAAATATTCTACAACCTCCCTACCATTAATAATCACAATTTTTCTAGTTGATGTGATATATCTTCTCTCCCAAAAAATTTCTTAGTTCTCTTTGGCTATCGGATACTCAATGTTAACACTTCTGAATGTTAACAGTTCTCTACATTTCAAATATAGAGACATAGAAGTTCAATGTTCATAGTTCAAGATTACGAAATCTTAATCACCAGACCCAGATCGATGAGAGGCTGATCGAATGAGAGCCCTAACACAGTAACACTAATTCGAAGCCCTAAATAACCTAGTATGAGTATAACAGTTACCCCCCTTCGTTTTCTAAAAATTTAGATTTACCCCACCTAATCGCCCATTAGCCGATTAATCGCCCATGAACCGATTAATCGCCTATCGCCGCCTAGATTGGTCAGCGATTAATCGCCGCCTCAGTCCGATTAATCTTCTAGCCGCCTAATTCAACCTTTTAGCCATTAATCTCATCGGTCAGCCCAGATTTCCGATTAATCGCCCATTAACCGGCAATTAATCCCGCCTTTTAGAACACTGATTGAACGGTATGCATATGCGTATAGGTGGATAATTCACACTTGTTGATGACGAGAGGAAAACGAAAAGACAGAATAAAAAGGGACACGGGGGAGGACAAGATAAAACTTAAGTTTGAAAAAAAAATTAAATTAGGTGGACGTGAGAGTTCTTTAATGACACATTGAGGTTAATGTCCTTGTGCACATTGTATTTCACTTCTTTGTGTGTAGTGTGTCGACTTAGATGCAAGTGTGACCAGTGAAGTGGGGTAAGAAAGATAAATTGGTTGGTTAAAAAATTCGGAGTTGTCTCTTAGTCACTGGAATGAAAACGTAGGAGTATGTTTTGAGTTTGGTAATGACAGCCTGAGTTTATTTAAGATAGAAGTGGGTGCGTGTGTGTGTGTAGCTGAGAGTGTCAGTATTTAATAAATGAGGTTAAATATTCTTTTCCAACATGAGTATGGTATTTTGTGTCCCACTTTTTGACAAAACAAATCTGCTTTTGGAAAATGTTTTTCCTTGATATCTGTCTTCACTTCTGCATATAATTTAGGTATGGATATTTCTATGAGCTAGTGTAGCTCACCCTATCCTTTTAGGTACTCGCCATGGCACTTAGCTTGGATTGCATGGAGTGCACATTGACACGCCTTTTGAGAGCTTCATTGGAATCATTAAGGAGTTGTTTATCATCAAGTTTAGTTCATGTCGCGTACTTCACTCGCAATTGAAGGTTGTACCTTATGATTAGATCATATGTAAAGCTTTGTATAAACTCCTCTTCTTGATTATTATGAAACCCTTTTAATGGCAGACGTTTGGGAGACTATGTAAAAAATAATAATTTAAAATTAGAGTGAAGAAGAAGAAGAGACATTGATTCGTTGTTTGGATTGACATGACATTTAAGGGTAAATATTGTTGAGAGATGGACTTTTGTTTGTAGAAAATGTAATTACCATTTTAGTTATAAAAAAAAAAATGAGGGTGTGACACGGATATTCACACGTAAGCACCTCTCACGGTACCCCAATCACTACAGAAGTTTTAGGCTTTATCCTACTCCCACATGGCTTACCTATGATACCGAAGCTTGGGTAATGTAAATCTGTAGGTTACTCCTATCAATTGATTGTAGGCGAGAGCCCTCCAAGACATCTCACGATAGTCATAATTCAATGAAGAACGATAGTCATAATTCAATGAAGAAAACAAGTTTGTTCAATTTGTTGCTACGATTTTCTTTCGGTCAGCTTACGCTGAAGTGTGAAATTATAGATAAAAAATTATGAAAGCCTTGCTGTGACTCCAAGAAATAAGCCTAGCAGGTTACCTACTTACTGTTGAGCAATGAAAAATCCCGATGATCTAAATGGACCAGAGACGAGAACATGCATAATGCAAAGGCCTCCGGGGGGGATCATTTCTGTAAGAGGCTGATCTAGTTGGCAGTTGGTTAACTTTGCAAAGAGTAGTTGTCTAAATGTGATAGGCAGCAGAGGAAACCTTCTTCTGTTTTCTCTCTTACGGAGAATATATAGTGTAAAATAGTGTTGCAACACCCAAATTCAGGTCCTGCAATAAAGGATGCGAAAACGATGACAAAATACTCCCTCCGTCCCTTAATGTTAGTTCCACTTCGGGATTCCAACTTCTATAGTTGGGACAAAAGAGAGAATGTTCTTCTTGACCAATTTCTAGATTGGTTTGAGCTTTTCCATTCTCATGGGAGTGTATAGGGCTCTTCATCTTGTGGCCTTTTGTTGTGTAATCGGGTGGCATTCCCTTAAAGTTGTCTTTTTAATATATTTATTTACTTATAAAAAAAAAAAAAAAAACTATACTAGTAATCAAATTGACCCTTCAATTTGACAAAAGGATTGGCTGTAAAGTTTGAATTTGGTGGACCTGATGTTGGTTTTCGAGATTCAATGCTTTTTGAACTTTGTGGTTCTTTTTTTTATTTTTTACTTTAGTTTGCTGGAGTGGCTTGGCTCCATACGAAAAGAAGGGCAAAATTGGAAATTTCCCATTTTTTTTTCCTTGATTTTCACAAATGGACTTCAATTTTGGGACAGCCAAAAAAGGAATGGTGGAGCAACATTAAGGGATGGAGGGAGTATAATTTCATAAATTATAGTGTCTGCATTAGTTTTGCCTCTCAATCTGTTGCTTGAGGCTTTTGAACTGATCCCTCAGACGTACACATTGCAGATTGTTTTCGAGTCAGAGCAGAAGTCATGAATCTGGCTTCTTTTCTAATGGGTCCCTTTTGGCTTAACTTGATATATTTGAAGAACTTTTTTATGCTTATTTATCATCCTGTCGAGGCACGACCTTTGTCATTTGAGTCATATAGCAATATACGAAGGAAAATTCTAAAATCAGCCCAATGAGCTGACAATAGTAAGTGTGTGAATATGTATTAAAGGGTGTATAAAGTACACAAAAATACGTATTTTCCTTGTCTTCTAGTGTGTTTATCGTCAGCCCACTGGGCTAACAATAGCAAGACCGATATACGAATTGCTTTCAACCAAAAATTAATATTTTTTGTAATTATTTGGCTTATCATACAGAAATGATCAGCTTATCATATTGAAGTGAATATTGAGTGATTAAGTGCTAAATAATAGATACCACTTTTGAATTTGAATTTGATTGAGATATATGGCTTCGGTACATAAACAGAGGTGACAATAGCATCCATGCCAATTTACGTCTTCACCTCCTACCATTTCGGTCCTATCTTTCATTCTCGTTGCATCTTCGGGTTATTTTTGTACATCACCAAACTTTGTTATCCCTCATCTTATCCTCAAAGAGATACCCATTCCAAGTAGATTAGTTGAAAATTTGGAATTGGGTTAGATACATCTTCGGAAGTTTGCTCGTGTCTGCATGTCTGCCCCTCAGCTGTGAAGTGATTCCCAACCATATGCTTTCATAGAGGCTGAATTGAATGGAAAAGCTTGGGGCTAGTTCATGTAAATGCCTTTTTGATGACTGTCTTGTATGTAATTTTATGCAGCAAGTCCGATTCAAATTGTATTGGGCTGCGAGAAACCATTAACAAGGGTTGGATTGGTGGCTATAGTTTATTCTTCACCAGTTACATGATGTTTTATAGCTTACCACATTGATAGTTATATTTCCAAAGGATGAAGACAAAGAAGCATCCTTCTTAGTGAATACATTAAGTTGATGGGTATTGATCTCCATTACTTTGTGTGTGAAATTAAGTCGCATAGTAATGAAAATGGAAGGCTGCAACTAACAAAGGGTTAATTTGTTGAAAAGCAGAGCAGTTGGCGAAGGACCTTGAGTTGTTTTCACAACATGCGGGCCGTAAATCTGTGAACATGGAAGATGTCATTCATTTTGGTAAGTTTACCGGTGGTAATAAGCTTGTCGTCGAGTATTAGTATCGTTCCCGGTTTTGACTCTACAGTTGTTTTTAATGTTTAGCAACAAAATATGTTAATTCTTGGTCAATTGCTCTTTGCTTGTTCATATAGCTAAAGCATTGTAATTCGACGATTCGTGTAGTTATTGGATACAGACAAACTTATACTTGTCCATGCAATATATAATCAGATGTGTTCTTGGTGCTCTTACTGTCTTTTTAAAGCACTTCAAACTTTCATTACTGGCAGTATATGTCCATTTTGTAAGTATGCAGTAGCATAAGACTGCTTCAATCTGGTTTCAACTCATACGAATGAACATCTAGCTGCCTTATTGAGTTTCTTCTGCAATGATCTGAAAGCAAAAGAACCCGAGTCTGAGAGGAAATGGAAAAAAGGACCAAGAAAAGAAGACAAAGCTGCAGAAGCAAAAGAACTCCAGACTGAGAGGAAGCGGAAAAAGGACCAAGAAAAGAAGACAAAGCTGCGGCTGGAGCAACAATCCACATTCCTGACCTTTAGCTCAGTATATCTTGGTAATATTATCACATCGACAAAGAAAAATGGTCATATGAATAGAAGGTTGGTTCATATATAGACACCAAACGGGCATTGCTTATACAGAGTTGTCCTGATGTTAGGAGCAAGTAACTACCCCTTGACTACCTGAGTAGGCAGCGCATGTCTAGACGATGTGGAAGTTAAAAAACTGTTTTCGTCTTATCATGTCATGGAACATCAGCTGCTGCTTGATGGTAAGTTCCTGTTACCCTATGTACATAGTGTGATTATCATTCATCTCATTTGAGGCCTGTATGCGACTCGCTTTTTTATGAATACACATTAGTCTTTGTATAACAAGCTTGTAATTCAATTAAGTTCTGTTTTAGTGTTTGTATAACAAGCTTGTAATTTGATTAAGTTCTGCCAATTATTATTTGGACTAATTGCTGCTTTCCTTCTTCTGGGTGTAAAACAAGAGTCTGTCGATCTACTGTCACTTGTTTTCCAATGTTCTATACTAACAGCTGAGTCCTCTCCGAACCACAGGAGATAGTTGCCCATAATATGGCTCACCAACTTCACTTGCCTCTATGGGGGGCTCTCTCCGGGCAGGTTCGGATTACTTTCTAGGTCCCCAAGCTTTTAACCCTAGGGAACCTAAACCGGCCTATCCTCTTTCCTTTTCTTTTTTGTTAGATATCATTTATTTCCAACACAAAACAACCACACAAAGAACGGAGAACTCCTGGGGCATCCCTCAGGTTAGTCCACAATCAACAGAAAAGCGAAAGATACTCTTCCACTGCCTCAGAACGCGCTAGGACCCTTGGCCCCAAGGGGGCAGACCTACACAAGGCAACTGTGATTGGTGACGCGATCGGTGACCCTCTTAAGGACACATCAGGCCCGTCACTCAACATTCTTATCAAGCTAATGGCGGTTGAATCACTTGTGTTTGCTCCCTTCTTTGCCACTCATGGTGGCCTGCTTTTTAAGATCTTCTGAGAGGGAGTGGATGAAAAGAAATAGATGCGGGAGGCGGTTCAACTTGTCCCTTGTATTGTTATCATCTCTAGTTTCATATCATTTCACTGTTTTGGAACACAGAGTTATTTAATTCCTTGTATTGGCATCTGTTTCCTTTTAATGAAGCAAGGAGAGCAAGGACGGAATGGGTTTCTTAAGCTTTTCTGGTTTTCATTTCTTTTTTAGGAGGATTCTCTATAGCCTTGGCTGCCATGAATGCAAATAGCTTTGGCTGCCATGAAGGCAATCAATGATGCTTATTGAACGATTCAAGCTACTTTGTCCCAACTCTAAACCAGTAGAGATTGTGATGTAGAAATATATTGCTCTTATGACGTATACTACTACGGTCATTGCTCTTATAACTAATCCAACCGGTTACTGTCACATTATGTAATGTTTGGATGCTCGTAATCTTGAGCGGGATGGATAATCTGATTACCCAGTAACTTCAAATTGAGATAGTTTCTTCTCTGGTAATATTCCCAGTGAAGTGAATATCTGCATGATCTAACTTTCTTGAACAACTTTAATTTGGTCTTTCACAATCAACCCATCAGTTCTCCGGTCCGGTCCCTTTTCCCGTTTCGGGTGTGTACAACATAGCTATGGAAATTCTGTCTCTCAACGAGTTACGTACACAGCAGCACCCTATGCGCAGGGCTCCTACAGTAGTACCGTCCAAATTTTGTTAAAAGCATCCAACTCAAAACTATTTTGCAATGAGGGGAGAGGTCAATAGTAAAATCTTAGTCACATAATAATCCTTCAAAATGGCCTTTGCTCGGGCTCTCTTTCAATCTTCGCACTCACGAATCGTAGTTTGAGAGATTTTTGAAAGAAGTTTTTCATGATCACTTTTTCGCACGCGCATTATGTGACTGAGAGTAAAATAGAGTAGTTGGTTTAGGTGGGCCTTGGCACATGCAATTGTACTGTAGTCAATTTCTATGATTTGTATTCCCTAACTATAAAAATTGCTTGATCGTTCAGGAATTCATGCACTAAACTTTGATGATCAAGTGGGTGTGTATGCGATGCTAGAATTTTTAAAACTTGAATGAGCCTCGGCTGTCAGCCAATGCTTTTGAACAAGTGCTTTAAATGCTTTTGAACAAGTGCTTTAAGGCACGGGCTCATTCGCTAGTCAACTATATTTATTACTGAGAAACCCAACATGAATCCACATTCTTACAGCCATACCAAAAACGAAGCCTGCAATCAAATGAAATTACCATCTGAAACAAAAGGAAAATAGGATTTGCATACTCAAAATCGCAAAAAAGAAAAAAAGAACGAATTTAAGCCCCAGATTTTCTACATCCCTATTTTTGCTGCAGAAATAGGAAGAGATCAAGGATGTTGAACCAGTTCTTGGACACGAGATGTATGGATGAAAGGAGTAACCCGTCAAGAGAGATCGCTCAACAGAAGGATGGAGCTGGATGATGAACAGTAACTGTTCATTGAGGTATTTGAAAGGGGTTTCGTTGAGGCCTCTAGAGTGGTTGTTTTGTACTTTAGGCTAGGGATAATAGCTAAAACACCATTTCTAAGTTTCTACCATTCTTCTATAATTCCTCTAGATATCCACCTAAGAGATAACAAAAACGGAACTCGCCACCTATCGGAATCCAACGAAGGATAAGAGTTAAAATGGAGAGTTTTGTATGAAAACATCCCCAAACTATCACCCATTTTCCTACTTCATCCTCGAACTATCAAAATCACCTACTTTGTCCTCGAACTATCCATATCCCACCCTATTTGGTCCAAAACCTAACCCTATTTGGTCCAAAACCTAACGCCATCCAAAATTTTGAACCCAGCAAAAAACTGCTCTCCACCAATGTAAAGGCAGAATTGGAATTCCACCCCTCCCAACATATCTGGCTTTCCCTCCATTTTGTGCTCTATATAGACACACACATGGGGAAAAAAACAGAGTACACAGCCTCTCCCTCCTCCCCCCAAATTGCATCTGTTTTCCGAGTCACAAAAGCAGTCAAAAACCAGTCACAAACCAAGTTCAGAATCTAATTCAAAACTGTCAAAAACCATAGTCATTATAGCAAAACAAGTCACAAATACAGTTCAAAACCTGTCACAAACACAATTGAAAACCTGCTTCAAAACCAGTCAAAAACAAGGAAAATCTGGGCACAAACAGGTCCGAAACTGGGCATAAACAGGTGACATTAAGCTGCACAAAATGCAGAGAACAATAACTTCAAAAAGCAAATTTACAGATGCTATCATAGGATATCATTGGAGATGAAATGACTTTTTAAACACCCAGATAAGCGTAATGGACTCATAATCCAAACGCCCATAAATTATTCATTGGACAACGTTCACAATCAAAAGCGAATCAATACACCTACGCAGATGGCTTGACAAAAAGGTCTCATACGAAGTAAATGCAATAACAAGACTTACATAGAGAAAAGGAAAAGACCGAAAGGATATAAAAATTTAAATATGTCGCACGGAAAACAGGTTTTCAACACAATTAAAGACACTTATCAAATCATCATTAGGAATCCCTGCGATATCGATCTTTCTTAAACTTCTTTTACTCCGACCATAATAGTAAATCTCCATGCTGGGAGACACATCAGGGACTGGATCATGTAGGAGGATCTCACCTGTCTGAATTGAGCCATTTGTATGAAAAAAATGCTTTGGTCCCACGAAACCCGGTGGCAGCATGATCCTCTCTTTGACCCAAACCCAGTTGTCATAGTCCTCTAGTATCCAGAGCTCCTCCGGTTCATTTTCTGGGTATTCCACACAAGCAGCCAAATGGCCTCCAAGTCCTACCAGACGAGGCATGCACGAGGGTCCCCTAGGCAGTGAAACCACCCGAAATCTCTCATCTTTGAGGTCAAGTGTCACTAAAACCGCCTCCTCAACAGAAGGAGATTCCCAATAAAAGTTTTTCCAATGTATAACTCCACCAAGACAGATGCCATCTGAACCGAACTCAAAGCGGGAGGCCGGGGGAACAATATCAATCTTTCTCCAAGAGAGCGAGCCCAAAGTGAAAATTTCACACTCGCAATAAGACAACACTTCTCCATGCGTGCTATTTTCCCGGACCTTGTATATATTCACCACTTTGTATTGCTTAGTGGAAGGATCAAACCCGAAAGATACCAATGGCATTGATATATTGCCGTAGCGGCTTGTGTTGCTCCATGGCGGATTAAATGGGGGAAGGGAAATTAACTCTTTGGTGATAGGATTCACAATGACAATGGATTTTGGCTTGGGAAAGGAAAAACATATTAAGCCATTGACACATGCTTGACAAGAATAATAACCTGACGCCGGATAGCTGAACAAGTGCTGAGCCAGTCCCCCTTCGTAATCGGCTGAGAAAAAAATTGTATCCTTGAAGTTGGGGGTACATGAAGAGATTACAAGGTAGCAGCCACCAGGTCTAGAATAGGAACGGAAATGGTGCAATTCCACAAAAGAGGGCTCCTCAATTAGAGCACGCCAATGCTTGCAGATGCACTTGCATTGGCCCACCATCTTTGCTGGGAGTCTTGTTAGAATCTCCACCAATATCTCACGAGGCAAGAAGCCCCCATTTGTGATTCCACAAGTATTGCCGGAGGAAAATCGAAGGGTGCCTTTCTTATAACACATCGCATTCGATTTAAAAGTAACCAAAGCAATAAGCTTGAACAAACAAGTAGTGCCAAGTAACAGGGGAGCTTGATTCTGCAATGTCCAGGAAGAGTAGAAATATTAACCAAAAACAAAAATCAAACAAGTTTCACGAGGGCTTGATAGCTAGATGATAATATAGAGAAACATACGAATATCTGAAACACAAGTAAAACTTATCATAACTCGTGCGCACATGGGTTTGGTTGGTTCAAATTAGTAAATTGTCCTGATCAAGAACAATCAGTCTATGCAGCACAGATACTTCCCCAGAGGTCATGTATTGGGTCGGACATCAACACCGACACTCGTTGGACACATGGCCCACACATAGGAAGTGTTCTAATTTTTACCTACTTATTTTCGACTCACTAGGGGCACTTTGAAACATGCTGAAGATATTCTAGGACACTCTATCAACACTTGCAGAACATATTAGGGATGTCAAATATAGCAGCAGACTTTTGTCAAAAATTAGGCAAGTCTTGTTTGTGTATGAATCTGTGATAGATGATGGTAAATAGATTAAAATAACAATTTTGTTGGAACATTTTTGTGAATGAGGTAGTAACAAATATGAAAGCTGTAATAAAACATGGATGAAGGCATACATGGTAGTCTCATTACAATTAGATCCTTGTTTTTCCTTTCATCTGATTTATTGCTTGTTTAACAAACAGCATATAACTAGAATACATAAGTAAACATTTCGATGTGTCCAATGTCAATGTCGCATGCGTCCATATTGGTGCTATATAAGTTGGAATTTTTGGACACAGTCACACAGAACGAAAACCAGACATTTCAAACAACATTATTCTATTTTTCTAACAAAGACCTGATCAACAATAAATAGAGAGATCGGATGGATACAAAGCAAAAGAGAGCACGAACATCAGGGTTTGTGTAACAAACGAACAATCTCAATCTCCATAAGTACAGGTTTATGTAACAGTAATTATAGTTAGAGCGAAAAATATAGCACGAATGAAGCTCCCACCCAGTTACTTAGAGTCCCATTCGATCCAGTCTAGGGCTTTTGTAGGCCTGCTATTGGGTCCACAAAAATATTTGGGAACAGTTCTTTTTGAAGAGTCTCGTCAAGTAGATCGATCATGCTTGATCAAACACGGATAGCTCCATCAACAAAATAGATTTTTGTGCAATGAAAATGGTTGGAAGAAATATGATTTGAAACTTCAACCGTCCATTTGTCATTCACAAATCTGTTTTGTTCAATGGATCTATGTTCGATCAAGCTAGTTTTTTCTACAAACTAAAAGGTTCCGATTATATATACGTGTACGTATATTGGTGTTGGGCCAGGAGGGGTCTACAAAAGCCCAAAACTGGACCGAATTGGAACTGGACAGTAAAAATGGAAACGGACTCTTGGCATTCTGAGATTGAGATTTCATGAGGGCAAATTGAAAAAACAAAACAATAAAATGGGGAATTGGGATACGGATAAGATATATAATATACAAGACACAAGAGCAAACCAAATAGAAATCATAAGGGGCTACATGGGCAGCTAAGCAAATAGTAATACAGAAGTCCGAAGAAGATAAGAACCGAGCCCCTCCAATTCAGATGCAGAACAAAAGATTGATCCTTTTATTGGAAAAAAGAAAGAGATACATTCTCAATCATCTACGGAAAGACAATTTTTTTACATAAATAAAAAGGAAGGGAAAATAAAACTGACCTTTTTGATGGAGAAGAAGAGGAAATTGCTTTCCCCCTGACACACCCCCGGCCCCACCCCCCTTTACCCCCCCCCCCCCCCCCGACGCCCCTGACACACCCCCTCTCTCTCTCTCTCTTATTCCCGGCCCCCCCCCTCCCCTTAAAACCCTCTCTCTCTCTCTCTCTCTCTCTCTCTCTCTCTCTCTCTCTCTCTCCCTCCCTCTCAAACCCGGCCCCCCTCCCCTCCCCCTTAAAACCCGGTTCCCCCCCCCCCTCCCCCCCTCTCTCAAAACCCGGCCCCCCCTCTCCCCCTTAAAATCCGGTTACACTCCCGGCCCCCCCCCCCCCTCCCCTTTAATTTTTTTCTTTATTTAATTATTTACATTTTATTTATTTAATTTCTATAAATACACCCTTTCTATATTAAAAAATATAATTCAAGAATTAAGTGCTCCATGGACTATGTGATCATGCATACTAATTTTTTTTATCATTTTAGTTGAAATGGCCATAATGAATTTTTTGCTCTGAGGCCTTTCAACAAATATCCTAAAATTCATTATTTAGTTTCAAGACTCTCTGAAGGTGTCCATTGAAATGCCTTGAAGTAAAAAATTGATTACGACCATTTAGGATGAAATGATCAAAAAAAATAACATCTTTGCACCGGTTTAAACGGATTGAAAATTGAAACACTTATTTTTGTAAGTATATTTTTTAATCTATAAATGACAAAAAAAAGTTGGATTTTTGTAACTATATTTTTTAATCTATAAATGACAAAAAAATGAAAAAAAAAAAGTTGGATGCTTCAAATTGGAGGGGGGGGGGGAAAAAAAAAAAGTTGGATGCTTAAAATTGGGGGGGGGGGAGGATCGTGGATCTCATTTGCCTATAAATAGAACCATTGATCTTCACATTGAACTCACACCTTGAATCTCTCCAATTTTTGTCTCTACAAACCTTGTTTTTGTTCTTGATATTCTTGAGTTTCTTCTTAAGTTCTTCAAGAAACTCAACCCTCGGCCACCATCAATCCACCACCCGACCAGCCTCTCGATCCAAAAAAATTTGTAGTTTAGTCAAATATTGTAGTTTAGTCAAATATTTAGTTTCGAGAGAAAAAGAAAGCCAATTCTTTTCTCTTTCGAAGCTACCGTAAGCTTACCGTAAGAAGTCACTTCGTTCAATAGCCACATTCCTCACCCTCCGTAAACCGACGTATTTTCTTTTCCGTAGCGATACTATCTGCTAAGAAGAACGGTAAAATATTTCTAGTCACCTTTTCTAGTAAAAATTGTAGTTATATTTCCTTTTTGTGTTTAAAAATGCATGTTAAGTTAAAGTACTAAAAATAGGTAGCAAACTTATTCTACTAAAATTATTGGTCTTAAGCATAAGTGGTTTCCACTCCAAAGGTGTCCGTCCATGTGGCACTATGCTTTACGATTGTTTTTACGACTGTGGAGTAAACCGAGGCTAAAACCCTCGAAAGTTTGTCAACAAGTCTGGCTTCGTGCCGACTAAGGAAGGAATGGTGATTCTAATTGGACTCGTCCGACCATCCGACCTGGGACTTTCCTGGTTATTTCTATGTCAAACATAATCCACAAAATTTGATTAGTAGCATGGTTACTTAGGCTTTTCTCACAGACTGTGTACACAAAAATTTGTAGGAACGCCGCAGCGAAAATTTGGGGCAGAATAATGGATGACTACAACAACATTTCAATTTCAGATAGTTGGTCATTTGAGAATGATATTCGTAGTGAGGAGAGCATCTCAAACAATAGTCGCGACTATAGACTCGAATTTACCACCAACCAGGTTAGTTTTTACTGTTATTGTTTTGCATATTCGTTATTTATGTTAAGACTGGTTAATGTTGTACTTATACATATTCATTTTTTTATATAGATTTTTGAAAGTAGAGAAGATATGTTAGCTTGGGTGCGAAGCGTTGGTCTAAAATATGGTATTGTGGTCGTCATTTTAAATTCTGCTAAGTTAAAAGGCGGCAAATTGCCGAAGTGCATTCTTGGTTGTGAAAGAGGAGGAAAGTACGACCCGCCACGGTATCTGGTTGAAGGGCAATCCTTACAAAGAAACACTGGGACAAAAAAATGCGATTGTCCATTTCAACTGCGAGGTAAACCAATACAACCATACGGTATCAGTTGGGGTTTAGAGGTTATTAATGGTGTCCATAACCATGAAATAGCAAAATATATTGAGGGCCACGAGTACCCGTCAAGGCTAAAAACACTAGAGAAACAATTTGTGGTCGACATGGCCAACAGCACCGCGCCTCGTGAGATTCTTAATATTTTGAAGCAAAAAGACCCATCAAACACTACGGGAATCAAGAGCGTTTACAATGCCATTTTTTCAAACAAAACAACCAAACTGGATGGTCTAACTCCTACTCAGTATGTTATAAATCAATTACTTCAGAAAGAGTACCTCCATGAATTTCGTACAAATCCAGATACGAATGAAATCACAGATATTATTTGGGTTCATCCTATGAGCATAGAGCTATCTGTCAACTTTCCGTCCGTATTGATCATTGACGCCACATACAAGACCAATGAGTATCGAATACCACTATTGGAGGTTGTGGGTATCACATCCACATTGCGAACTTACTCGCTTATGTTCGCATATCTTAGTAATGAGAGAGAAGAGACACTGACATGGGCATTGGATACCTTAAAAAACTGGATGCTTCAAAAGGGGGCATCGTTGCCATTGGTGTTTGTTTCAGATCGGGATTTAGCACTTATGAACGCCATTGAAGCATGTTTCCCCATGGCACGTCACATCTTATGTATTTGGCACATAAATCAGTGCGTCATGAAGAACTGCAGCCGTGTGCTTGGTCCGGAATGGAAGCGCTTTCTCATGTCATGGCACTCGCTTATCAATTCATCTACACCTTCGTCTTTCGAACAGAAGTGGCAAGCCATGCGTGACGATTTTCGCCAATTTCCGAATGTCATAAATTACCTGTGGCAAACATGGTTAAGGTCGTACAAAGAGCGGTTTGTTTCAGCATGGACAGATACTTGTATGCACCTCGGAAGCAATTCAAGTCAAAGGTATAATCATTTTTTTACTTTACTAGTAAATTTTTTTTGCATTTCTCTACTAAACTAACGAATACTTTTTAATAATTTCCTATTTAAACACAATGTATTATTCTATTACAGGGCAGAGTCTGCACATGCGAGGCTAAAGCTATATTTGGGGGATACCATGTCATCGCTACAAAAGTCTTTTGATAAAATAGAAAAGATGTTGAAAAATCAGTTCGGAGAAATTAAGAAGTCGTTCGAGAAATCATTGAACATTCCACGCCACAAACAAATACGTGACGACATTTTTGATCAGGTAAGATGTCGCATTTCATTAGAGGCAATGGAGTTTATACATAATCAGCTAGAAAGCGCTTTAGAAGCATCCCCCCACATGGTCGGCTATTGCAACTGTACGATCAAAATCACACACGGATTGCCATGCATGCACGATCTTGCATATTATCGTTCCATTTCAACTCCAATTCCGCTATGCAGTATCCACGCTCATTGGACTAGGTTGTCTATGCACGCAACCGAGTTGAATGAGGACGGAACGCGACTTGACAGGACATCTCAGGTCGTTGAGATATTAGATGGGATGGATCCATGTATGCGGGAGCATATCATAGACAGGATTATCGATATGGCAGATCCACCTCGTAGCACAGTTCGACCTCCATCGTACAACACAGAACATAGAGGTCGACCTGCAGGTAGAGATGAGCAAAGTACACATCGCATACCTTCTTTCTTAGAAGCATCCACTTCAGGATCAAGGACTGCAACATCGCAAGTGAGAGGGAGAGGGAGAGGGAGACGTGGGAGGGGTTCGGGGGTTCGCAACACTCAATTTACAGCTCCACCCATTCCTGATTGCTACATTCAGCGATTACCTCAGGCTTATCGATGTTATATTTCCCACACTGTTGATGTGCTTGCTGATGGTCATTGTGGATTCAGAGCGATAGCTGCACATATCGGGTATGGTCAAAATGGTTGGAGTCAAGTACGAAGGGACCTTATTGAAGAGATTGAACAAAATTATGATTTCTACAATGCGGTTTATCCAGTACATGGTTGGGCAGAGCAACTACTAATCTTACTGAATTGGTTCGGGACTACGGCACCACCGCAACATTGGATGGAGGCTATGACTGTAGGAATTGTCATCGCAACAAGGTACAATCTTGTACTCCATACATTTGATGAGGATATGTACGCTTGTTTTACTCATTTGCCATTGAGGTCCCCTCCAGTTCCAGTAGAATACCGCCGGGAAATTGCTATTGCTCGTGTTAATAACGATCATTTCGTGCAAGTTTTCTTACAACCTCATTACCCTGTACCACCCATTCCAATATGGTGGGAGGAGAATGCATTGGACGAAGCTATTGCTTGGGCTGACAGTTATGGAACACGTTTGCTATTGTGGTACGAAGTAATGGGTATAAACATGCCGGGAGCAGCATTTGGAGGAGATATTGATTAGAATATGTGTTTTTATGTATTTCCATGTTTTGATAATATGTACTCAATTATAATCAAATGAAATTTTGTTTAAATTTATTATTGTTCATCAGAAGAAGTTATTTTTATTATTCATTGTTAAGACAAATTAATTAACTAATTAAAATAATATAAATTTATTAAGTATAAAGTCAATTTTAATTGAAATTAGCATTTGAGTTAACCAAAAAAAAAAAGAAGGGATGTAAATGGGAAAAGAGACAAATAAATAAAATAATTGAAAATTAAAAAAAGGAAAGAAAAAAATTTCACATTGGAAAGAAAGAAAAGGAAATAAAGAGAAAAGAAAGAAAAAAAATTCAAATTGAAAAGAAAGAAAAGGAAATAAAAAAAATTCAAATTGAAAACGAAGAAGGAAAATGAAATAAAGAGAAAAAAACAGAAAGAAAAAAAAAACTGGAAAAGGTTGAAGGAAAAGGGGTTGGGGTGAACCGGGGGGGGGGGGGGAAAGCAGGTCTCAGAAGAAGATCAGACCCACTAGCTATGGATCTATAGATCTACCATTCTCTGATCACAAAGGGCCCATCCACGAATCCAAGAGGGTAACTTTTTATATAGCTTTTTTGTCGTAAGTTTTGAGGTTTATTTTTTCGTCTCGTCAACGAGATGAAAAGTATACAAATATGGATAGATGTTGAAAAAATTCAAATAAGACGATATTTTAGACAAATAAGACAATTATTTGATACTACTTTTTTTTTATTTTACTTTTGGCCATAATTTTATACTCATATTTTTAGATTGCTCTTGTCTAGATGATTGATTAATTCAAAAAGTATCACGCAAATCTAATAAAAATTCAAAAGTGACAAATAAAACACACAAAACAAATAATAAGTTAAGTTTAAAAGTTTTCACCCCTAATTAAACAAAAATGTTCCCACATCGAAAGCAGTACTAATCCTACGAAGGACACCAACGGGGTTGATACCAATGGAGTACTCAACAGGCACGCGGGGCTCACTTTGGATTCCGCATGGATAATTCGAGTTGTTCAATAATTTAAAAAAAAAACAAAAACAAACCGAGTGGCTATGTATAGGTGCTCGATCCAATCTTTTATTTTTTCATTCGGATTGGGCTGATTTCTGGAAACCCACTTGGCTTTTTAAAAAAAAATTTATTGAACCGATCGGATCATCGGTGTGAGACCCGGAGTGGGTCCTGCGTGCCCGTCGGTACCCCATTGGCATCAACCCCGTCGGTGCAAGTAGCACGGTTCGAACGAAAGTCAGTAACAAACTCAAAGGTCAATCCAGATAGATTAAATTCTTGGGTCAGCCTGTCGATCCCCTTTATCTAGCGATTGCATTTGGATATGAACCAATGGACTCGGGTTCGGATTCGGGTTTGAACGGCTGTACGTAGAAGATTGACATGCATCTCAGTACGTAGTTGGTTATCTTACTTATTATCTCCATTTTAAGCTCAATCAACTTGCATGCTTCCAGGCTCCAGCTCTTGTAGTGCAAGTTTTAACTCTTTGATCTACATGATCGTTAGACTAAGAATCAACCCGTAATCAGCTGCCTGGCACGGGTCATGACATGTTGCGCGGTTAGAACTTGTCCAATGAGTAAAAAGACTCGAGTCGAAACCTATCGACAATAATATTGATGAAAGGCGAAGCTGTTCTTTTCTGAATGTGTTTAAAAGAAAAATCCCAATCCAGACAGTATTTATTTACATCAATGAAACCAAAAAATTGCATGTACTATTTTTTCGCTTTTCTTTCCAAATAGAATTCTACTTCGACAAACAGGGAATTCACAGTCTGAGGATATCGGAATCATGCAAACAGGAAGGCGTTAGAACATTTCCGGTAGAGGCATGCCTTGTAAAAATGACTTGAACAGCACAAGTGATCTCTCTGGCTGCGAGAAAGGAGCTTCATGGGAAGCCCCTCTAATGGTGGCAAAAGAGAGGATATTCCCATAAACTTGAGTCCATCCACCAACCTGATACAAAACAAAATGGAAATGAAAAAATGACCTCTTACAAGTGCCGTTTGTTTTCGGTCTGCTTCGCTGTTGGAGAGCTTGTGGCTCGTGTCTTGGCTGAAAGACACAAGCTCTCCTTTTTTGCAGACTATTTGTTTCATCTTTTGTCTGATGAGTTGAAAATTTGTTTCTCGTCTCTGTAATCCAGATGAAATTTTTGTGCAAGTGGGTGGGCCTTTGATGAGAAATTGAGATAGGAAAATTGATTCTAGGGATTACCTGTTGTCCACCAAACCAAACTCTATATGGTACAGTCGAGTTCAATCCCAATTGATTTGCCAGGCCTTGAACCAAGGTGCGGCTCCCGGTGAGTGGAATGACAGAATCTTGATCACCACTGGTTTCAGAAACTTGGAAATTAGCATAGCATTCCAAAAGACAACATAAAACTTTCAATTAACCTAATACATTATTACGGACGATTAGATGTGTCTGAGTTTCGACTCTCACCTGTAAACCAAGACTCGAATGCCTGACTTAATAAGGTATCCAACTAAAGAGATGGTAGGTATCTCCACATCAAGCAGCTCATAATCCAAAATGCTGTGATAATAGAAGAAATAGTCAGTTAAACCAGATAAGAGTTTTTTCAAGCTGCAGATCATTTTCGTAATAAAATTCTCATCTTTCATTGTAGATACCCTAGAAGCACAGGCATGAACACAAGATGCAAATACGAGACAAGACACTTTCAAAAGTATTAGGCCAAAAGAAAAAAAGAAAAGAAAGATACCTTTTATCATGCATATGTTGAACAACAATCGATATATTATATGTGTATAGTCTGGTTAAAAGAGGAAGAGGAGGAACGATAACACACTTACTCACTGCAAACATCCCATCTGCGTACTCCAACAAGCCGGGCATGAAATGCTGCCTGCACATCTTGCCTGTTTAAATAATTTGCAGTTTCATCATCTATGCATACATCAATCCTCTGACCACCAACTTGCTGCAGGAGAAATTAAGGAATTCTTATGTCACCTCACAAATGATCAGTTTGAAAGGGGAAAAGGCAATCAGTGTTTGAGGAGGAGGGAGGCTTACTGGAGGACTAATAAACTTGGACTGCGACAGGACTGATGGAATGCAGACATCGAGTGTGACATCATATTTGTCCACAAATCTACTGGTTTCCCTAGTCACTTGACCATATACTTTGGAACAGACAGGTGAAAGTGAGTTTCTGTAATACTCGCTCACATAGCGAGAGTAGTTACAGGCAGAAGTGAACAATTTGTATGTTGAATCTGATATTAACCCATGAGACCAGAAAAACTCAGCCCTTGAATTGAAGTCCGTTGCAAATTCAAGAACCGGATTACCCAACTGCAGATTGGAATAAGGCACGTGATTAAATAAGCACTGCTTGAGAAAATTTATGTAAGTTTCTCAAGATATTGCATTATGCATACAAAATACTTACAGCAACTCCTTTCAAATTGAACAACTTTTCCTTTTGATTGAATTCAATCATGAGTTTCGCGAGTTGAGGAATGTAATGACCTGCCATACACAAAGTTGAAAACAAGAAGACCAAAAAGGATGAATTGAAGATGTGCAGATTTGTGGATTTGGAGGAGGAGGAGATGAAGTGGGATGCAGAAGTACCTGCATAGCTTTCTCCTGTAATGTAAAAATCCCTATGAGAGTATTGGGGGAACTTAAGCAACCATCTTTGCAAAAACACAAGATTATCCCTGGCTTCAGAAATTAAAACACGAACATAGGCTTAGAAAATTCGCAAGCGTATGTCCTGTATCCACAAAAGATGTATGCTGTATAACCTCCAACATGAACTTGTGAAGCAAAATCCCACATCACCAAGGTACCAAAGTAATATAAAGTATATAAGCGTGAGGGCACCCTACTTCAACAGCTAGCTTTCGTTCTATGGTTGAGTTATACTTAAAATCTATATAAGCGTGAGGGCACCCTACTTCAACAGACTAACGTCGTGAGGGCACCCATCTTCAACAGACTAACGTCTGTGGATTGTGGTTGAGTAACTTGAGTTATACTTAAAACCGTTCACATGGTGTCAAAGGTAGGTACTAGGTGTGGGTAGGGTGTGTGTCTCTGGTTTAGTGAAGAATTCCAAAAGCCCTTATTCAAAGGGAAAAAAAGTGACATGGGTGAATGTAGTCCAATGAATAGCAGAGATGGAACATACCAGTTACTTCATCATTAACTGTCTCATAGGAGGAGGAATCAGTTGCATACGAGAAACCCACTCCGACCGGTGTCTCTAAGTACAACATATTTGCTTCTGCACGATCGAATGAACATAGAAACATCGGATTTTCTGTTTGTTTCTACAGTTTCTAGCACAAGAGAAGCTGGAGAATTGCAAAATCGGTTTGCTACTTTTGTGCTGTGTTTGGATTGCTTTTTGATTTTTTTTTAAAAATAGGAAGAATCTAGGGGGAATTGAGGAGAAATTTTTTGAAAATTTCTTTTTGAGAAGTAAAACAAACACAGCATTGGTTTTTGGAATCATACCTTTATTCCAGCTATACTCATTTCTAACTAGAACTTGCCCATTTGGTTTAAATGGTCCATTTTCAGAGAATGCCCCCACTCCCAAAGAAGAGCACCCAGGCCCTGCAATAATGCAAATCAAACTTATCAAACACTTTCAAACTAACCATTTGATGATATATCAACAACTTTCAATTTTCAGCTGGTGTTTCTTCTTTACTTTTAAAACCATTGGTGTTCGGAATTTTTGGAATCCTAACAAAGACTACGAGGAGTATGAATGCAGAGAAAAAAAATAAAGAAATCAAATTACACAAACACTCAGGGATAAAGGGTTAGATGTTTCAACAACTCCGGGCTATGTCCAGAGTTGCTGCAGTTGTTTCTCTATTAATGTCCTATGTCGCCTAGTTGGCAAAGGTGCGGGCTGAAACTCTCTCTCTCTCTCTCTCTCTCTCCACCCTATCACAAGTTTGAACCCTCTTGCGATAGTAGTCGCAGCCAACTACAAGGGTGCCATATGAGAGGGCACCCTTGTGCAGCTCGCTCCCTTATGGGGTTATGTTGACGTCTTATTCCCTCCGGTTCATTGGCTACCTCATAAGAACACCTCTTGGCCGAACATTTCAAAGCGGGTAAGGACCCTATGGTCACCTCGAGGGGGTCGCTACGCAGGCTGCCCATTCTACCCTTTTACTTAGCCCCCCGAAAAAAAAAAAAGAAAGTCCTGACTCCTATCACTACAATACATAGCAAGGTTTACGAGTTAGTAAAAAATACTCCTATAAAAAAACATATCCGTTTGTAAATGAGAGAAGTTTCAAACCTCCATTCAACCAAAGAACCAAGGGCTTTGAGACAGGATCAACTTCTGCCTCAACAAAGTAGTAGAAGAGAGATTTTTGCTTCTTGTCATCAACAGTCACGTAGCCTGAAAACTGTTGGAACCACACAAGGGGTTGTCCAGGCAACATAATAATCCTATCTGCCAGAGACAATGAGGACTCAGCTGTTACAAGCTGAAGAAGCACTACCACAGCCATTGCCATGGATTTCCAAGTCTGTGAATACATTATGGGTCAATTTAGAATGAAGAAGGGGATGGTTGAAGAAAAAAGCAGTATTGAATGAAGCTGTGGGAGGAGGGGTGATATATGTTGTTGGTCAGCGGAAGGCATGAGAGCATATGGGTAGTGTGGGGCATCAAGATTTGTAGCATTTCTTGTTTTCTTGTTATCATTACATTGTTAGCTTTTTTTTCGCTTGCTGGCCCCTAAAAATGGTGGAGAGAGAGAGAGAGAGAGAGAGAGAGTAAATGGACAAAGGGTGAGTTGGGTTTTTGGCCAGCATCTGTATGGGGTGATTCAGCATGTGGGGTTAGTTCAGTAGTGAAAGTGAAGGAAGAGAGCAGCTGCTTTGGAAATTCTGAATTTCTACTTCCAAAAATTCTACGGTCTTTTGACTGCTTTTGTCTTCCCAAGTGTATTGTATACAAAGTGGAACACCAGGATAAGACTTGTAACCATTCTACTGCTTGACCTAGAAAAGGGCTAGGGTATGTTCCATAGAAAAGTCACTTTACAAGATTGCTTTCTCATTTCTCAAGAAAATGTTTGAAAATGACCACTGTGGTTGGTGTCTCCAAAACAACCAAGAAAATTATCCCCACCTCCCCTAATTTCATGATGCAAACAAAATCGTCGCAGAAGTTTGAGGAATTGCAACTAGGTCTATTGTTCCGACACACTGAAGTTGCTACACCATTAACACAACTCTATCTCATGAATCCGGTTACCGAAATCATGTTCCAAATTTGAAAAAAAAAGAAGAAGCAATTGGGTTTTGAAGCTCAGAGAAGAAAAACCTACAGTCCATGTTTCAAATTCTAACCAAACGTTTTTGTTGTTCTTCTTGTTGTTTTTCCAATGTCTCGAGCCAATCCAAGGGAAAAACAACTAGTACTATTTTTTCATGTATATTACCTTCCAGGAATAAAATATGATCTAGGTAAGGATTTCAATGAAATAAACAATCCAAAAGTGGATCACAGCATATACTGTCAAATCTTGTGATGACTTTGTTCACACATTATTTTTATGTACTGCGAGATTTTCTTCCCAATGGTCAAGACCAACTCTGGTCAAAGAGAAATCATCCATACCGGGCTAGGAGATTTACAAGAAATTACTTTCTTGCGGCTTGACCCCAAGAATCGAACTCCGTTCAATTATATGGAAAACAAACCCACCAGCCAACCAAACTAACAAGATCTTGGGCTACTTACATTATATTAGTTCATTCTCTTCGACTTATGTGACAAAAGTTTATCATACTAGCTTATAAAAAAGAGATGAAAGATACACATTTCACCAGGTCCACCATTCATTTTCTTTTGGTGAATGCTATCATCATGCATTTGCTACTTTTTTTTTTGATCCTTTGCATTTGCTACTTCACTTTCCAGTTTCCACACACTCACAATACCCATCATAGCTTCTAAACAGGGTCCCCCCATACCTACCTTCTGAGATAACAGAAGACATCTTTAGAAAAGAGGATCACTTTTCCAATTTTTTTTTTCTTGGCCCTTTCCCACTTGCAAAAAATGCCAAAGGAATAGCTACAGAACTATTATGTATATTCCCTATTTTTCACCAGAGCTGGCAGAGTCAGGTCCATCTGCAGCTTGTGGGGTGGTTGCTTCCTCTTGCTAGTACTTAGCTCTGAATTCTGATTGTGTGATTTCTTTCTCATTTGTCTCAAGGCAAACTAAGCTCATGAGTATGCACAAGTATGGAAGCAGGGAAGTTCATCAAAGAAGGAGCCAGAAAACATTTTTTTTTTTTTTTTACCTCTTTTATTAAGTAGGACGTGGATTCTCTCCGGTCCCTTTCCATTGAATAGACTATTATGCTTTGTCGATCGTGAACCTTTCTCGGGTCTACTTTGACGATGATTCGATTTGTTCACTTTCTAGAGTTCGTCCCGAATTGACCGTGTCAAAGTTAAGTTGATGGGTTACCGATTGATACTATGATTTTGGAACCGGAGCAATGGCAATGGCCAACTGAAACCCACAGAAAACTCAAGATGTGTATCATAAATTTGTAGTAGAAGAATTGAAGTAGAAAAGTGCAGAAATACAAAGATATAAAAGATACCCATGAGAATCCATCTAAGATCTATGCAACTTTTTGCCTAACCTGTCCACCATCATTGTGCACAACAGAAAATTATGAGGCAAAAGGAAAAAAAAAGGTGTAAGTGGGGTGGTGAGCAATTTCATGCTCTGCTTTGGATTCCTAAACAAAATCATTGGGTAAATTACCAAAATCACCCCAAGGTTTCTAAATGTTACAGATTTCCCCTCATGTCAGGGAAATCCACAATTTGCAAAAACCTCAGGGATGGTTTTGGTATTTTACCCAAAATTTCAAATAATCACTACTTTTGGGAAATGATTTTGCCATTCCTTTTTTTGTTAACGACACTGCCCTGCAAGTGTATAAATGGCGTTAACAAAAAAGGAAGTAGCAAAATCAGCAGTCCTACTTTTATTCCTTTTAGTTTTATGTTACACATTGGTGGAAAAAAGCCCATTACCTGTTCGTATGGGAAAAGAGATTAAATTATTTATACCGCCGGTATAAACGTTAGTTTCCTCTAAATCAATTACATTGCGTCACGTCGTCATGTTCTATTAATTAGGACCACTATGTTGACGACGTGGCGCAATGTAATTGATTTGAGGAAAAATAAATAAATATTTCCACCACCACCGGTGTATATAATTTATTGGGGGAATTTTTCCCAGGTCCACTGTACCATATTCCAAACCCCATAAGTCCACTTCTAAATTCTATAACCCCTTAAGTCCACTAACCTACTAATCAGGATATAATAAATCTGTTTAGTCTAATATACCCCTATTTTTAAAAAACCTTTTGCCACGTTTTGTTATCTATTTGAAAAAAAAACGTTTGAAATTTCTAATCCATAAAATCTCTCCCGATTTCTCTCCCGAAAATTTATCCTTCCCTTCAGTACAAAACCCTCCCCCCCTCCCCCCCTCCCCCCAAAATTTCAGAACGAACAGCGACTCGCCATCGCCACCCACCTCCCGTCGCCGCCTCTCCCCCAAAATTTCAGAACGAACAGCGACAAACATCGCCACCCACCTCCCATCGCCGCCTCCCCCCCACAATTTCAGAACGAACAACGACAAAGATCTCGTCGCCATCGCCACCCACCTCCCGTCGCCGTCACATCGCCTGCTCGCCGCCTGCTCCTCCTCCTCCTCGCCGTCACATCGCCTGCTCCGCCTGCTCGCCGCCTGCTCCTCCTCCTCCTCGCTTGCTCGCAGCAGTGCACTCCTCCTTCTCCTCGCCGCCCTTCGTCGACATCCATGGCCGCTACCACCATGGCCGAGTTCCCACCCTCCATCACCGCTACCACCGTCGCCGACACCTTCGTCATCATATATCTGTTCAAAACATCAGGTGCCCTTCCAAATCGTAACAAATAACTCGATCTTCGTCGCCTTGTGTCCCTCGGTATGGTTCTTTGCATTTGAAGGGTTTATACACCAGTAAAAACATAAGAATTCCTCTCTGTTAGGGTTTTGTATGTTGTATTTTTGTTTACCTGCTGTTGGAACATATATGGTTATATGTTAAGATTTGTTAGGGTTTTATTTTTTGTACTTTCGTTAGTGGCTGTTAGGTACATATATGGTTATATACTCAGATCTGTTAGGCCGCTGCGCGGACCAATTCATATAAGGTTATATGTGGTTATATATATATAACTAGGTCGGGTTCTATGGCTGAAATTACACCCCAAGTTCTTGAAAGTATCGTTTTGTGCCGTGGGGGCTCCTGCCCCCACGCCCCGTGGTTATATATATATAACTAGGTCGGGTTCTATGGCCCGGATGTAAACATATAACATTGTAATGTCATTCATATGTTATTGTGTAACATTATATAACGTTATATATTCTCCTGTTGGTTGTTTATAAAATGTCATTTTGTTCTGTGAAGATGTATGGTTGCATAAATAAGAAGCAGAACAAATTATATAACGTTATATATTCTCCTGTTGGTTGTTTATAAAATGTCATTTTGTTATGTGAAGATGTATGGTTGCATAAATAAGAAGCAGAACAAAAAAACATATAAGGTTATGTATGATCTGAATATATAACCATATAACCATATTGTTCCTTACTCGTTATAACCATATAACCCTATAAAAGAATAATAAACCATAACCATATATAACCTTACATGAATTGGTCCGCGCAGCGGCCTAACAGACCTGAACATATAATGTTATGGTATGGTTGAATTAAGTTAGGGATTCGATTGATAGTATATATGGTTATATCAATATTGGTTATATACTAATTTTGTTAACGGCTGTAATTTGTGCAAGGGGTGAAGAGTATTTAGTTACCTATGAAGTCGACTGTGAAGAAGGCGATGGCGACGAAGGGAAAGAAGTTACGAGATCTCCTCTTTTTATTTTTTTAGAGTTAGAAAGGACAAAATCTCATGTATAACGTTATAAGGTTATATGATTATTTTTTGTCACATGTATTACGTTTTTTTTGTGTATTATTGTTAGTAGAAACAAGTCATTGAGGCTGCTGCGCGGACCAATTCAATAAAGTAAAAATATAATGTTATATGAGAGTTTTTGTGCAGCGAAACTCAAAAAAAATTCAACAAAGCAGTTGAGATCAAGATGTAACTCTACAAAGCAGAATATACAATGTTATACAACGTTATATCAGTACAATAACGTTAGATACAAAACTGATCCAACATAATACTTGTTAAAACTTGATCATATATATGCATAAACATATAATCATAATCATATATAACCATAGACAACCTTATATTTATTGGTCCGCGCAGCGGCTTAACTCTTAAAAAGGAGAATATATAACGTTATATATGTACAATAACGTTATATATAGTGTATCAGAAAAGGAGAATCTTCGACTGTTATATAACGTTATATAAGTACAACAACGTGATTGACGTGATTTCAAATAGAGAGAGACGAGAGAGACGAGAGATACCCGTGATTGAATGGATAAGTACAAAATTAGAAGGGATAATGGAGAGATAATGAGCTAAATGATGGGATTTGAATGGAAGGGTAAATCTGTCAGGGATTATTTATCTTTTAAATGAAGTGGACTTCATGCCTTACCAAATACCTATTAGTGGACTTAGTGGGTTAGAGATTTGATTAGTAGACTTAGTGGGTTACAAACATGCTACAGTGGACCTCCCACCAATTTTTTATAATTTATTCTCGAAAAGAAAATGCTCTAGACGACATCTTGGACCTAGTTTATTCCTCGTTCCCTTGGATTGAACCTATTGCCCGCGTGCTCAATGGACATCACTCTCATCCATGATCCATCCATTTAGGACCTAAAATACTCTTCCCATCACAATTCACAAATCTATAAAACTTCCACTTTTCACTTATTCTTCATCATTCTGAAAAGGACACCCATTTCCTAAGATGCTTCAATGACTCTCTCTCTCTCTAAAAAAAAAAAAGAAAGATGGATGATATCCTCCAGTTTGATCCAATTTTGGACACGGTTTCGATCACCAATCTAGCTGACCCCAAGTAATTGGGACATAAGATAGTTTGATTCAGTTTGGTTTCGATCACCAATCTGGACCTATGATGGCAAAATTAACCAAATGGAAGGATTGGGGATTTGACGGGAGCCTAGTCCGACAGAGATCCCAATAAATTTGGATGACTCTCAACGATGGGTTGATTGCTCATTCCCCATATGTTCCAAATTTACAGTCTGCAGATGATCAATAGAAGAGCAAATATAATTGCAAAGTATTTATCAAAAAAATTCATTCAACATTGCATATATGACGTTTTACCCGACCCGAACCCTGACGGGTAATTCTTGAGTGTTTCCGTTCTCATCCCGATCGAGGGACGAGTTTACTTGCCCCATCCCGTAAGAAATGAGAAGAAAATTTAACGTACAAGCAAAATGTAAGAAAATAGAGTTATATATAAAGGTGGCATTCTAGTCTAATGGTGAGTAAAATACAAGAGTAAAACAAGGAGTCCATCTATGGTACACAATTTTTAAAATTTTTTTTTGAGAATTGCCCGTGCCGATGGCACTACCCACCTCGATTGAAAATACCTTTTGAATCTTGCTAGTGGCTCAAACACTAAATTGATCCATTCGTGTATCGTATTTATTCCACTTCTTAGTGGCACAAAAGAGAACTACTTGAGAGATGTAACTTGACCTATCGCAGCAAATAAGCCCCTCTACCAATCTACAGACCCCGACAAATACAATTCAACTACCTACGGATAAACTGGGGAAATGGAAGGTTCAAGTCCTTGACAAATTGCATATAGAAATCACCTCAGGAAGGGAATCATGGTGGAGCTACGGTCTGCAATAGTCTTTTGTGTGCTGCTTTTAGATTAGAAGACTCATTATTTTTTTTTGACATATCAGATTATATTTTTATTTTGCTTTTAGATTAGAAGACTTTCACCTCAAGAAGGGAATCATCGTAGCTCCACGATGATTCCGTAGGTAGTGGAATTGTATTTGTCGGGATCTATACATAATCGGTAGAGGGGTTGGTTTAGTTGCCATGATATGTCAAGTTACGTACATGTCTCAAGTACTTCTCTTTTGTGCCACTAAAGAAGCGGAACAAATACTACTCCGTATACACGAATGGATCAATTTAGTGTTTGAGCCGCTAACAAGATTCAAAAGGTAATTTCAATTGGGGTAGGTAGCGCCCTAGGCACGGACAATTCGCTAGTAGATACATATTACGAAAAATGTACTAAAAAATAATCGTAGATATTTTTGATCAACTTATGCAATTATAAATGTAGACATAATTGTAGATGCATGCATACAATATTGTACAACATACCATTTCAAAAGGTAAAATATTAAATCTAATAGATGCATACAATCTTAATGTCTAAAACACATATAATTGACATGAGTAGGACCTATTGTTGCTTATAGAAAGTTCTGATTTAAGAAAAAGGTTATTTTTGCTTGTAATCCTCAAAATGGAGCAACCGAAATTGATTTTCAACTAAAATGACACTGATGATTGATTATGGGAAATGATTTTGCCACTCCCTTTTTTGTTAACGCCACTCCCCTGCAAATGTATTTTTGGTGCAAAAATACACTTACAGGGGAGTGGCGTTAACAAAAAAGGGAGTGTCAAAATCAGTAGCCTTGATTATGAAACAAAAATCTTGGTTTCTCGTCATAATTAAATGTAGAAATAACGGATTTAAATTGTTAAGATTTCAGTAATCGTATATGAATCTCAATCAGATTTTGTGAAGTATATAGTATAAGCCCGGGACACTACATCAATTATAAATCAAGCCCAACAACTCAACCAATATAATAAATAAGCCCATTATAAGGTAGAAACAAAGAAAGGAAGGAAAAATCCTTTAAGGGAAGAACACCCACACGCAGGTGGGGAGACTCGAATTCCTGACATCTTAATGAGATGCAAGAGTCTTGGTCAACTGAGCTAGCCCCAATTGATTACTTAGTAGCTTACTAGTACGGATTACCGAAAATTAAACTGTAAAAGTGACTAGTATTGTATCAAAATGACTAATGAGAATATTAATTATTCATTGAACGGCATAGTGTAAGCAAATAGCAAAATAAGTAAAACTCCGTCCCTAAATGAGTGTCCCCTACGGAAAAGACCTGCAATTTTTGAACAAAAAGATAAAGTAATTTCGTGCATAATTTTTTCAATTTCTTCACACCGAATTAAAAATGTATCCAGAATAACATATCTTCAGCATCTTCGCTAGCAACCCGAGGTGAATTAGCAAAGTAGTTGCTTAATTATGCTTTGACCGTGTTAACTCCTGAGTCCTGAAACAGAATCAAGACCTAATTTAATCCCCCATCCGACGTTGGGACGTACCAATGATCATGCTGGGTTTCTCTGCTCTCGGCCGCCCGGATTCGCCGCACTACCCGGGGTGCTGTAGTGCACCCCCTGCACTACACGTATAGTGCGGCCGATCCGGCCGTCCATCTCGGCAATAAACGGCTCGGATTTTCATCCGAACAATGGACGGCTAGGATTTGTAGGAGCTCGGATTAAATTCAAGCCGTTCGTGCCGAGATGGACGATCGGATCGGCTGCACTACACGGTGTAGTGCGACAAATGCACTACAACCCCTCCCATTCCTGCACCTCCATAAGTTTGTAATCAATTGGAATGTACAGTAATTTATTAAAGAAAACAAAGAACATAAGAGCTAAGTACCTCTGGAAACATGGTGCTAATTCTGAGGACTTCAATATTAGATAGTTTGAGCATGATATTGCTCATTGAGTAAAGCTGAGGAGAGGCAAGAAATTAAGTATCACGTCGTTCAAATGTGGCATCTGGGTCTTGAAGTTAAGGACACGAGCCTCCCCACAGTAATGAAATGTTGAAAGAGTAGGAGCATCAATGGCTTTTTTCATGTTTGTCCGTTTTGCGATAATTTCTTTTTTACCCCTATTGATTCGTCTCGACGAGAGAAATCAGAAAAATAATTTTTTTTTTTACTTTTACCCAAATACTACTTTTGAACATGCTGGAAAGAGTAGGAGCATCAATGCCTTTATTCGTATTTTTTTTTTTACTTTTACCCAAATACTTTTTATCCAATTTTTTCGTGCTCATAACCGTGATACGAACCATTCTATTTTAGATCTCGCTAAAAAGTATATATCCTATCTCAATTGAACATCAAAAGCTTATGTCAACAATTCGCATTTGGTAACAACATAAGTGAATACAAATTGGAACTGTTGACATAAGTTATCGGTGTCCGATTAGGCTAATTTTGTATAACGGCATACTTCCTTGCGACACCTAAAAGTCTATAACACACGGTTTCGATCACCAATCAGGACCTGTGACGGCAAAACTAAACCAAACTGAAGGATTGAGGACTTGACGGGAGCCTGGTTTAACAGAGATCCCAATAAATTTGGATGACGCAATGATGGGTTGATTGCTCATTCCCCATATGTTCCAAATTTACAGTCTGCAGACGATCGATAGGAGAACAAATATAATTGCTAAGTATTTAACAAAAAATTTCATTCAACATTGCATATATGATGTTTTATTTGGTTTTACAACATCCAATCTATCAACAGCCTTAAGTACACCTTCCCTCAAACTTCCTGCACAGTACAAATCGACTCCAATTCTCTTGTATGCAAAGGCAAAAGAACAGAAACAATGTGGCCACACGGCTTTGGATGAAAATGCTATCCTAATGAGGAGGAAAATTGTATAGGAAAAAATTGTGTGTGGGAGAGAGAGAGAGAGATGAAAAGATACAACAAACAATGCCCGCAGCAATCATGAAGACGTCTCTAATTCAGCAGCAACTTTAGTATTATCAACTGAGGCTGAAGACGTCTGGTCAATTTCCTTGCGGGATGCTTCCCACAGTTGCTGTTCTATTCCCAGTTTCCTCAGCTCCGTCAATCCTCGATCAACTGTCAAGAGCAAGATTGGTTTATTTTTAAACAAAATCATTTGTGATTAGTCCATATATTACTCCATGCAGTTTGTTTCCAGTGGCTAAGGATCCTTGACCTAAAACCAATACTTCATTTTGTTTTTCAGACTTTGGGTAGTTCTGATGTATGTAAGGTTTTGTATAGCTATTTTTTAACCATCTTTACTATGAGTTGCATGGTTGCACCCCATTTTCCAAAAAAACAAATGCACACATGATCGTTGACAATGGACGATTTCAGAAAACCTCGAATTCTTAGTAACCAAGTAGAGTATTTTAACATCTGAAGTTGAGAAAATCTTTTCTTCCATCATCATACACAATTCTAGTATTATTGAATAAGCAAGCAGGCAATTGTTTTCCAGGTTCCTAGCTTTATTTATGTGATTCATCTCATTAACCATTCATACTCTTTACAAAGGAACAAATTATCTTATTTATATTTTCCATTTTATTTTGTGGAGAGGGAGCTCCAAGTGGTAGGAGGATTTTATCACGTCATACTATGAGAAAGTAGATCCTACATGACGAGGAAAAGAGAACTACCATCAACAGCATCATGTGATGTCGGAGACTGCCCAACACGGCTCATCCAGAACTGAAGTCGCTCTTCTGCAATATCCTCTTCTACACCATGAGCTTTGGCTCTTCGCCAAAAGTATGTAAGCCAAGCCTGTACACACCACGTAAAATTGGAAAGACGATGAATTTTCATGACTTCAAAACATAAAATCTTCATTAAAGTAACTCCTCAAAAGATGCACAGTGCTAACTAGTTACTCTGAAGTCCGAACATAGCACCATGCATGAAGATCTCAGTAGACCAACTAACTTTCTGAAGCAGACCAGATAACTTACACCACAATTCCAAAACGGATTAGAAAAGCCTAAATAAAATTTAAGGTTATAACTTCTCCAATCAGCTCTACAGGGAGGAGAGGTAATAAAACTTACAATAGCCAGAAAAAAAAGAGGGATATAAAAGGTTTATGCGTGGCCACATTTGGGCTGTTGAATCTCATGGTTGTCGCAGTTGATAAAGGACTATAGTTCACTGCCTCTACTACCAACAATCAGTGAAACTTGGCACCTGAACTACTTGGATGTGGCCCTGCTGAACGTTATCCATATTAATTGAACTCTTAATGTGACATCATTATATTAGATGGGACACGTCTATCTGGTACAAAAAGATAGCTCTTGTACCACCATTGACCAGTTGCCAACTATACTAGTCTCCCCCCTTGCTGTAGCCAATGGCATGACGGCCAACAGTGTTCATCACCCTTTTAATTTTTCAACTTCCTATGTGATAAAAAAAAAAGCAGTGGAAAGCTCCGAAGATGCTTCCGAGTTGTAAAATCTTCGAAATGCCCCCAACATCTTTACGAGGTTTACTTAATCATCCCTTCAGCATGCAGGACACTAATGAATCATCAGTAAAAGGTCATGAATGTTAGAGCCTAACATAACAACGAACAGAGAGAAGCAAGCAACAGAGACCTGCTTGAAAAGAACATCTTCTGACTCGTCCGGACTTAGTTCTGCAACCAAGAATATGAAAGCTGAAATTAGTAACACAATCAATTGTTTATTTTCTTTAACAAAAACAAGGAGATGCAAACTCTCTCCAGACACCATCAAGAGGACAAACAAAGGCACTGCATATTCAAATACACGGCCTTTGATATTGTGCATTCTATCAGTGACACCAGCAAGATGGAATAACAATGGCATTACCTAAACTAACAAGTAAGTTACACCCATTTAAACTGCCTCTAGCCGGAAAGGCTAAAAGAGAACAAAAAAGCCAACGATTTAATAAGAGAACAAACCAATTCTGAGCCAGGATATAGGTGATAAATAATATAATACATTTATTGCATCTGCAATCTCTATCATAACAGCAATTAGAACGCCATTATTACCAAATGCCTCCATAATTTTAGGATCGGCCGATGATTTGGGATCTGCAACAAAATGGAAATCAAATGACGAGTTTAGTACATAACCTGTAAATTCTGGCAAAAAGATTGAATGGAATTAAACAAGTATACTTTCTATACAGATATAATTCACTTTCAGTTTTATATGAAATGACCAAATTGCTAACAGCTGGAAGATTTATATTTGTAACATGTCAAAAACAGAACCAAATAGAAGCTACAGGCTACAGCTGCAATATTTGGCTTTGGAAAAGATAGATGGTAGTTTAACAGAGAAATAAAATAGTTTTAACATGCCTATTCAAAGAGACAAGTAATAGGAACCCAAAAGTAAAGCCACTATGAAGACTAATGAGGCGGTAACTTATGACCTTTGAATATGGCAAAACCAGGCTGAAAATTGTTTTTGTATAACTGCACATTTCTTTCTGTGAAGCGACGTCTCTCATCGCCTGGGTATCAAAATAATATGAAGTATATAAGCATGAGGGCACCCTCATTCAAGAGCTAGCTTTTGGGGTTGAGTTCTACCCAAGACCGTGTAACATGGTATGAGTCCTAGGGGTGAGAGTAAAAACCAACCAGACCAAACCAGTGGTTTGGTTGATTTCTAGAGGTAATCGGTTTGGTAAAAACCAAACCGGAAAAATTGGTTTGGTCTGGTTTGTAACCTTCCAAACCGGACCGGACCGGAACGTGTGTGTGTGTATATATATATATAATTATATAACACTTAACAGTATGTGAAGAGGTAAAACTTCGCTGTAACAGTAGGTCAAAGTTAAAAGGTAAAAGAAGCACCTAAAAAAAGAAAATAAAATAAACTACAAGGTGTTGTTCTACTGGTTTTTTTCTTTATTGCTTAATCCTACTGGTTTTGTTCTCGTAGTGTGCTACGAGGTGTTTACAATTATTGTGGATCTTATGCTTGGAGTTCAAACCAGATTTGTATGCTACCAAGTCTCGTGTTTCTCATGCTTGGAGTTCAAACCAGAAACCGGAATAAGCCAGTCAAACCGAACCGTTTACACCCCATTGGTATCAGAGCTAGGTACCAGAGATGGGTAGGGTGCGTGTCTTCCCCCTGCACGCGACAGGTGCTGCTGAGTGAGCACGCTACGCATGAGGGAGGGTGTGAAGCGAAGTCCCACAATGCTTGGATACCAAAGTAATATGAAGTATATAAGCGTGAGGGGACCCTCACTTCAAGAGCTAACTTTTGGGGTTGAGTTCTACCCAAGACTGTGTAACACTTTCTTATTGGTAAGATCAAATAGAACATCCAAAAATGGCAAGAGCAGGACAATTGGTAGTACCTGAGGAGAATTGCTGAACGAAGTTTGGACGTCGAGATTGAGCAAATGCAAGCACAACAGAATCTTCAACCTTAAAACATATAAAAAATCCTTATTAAGGACGTGATAACATCAAAGATGTAGGAAAGTGAACCACGAATGAGTCAAATTTTCAATGGTGAAAAAGAAATCAATAACCACCCTGACGAGCCAATACTTCCAGTAATTTATGCTTTATTTCATTGGTTGGGAAGAGAAAATGCAAATGAAAAACAGAAACAACTAGATTGAACAAAGAAATAAAGTAGCAGACATCAGGGAAAACCTTCAAGGAAGCTAGTTCCCTTAAGCCCATTTCAACTGAAAGCATACTTTCGATATTTCCTTCACCGGTTAGGTCATTCAGATCTCGAATAACTTTGCTCCTCCTATCCGAATCATCATTGCCTGCTCCTTCTTATAAAGAAAGAAAACCTAGGTAAGGCAAACATAGAGATGCAAACCACACCCAAAGGAAAAAGCAAAAAGAAAAAAAAAAATCCCTGAAATTGATTGCAAAGTGAGGACTTGCCATTCTTCCAAGACTCCTTGGCTTTTTGTCCAGCAGAAACGACAAGTTCAAAGGGAAGAGGTGCTAAAGATGACCAATGCTCATGCTTTGAGCCTGCTATATCTGCACATATGCCTATAGAGTAGGCAAGCAAAAATTGGGAGAATAAAAAAATAAGGTACGGAAGTTGGCCACTCATTTAAAGGTAACAGCAGAACAATGGGATACAAGCAAATCTGGGAATTAACTTAATTTGATAAAAATATTAAATAGATTGGTGTCTAACAACTTGTTGCTTCATAAAATCATGCTTCATACAATACATACCCTCTATAAACCGAATTAGAAGATCGAAAAATGAGATAAATCTTTAAAATGGCACTGATTTTTCATTCAACACAAGACATGAAAATTCAACTGATGAAACAGCTTATATGCCACTCTTTTATGCTTTCTGCTTAGTTGTGTTTAGTTCTTTCCAGGATGGCTATTTTCTAGATGCTCTCCCTCCTAGTTTGTAAAGCATTGAGGTGCCCCTTTTAAACATACTCTGCCTGGTTTTACTAACTTGCTCAATTACTAAAAGAAAACACAATAATTTCCCACTCTTTCACAATAATAGCAAGTATTGACAATTTGACACACACACAAAAAAAATACTTAAAATAACAATAACAATAGCAATTAGCAAGTACATTACCATGTTGTACCGCCAAGCTCCAATAGCGGGCAAGCCAACACCTCTTCAAAACAACCTCCTCCTACACATAGAACCAAAAGTAGATTCCAGTTAAAAGCGAATCTTCCGAGATCTAATCATAAATCTTGTTACAGTTTTGAAAGACAACCATCTCCTCATGAGTCAAAATCATCCTCTGCGTCATCGTACGAAGAGCTTTTGCTTCAGATTCTGCCTCTTGGAGCTGTTCTACAGCATTTGCAGTATCATCCTTTAAGTTCTGATCCACACAAATCGAAAAGGGCAAAAAAAGGATCAACAATATGTATTAAAACGAGATTTATGATTGAATGACTTAACTACTGGCTTACAATACCTCAATTTCCACACGAAGGGAAGAAATTTCCTCCTCTCGGCCATCCTTCGTTTGTTTTGCAGCTTTAAGGGCAGCCTGTCACAGGAAACGTAATGTTAATGGCAGCCTATGACAAATAATAACATCCAGCACTAAGCAAACAACAAAGACTCCCTGATGATTATCATTAAGAGATTCCCACCACATCACATCATAGTGGGTAACAAAATCTACAATTTGAGTAATTGGAAC
Source organism: Rhododendron griersonianum (assembly GCA_018127125.1). Lineage (NCBI taxonomy): Eukaryota > Viridiplantae > Streptophyta > Magnoliopsida > Ericales > Ericaceae > Rhododendron > Rhododendron griersonianum. Next base: position 38,059,407 of record CM030795.1, on the reverse strand, counting down.
AAAAACATTTGAAAAACATGGCTCCTATCAACAAATCCTTGTTCGCTTAAGTCATGCCAGAGCACTAGCACCTGAGCAACAATAAAAAGGGGGCAATCATTGTCAACTATTTATTATGCAGCTCATACTCACCTCTCTTTGACGCAATGCAGCTTCCTTCCTGCAAATAAGTCACATAGCACGTCATACAGAGAACGTTATTTAAAGGTATAACACAGGTGAAACAATTCGGAGTTTACCTGCTCAACAATTTAGCTTCCAGCGATACACCTTCTCCAAGAGAAGCAACCTATATGTTCAGAATTTGAATAGTGAAAGATGAAATACCTAACATCATAGCCAACGCTGTAAAATGCAAAAAACGATATATCTTTCATTGTGTTCAGGGGGGAGATATGGTAGTAAAGTATTCCATTACTTAGCACCCAGTTTAGAAAACAGAATAATGGGTTCAATTTGCTAAGAGGTTACTGGTGATCTGAAAATAATTTTAGGTAGTTCAAACAATAACAGATAACAGTTGATGTTAGTTCGATCTGCTGGCACAGTTCCCAGTTGATTGCATGGGCAGTGCTGATCTAGAAAGATATTATACCAAAATGACGTGCTTAAAATACGACAAGAAAATGAAAATATCCATAGGATGAAATGTTCTCCCAAATAAGAGCACAGACATGACAAGATAAGGTAATGGAATGCGTACAATTACCCATAAAAGAAGAAATAACTACTTGTATGTCTATGTTCTTATAACACAACTAACATTCTCGAATTCTGGAGGCACCAAAGCTAAATTTGCAATGGATTGGAAGGCCCACAAGAATCATATACGGGTGTTGCAATGTTATTTTATTAGTGTGGGTCCTGTGGGACAAGCTCTAATCCCACAAACAAGCGGTGGGTGAGCTGATATCCGAAATGACCAAAAGGTAGCACGAGCAACACCCACTCGCATGTGGAGAAGTAAACAGAGACTACATAGGGATCACAGTGAAACAAGGTGCATTGCAACGCAAAAAAAGAAGAGAAAAACGTAAAACCAAATAAAGAATACAACCCCCAAAATCCGAAAGCTTATCTCCAATACCATGCCAAAGTATCTAATTTAACACCAATTGGAAATAGGTGGAAAATATCGACTACATAGACCAAGCTTGGATGGCTTAGAGCGGCTATGAGGGACAAGTCGCTAATATTCCCCGCATGAGCGTCCCGGTAACACTGTGTGGTGATAGATACATAGAAACACACCTGGGGTGGAGAATTGATCTGCAAGGCCACCCAACTCCTACATCTAAGGCCGTGTGAGAATTTCGGAGTGTCCATGCTCTAATTTGGAAGGCGTTATCGTGGGACAAGCGCGTTTAAGAACATAATAATGGTCTAAAGCTCAGTTTTAGTAGTACCACTAAGAGGAGAACGAAGGTTGACAAAGGGTTTGTAGGTCTTTGCAACCTTGACTGGTTCACAGAGACAAACAAAAAAAATGTAACAAAAAGCAGAAGTAGCTAATTTGGCTGTTAGCCTATGGCAACAGCAACTACACTTCAACATTCTTTGAAGTAAAAATCCACGACACATATTAACCTAACTAAATTCGTTCAGAATTTTAATATTCAGCTACTATACTCTTGTTTCTCCAATCATACTCTTGTCCTATAGCCAAGAGTACCCATTACACAATTGAGATGTACTGGCTGCAGACCAAATCATTTTGTACAACAAAACTAGGTTGCAAATTTCTACCTAGTTTAACAAAGGACACATCCATGGGATGCTAAGCAGGTGTCTAGGTGCATCTACAAAGCATCAGTGTCAAACATAGACATGGCAACTCCACAGATTTGTCTAAACCTCTTAGCTCCCCAAAAGGGCAGCCAACATGTTTATTCTTAGTCAATCAAGAAAAAAGAGAACCTACAAAAGAACCGTCTCCTCTACAGGGATACCTTATTTAGCCGATATATGCAGGAAGCCATACTATGAAAGAATGAAGATTACCAACTAATTGAGATTGGATACCTGTTTCTCAAGCTCCCTGGCTCTGGCCTCAGCTTCTTCACGCTTTTCTTCTGCATGCCGAAGCTGCAGAGCAAATTCAGGTATAACTTGAGACAAAACAAACTACTTATATCAGCACAACTTAATTAACTTATTGTGCTCATTCGTTTCATTGTTTATTCATAGCTTTGAAGGCAGGCATTGGGGAAACTCACCTTATCAAGGACAACTTCATTTTCCTCCTGTAGCATTTCAAGCTGCAATTCGAGCGTATGTCAACATGGAATTAATTGGATTTAAGATTAAGTTACAAATAATAATAATAATAATAATAAGCTGCTCTACTGGAGTCTCATTCAAAGTAGCCCAAGATTACTGTTCATACTTCATCTCTAAGCGCAGAAGCCTCCCGCAGATTTCCTGTATCTTTCAAGTCAATAGGTCCAGCATCAGATGTAAACCTACAATATTTTCAAATACAGGAACTATCAAGGGAACTGCTGATATACTCTTCCTAATTCCGCCCCTCAAAAAAAAAATTCACACCATAATATCCATAACCGTCGCGAAGAGTTCAAATCTGGGTCCAACATTGAGCATCAGAAATCAAGTAATTAACAACAATAAAGAGATTGACAACTGCCAGCAATTGACCCAACATCTAAAAAGACCAAATCTTTAATGTAGAGTTTTAACATCATGTCAACATTCAAGTGAGTGGACTCTACAGATCAATGGTACGCAAAAGCTATGTTACATGACCTCGGGTTCGGTTTTCGGCGTCAGGGAAGTGGCGTTCACTGTGCAATAGATCATTTCACTGTTCTGCATAGTCATTGGGATAAACTAGAATTAAAGTTATTGGGAGCACTATTACACATCCAAGATGTGTGTTCCATACTCTTGCCCTAGTGTTGAGTGTCCAACACAGGTACTTCGTAGGGATACAAACAAGCCGAATATAGCTGAAGTGCTGAACCCTGTCAAGCTCGGCCTGGCTCAGGTTTTTAAATTGTGGTATCGGGAAACGTAATGGTTTTGGTCGTAGAGCCAAATATCGGCCGATAGTTAAGTAAATAACGGTATCGGAGGTCCAAATTTTCATTATGTAACGGCTTTTATTTAAAACTCTGGCCTGGCTCGATAAAATAACCGTTTGGCTTGAGTTCGGCTCATCTAAAATTTTGTTAGCTTGGGCTCGGCTCGATTCGGCTCCCTTGAGTTGAACAAACCAAATCGAGCTGAATTCAGGCATGAGTTTGGCTCATTTCAAATCTTCAAAACTCAGGCTCGGCTCGTCAAAGCTTGTTAAACTCAAACTCAAACGAGCCAAATTGAGGCTCGAATTTGATCATTTTTATTTTATCGTAATACATAGACATTACCTAATATAACCAAAAATAAAATTTAAAAATAAAATCCATCAAGAACGTGATCAACAAAAAGCTTTTACGAGATCCCTATAACAGTGCATATATACCCCACTAAAATATTATCTGTGAATAGTCCTCAGAAAAATTACTATTTATATTTTGATTAAAGGTTTGTGAGCCTATTGAACCGAATAGTCTTAGGTTTGGGCTTGGCTCGTTTATAGAACAAGCCTAATGAGACTTGGGTTTGGTTCGTTTAGTAGCAAATCGAACTTGAACGAGCCCTTACCGAGCTAAGCCTCGAACAGTTTGCAAACAGCTCGGTTTATTTGCAACCCCAGGTGCTTGTAACATTTACAAGAGTCCATATAGCATAACACAAAAGAAAATCAGTACAAAATGCTTAGCATGATTAGCTTCATTTATGTCCAACTGAAGGAGAGGATAATCCATATAATTCATGATGGACCAAAGACAACACACCAAATGAACCCATTTCCCATAAAAAAAAAAAGAGAGAGAGAGAGAGAGCAAGCTGTGAGACATGTAATCGTACATCGGTAGTTTGTCAGGTTCATTGCTCTTTCCAAAAGGCCATAAAGAGCCTCCACAAGTAAGTTATAATACGGTTAAATATCCTCAAAGGTTAAATATCCTCAAAGGGTGCGCAAGGACAGCTTGAGTTCGAATCTTCAAAGAAATAAAGCCATTCTCCACCGATAACAATCAACAATAGAAAAGCAATTCTAGTTTTATACCTAAAAACTACATTTACCAAACATCATCGACGAAAATAAGTGAAGGAAAAACAAAAGAAAAGAAACCAACATCTGACCTCGTTTCCCTTAGTCTGGCACTAGGAGGTTCTATTGGTGGAATGGAGACCGGCGTTCTCAGCGGCACTTGACTACGTGGTACTAATGTTGTTGTTGAACGAACTGACATTGACGGTCTTCCGGCTGAAGTAGAACGAACTGCCGGGGTATGCTCCATAAAGTTACGACCTAACTACATACAGCAAAGATAAATTAGCCTTTAAAACTATAAGAAGTTAAACTAGTCTTCCCTATTCTATTATTAAGCAATATCTGTATTCAAGAAATGCGATCATGGATAGCCAACTAAACGAAAATGAATTTGTAACTGGAATTAGTCTTCTTAATGTAGAATACCCAAGCTTGACTCCCCTGAAAGGAAATAATAATCTAAGGCATCCAGAGTGGACAGCGGAGGGTTTTGGGTCAAAGACTCCAATGTGATAGGGGTTTGGGTCAAATGTTAAAATGTTTAAGTCATACTTGGGTGCTAAATGGAGCTGGTAGGATGGTTTTTTTGAGTAAAATCTAAAATAATTGCTAATTGTAGCCATCCGGCTCTCGTTTAACAGAGGGAGATAAGATAGGGGTTCTGCTTGTACTTTTGTCCATTTTACTTCCTAAATTTAGACTATCACAGTTAAATAAAGTAACTTCTACAAGAGGAACAACAATACTAATCAAACTTGCAAACAAGTTTAGCTCTGATACTTAACATTGCGTAACTCGGAACTCTATTCAGATCAATTTGATGCAAACGATGATAATCAGACACTTCACCAGACAATCAGACATAAATTGTCCACCAATGATTATGTTGTCAGATTTTTTGAAATGGTAATAACGAGTTGACTCTGCAATGGATTACTAACTCAACCACTAACTAAAAAACTCTCATCACCTAGTACTGATTAAATAAAGAATCTCTACATGAGGAACAACAAAACTAAAATCAAGCTTCCAAACAGGTTTTAGTGAGGAATTTTGCACCCCTCCACTCGAATTCTATCCCAATTCAATTCAATGCAAATGAAGATAATCAGATACTCCATCAGACAATCAGACTTAAGTTGTCTACCAATGATTGGGTTGACAAATTTTTTGAACTAGTAATCACGAATTGACTCTACAATCGATTCAAAACTTATCCACTAACTAATAATCTCTCCATACCTAATACTGTATAATAAGTAGCACTCAAAACCACGGAAATCCAAGCTTGACTCCCCTGCAAGGTAATAAGAGTCCAAGGCAATCCAGAGTGGATAGTGGAGGGTTTTGGTTCAGTTGTTAAAATGTTGCTCAGCTAAGTCGTATTAGAGTGCTCAATGGAGTTGCAAGAATGAATTTGTTCAGTCAAATTTAACAACTCTTGCTAACTGTAGCCACCCGTTTAACCGAGGGGTAGAACATGGGGGTTCCATCTGTACTTCTGCCCATTTTTATTTCCTAAATTTAGACTATCACGGTTAAATATAGTAACTTCCACACGCGGAACAACACAATTAAAGATCAAATTTGTTGCATCACATAACTCAGAATTATATCCAATTTCAATTTGATCGAACCAACGCTAAACAGATACTTCATCAGACAATCAGACTTAGCTCGTAACCTACCAATGATCAGGTTGACACATTTTTTAACTAGTACTAATCACGAGTTGACTATGCAATGGATTATACACTCGTCCACTAACTAACACCGATTAGGTTACATCTAATACTGATAAATACGTAACAATCATGCAATGCCACATAGGCAGACAGGTGTGGTGGTGGAGTGTTTTGATAAAATTACCGCGGGTGACGGAGATCTAGTAGGCCTAGCAATCGAGACAGCGGGTCCGCCGTTGTTACTCCGATTAAAACTGCTTCCGGGCTTCCGGAACCCCAGATCGTCGTCGTCGTCGTCCTCGTCGGCCGCCTGCGAGGCCATGACCTGCGCCAGGCGCTGCGCGGCGGCCTTGGCGGCGACGTTCTGAGTCCGCTTGATGGTGGAGAATCCGCTGGACGGCGGCAGCCGCGCGCCGGGGTGCGCCGGCGACATGGCCGGCGAGGATGATCCGGTGCTGCTGCCGCTCCACTGGCGCGTGTACACCGGACTCCCCGTCCTCCGCCGATCCATTTGTATATATAGTAGTTGAGTTTATGTGTGATTATGTGGTTGGATTTTTTCGGGGCTAGATTCTTGGGAAGAGAATTGTCGGAGAGAGAGAGGGCGGGGGGAGATCGGGATGAGAGAGAAAATTGGGAGGATCGGAGAGGTTTGAACGAAACGACGCCGGGAGATGGGGGGAGGTGGCGGTGACGACGTGTTTCGCGGGGAGTGAAATTTGAGGAAAGGAAAGGAACGGAAAGTGGGAAGAAAATAGAGGGAGGGAGGGGTGACGGAAGTCGTTAAAAGACTGAGATTTTTCCGCTTATTTTTTGATTTTTTTAATTTGAATGATAATTTTTTATTTTTTATTTAGAGGAATCAATAACAAAAAAAAAACAAGGCTAAAGACTAGAAAACGGAAACTAAAATTGAATGAAGAGAAAAAAACATAAAAGAACTGGCTTGGGCCTCGTTTCGCTAAGCACTTTTTCTCTTAGCGCATTTTGTCCTTATTCAATTTTAGTCTTGAGCCAATTTTTTTAGTGTATTATTGATTCGTCTAAGTAAAATTTTTTTAATTTTACCTAAGTATTTTGAAAAATATCCACTTTTAAGCCAAAAAAGTCAATTTTTTGACTTTTTCCCTTGAAAAGTAGTTATTTTTCAAAATATCTGGGTAAAAGTAAAAAGAATTTATTTTTTCGATTTCTCTCGTCAAGACGAATTAACAATCCACAAAAAATTGATGCGAAACTAACAAATACAAATCTTTTTTGAATAAGGACAAACACAAAAAAAACCCAAAAAGTACTAAAATTCTTGCGGAGCGGAGACTAAGTACTTATTTTTCAAATTAAAAGTGATATATTATGAGAGAATAATGACCTATCTCGTAAAACGAAAAATAAATTCTTACAAAATACAATAAGAATCTTAGCGGAACAGGACTTTACTTAAGCCAAATCGAGCGAAGCCCAAATTCAAAAACAGTCCATTTTTATTTTTGAATTTTTAACGGCATTTGCATTTTTATTTCACCTTTAACGGTTCCGCCAGAAGCTCCGAAAAGTAACTTCCACGTTACTCTTCACTGAGTACTGTAAACCCGATATATCGGCCTCCACTTCCATAAACACTTTCAAAAAAACGGGCCCGCACGGCACGGCACGACACGACACGACACGATTTAAGTAAATGGGCCCGGCACGGCTCGACACGATTGAAAAAAAGCATAACACGATCAAGTAAACAGGTTGGTACGGCACGACACAATTAAAAAACGGATCAGCACAGCACGACATGATTTAAGTAAATGGGCCCGGCCCGGCACGACACGATTGGCAGAAGGCACGGCACGACACAACACGATTTAAGTAAATAGGCACGGTACGGCATGACACGATTGAAAATGGCACGGCACGACACGATTTAAGTAAATGGGCACGACACGGCACAACACGCACGTTTGACACCTCTACCCACCCACCCCCCAAACCCCAAGAGAAAATTATTCAGGCCGCATTATTACGAACTTAACTTAATTTTGAGAATTGTTCTTATTTGAATTTTTTTTTGCATTTATTAGTTTGTGTCAAATTTTTATGGGTTATTGATTCGTCTTGGTTTCTCAGATTTAAGTTAAGTTCATAAGAACGCAGCCTCAATGCCATAAGAGCTGGGAAAAAAAAAAAAAAAAGAGGCTTGAAATACTAGCATAATTTAGTTATCCGGTTGGACCAACCTAGCGACAGAACATCATAAACTGTCCCACAAAATAAATAAATAATAATTGTTGCTACCTATTCTTGGCTATATTTGACTTTTTGCAAGAACAATAATCACTCTGCCTTAAAAGATACAGTATGGTTTTGTTGTATTCGTCTCCTAAAGCTATTCTTTCCGTCTCAATTTAGTTGACTCTCGTTATATTCTAACCGACAATAAATTATTTACATTTCTAAGTCAATAATAAAATTATGTATGCAATATGACATTGTTTGGTAGATCTTATTTAATTCTATTAAACAAGATTTTTATTACATTAAGCGATATAACCAATATAAAAACGAAACGAACAATAACTAATAATACGAGCCGATTAAGTAATTTTAAAAAATAAAATCTAAATCAGTAATTGTTTGAGTGTGTATCATCACTATATATTAGTAATAATTTTAATAGCAAGATATTTTCCTACAGAAGTACAACTAAAGAAAATTTGTGGAAAACTTTAAAAGCAGAGGCGGAAGTATATTATTGTCTTGTAATTTATGGTTTAATCTATAGGTTAAATTCAAATAAATTTACATCATCTTATGAAATTTTCTTATTTACTTTTACAGAGAAGTAATACGTATATTTTATTATTCAAAGAAAAACTAAAATAAATCACATACATATTGTTGCATTGACCCAAGATAATGTAAGTGTATAGTGTGGTACAGTATGCCAAATCACAAAAGATATGAGTACTATAAACAATTTAATTTTTTTGAATGAAAATTTGACTATTTGCTCGGCCCCCTGCTTAGATTGAAATTCTGGCTCTGCTGCTGTTTCAAAGTGAATTAAAAAAATTGGAGAACAAGCACTTTTTAAAAAGTTATTTCACATGATTTTTAAAAAGAAAGACTAAATGGGCAAAGAAATATAGTAAATACAGAAACAGGAGTATAGTAAGGAGTCTGAGTTTAAAAACCTGAATGATTAGAAGAAGGTCCCTTAGCATGAGTAATTGAGTATGAGGAGAGGTCCCATAGTATTGCCCTTTGCTAGTATTTCTCTTGTTAGACTAGCCAGTGGTTAAATGTCTTTATTACTCCTCAAATTTACTTTGAAGGTAAATAATTTATAAAAAAATTCTTTTAGAAGTATAAGATTAGACTGATCGATAGTCAAATTCACTTTGAAGGTAAATGATTAGAAGAAGGTCCCTTTAGCATGAGTAATTTGAGTATGAGGAGAGGTCCCATAGTTTTGCCCTTTGCTAGTATTTCTGTGGTGTTAGCTAGATGAAAAGCACAATTAACTGCAAATAAGATTAGACTGATCGATACTACTGTTCTCAATTTTATTTTTTAACGACAAAATTATACTAAGTTTGTGGTGATTTTAGTGCATAAACTCTTTTAAATACAACATACGATTCCCCTCCTTTTTTCATAAAATGGAAAACGCAATTTTCCCTTGACGACGGACAATTGAGCAACATGTAACTTTTTCATCCTATTGAATTTTGTTGGCGTATTTCATGGAACTTATTATTATTATTATTATTTCCTTGATCTCCATGGCACTTAATGTTACAAAAAGTCTAAGGGTACAGAAAAATTAGTACAGATTTTGTACATAGACTTTTCGTGGGGCCCACTACGGGTTCTATACAAATGATCCGAGCCGTTCACTAAATGTAAAACATTTTTTCAAAGGCCCTCGCAAAAATCCAGCTCAATCCGATACTTATAGGTGTTCGATCCAATCATCTAACTTTTTCATATCCTGAAATCTAAATGAAAAATTAGATGATTGGATTGAACACCTATAAGTTTAGTGATCGGCTCGAATCATTTGTGTGGGACCCGTAGTGGGCCCCACGAAAAATCTATGTACAAAATCTGTACCAATTTTTCCGTACCCATAGACTTACTGTTTTAATGTTAAGAACCTCTTGTTGGCCGGATTCAAAAAAGAAATGAGGATTCTTTTGTAAACGTATTTATTAATAATGTTGAGGCATCTTGATCAACCAAGTCGTTGTAGTATAGTGGTAAGTATTCCCGCCTGTCACGCGGGTGACCCGGGTTCGATCCCCGGCAACGGCGATTTTTTGCTCTTTTCTTTCCTTCATCACAAAATACCCCTGCGGTTTATGAAATTTACATTCCCTGCTGTATACTACTAAGTATACTTTTTTGAACTGCAAACATTCGCAGCTTTATATTACATCAAGCACTTGGTTTCTTCTTCAAAATACGGAGTATTGGGAAATTTATAAACTTCAACCTAGATGCGTTCGATGATGGCCGCATTCCCATAGGATAAATAAACCTGATTCTTGTGTCTTCTGACTTAATTCGACATTTACTGTACAATTACGTAGTCCAAAAAAGAGAGTGGATTACATGGGGCTAATTAGTATTCCTCGTGTGGGAGATAACTATAGTGGAGGGGGTGACATTAGCGGGATTCTCCTCTCGTATTATCTTTCTCTTTCACCCAAAAATTAAAATAATGATCCTTTTCGTCTCATTTTTCATTTATACAATCTCATATGCTATTGAGAGAATCTTACATATCGCTTCTCTCCCTCCCACAATCTCATCATTTTCAATTATTCAGAAAAGTACTGATTAATTACATAATTAATTAATGAGGTGCGGTGGAAGTGTTAGTTCCATAGCCAAGCAACACTCAAATTACAAGTTTTTAATACTCCGTACTTGTTTAGTTAGCCACGAGATATCGTAACGGATGAATGGTTTACTCAACGCAATTGTACCTATAATAATAAAAAAAATCTCCCAAAAGTGCTGCATACACAACGGTTGTGTAAAACACAACACACTACTAATCTCTAACCGTCCATTGCTGTAATAAATGGCCAGAATTCGCTCAAACTTTTCTCCGGAAAAGTTAAACTTTTCCCTGGAAGAGGTTTTTAAAATCTAGACCGTCCAAATCAGAATTACGTGCACAACCAACACTCTTCACACAACCAATCTTTGACCGTCCATTGTTGTAATTAATGGTACGGATTCATTTCATTTATGACCGGTCATAAATCGTTAATAGATTATTTTTAATTTGGACCGTCCAAACACATCTGGACGGCTAGAATTAGTTGCATAACCGACACAACGATTGTGCGTGTAGCATTTTTTAGTCCCTCTATAGGCGGACAATTTCTCTCTTTCCTTCCTAAAGATTGGTTCAATATAGAGATTTGGTTGGTCCGTCGAAAAAATTAATGGGCTGCTAGAGTTATTAGCACGATACTCGGAAACATTTAGTTCCAATACAGAGATTTGTCAAATTATTAAAATCACACACTCAGGGGTTGCCCCGGTAGTAAGGGCGAATGACTGACTTTGGGAAAACTTCCCTTGAACAGGGGTTTGATTCCTTACCGGGTGAGTACCCTGATAGTAAGTGGGGGGTGTTTCGGTCTAATTAGACCATTGGATACAAATGAGAATCTTGAGGATTTTGTTAAAATTCTCATGTCATTCAAAGAGAAGATAGACTTTTTCACGGTCGCTCCGTGAAACATGGTGTTTACAGAGCGGTGCAATCTCAGCTGTCCATTCGCGCGATCAACAGTTGAGATTTGTTTTCAATTATGACCGGTTACAATTAACTTTTCTCCCAAAAAAATTTCATTAAAATCTGGACCGTCCAAAACACTTTTGGACAGCAGCGACTCACTTCCGTAAACTTTCGTTACGGAAGTTGAAGTTCTTTCTCGTGATTCAAATCACCTGGAATACTATATCGAAACTTCGTGCGAACATGCACGAAGGACCTGAAAACCTCATTGCTTGCGTCCTCAAACCAGCTGCCATGGGGCCAAACTGTATGGTCAAAGCAAACCCACATTGACTTGGAAAAACACTTCCGTTTTCCAAAAAAAAACACTTCCGTTTTCCAAATGACAGTGGTTCAGAAGGTTCTTTTCTTCTTCTTGTTTTTGATGTCTCGAGCCGCCGGTGTCCTTACGCTTTCTTTTTAAATCTTCTTTAAAAAAAAGAAGTTAATTTTAAATTTAAATTTAAATATAATGAAAATAATAAATAATTTTTCAATTTTTTTTGCACCGTTTTAAAAGATTCCAATGAAATCTATCAAACAAGATCCATATTGGCAGGAAAATTATTTACGTAAACACATGATTTTTGAGCTTGAAATTACATTCCTTTTCAAAAAATACTTTTTGAAAGAAACTGGAACGGGTCTAATAAGGTTTGCTCTCGTACAGAAGCCATTTGCAAGTAATTACAGGCATGCCATCTCACTTTTTTTATTTATTTTGAACAACCAACTATTTCTTTTCATTTCAAAAGTCCGGGGGCATTACAAAAAATTCTATCGCAGGATGTTGAATGAACCAAAATTGCCAAAATTTAGACATGAGCGCATGCACTAGCAAACTCTACGACACGTACTGCGAAAGCATACCGAGAATTGCATACCATGATACGAAGAATAATATTGGGCATAGCCGCATAGGGCCAAGCAAAGCGACAGTAAAAGATTTCTTAGGGAAATTCAGTTCAAACCATAGGAAGAAGCTTAGATGAAATCATCGACATCCAACCCATAAAGAGGTGAGAAAGTCCCACAAACGAGAAGAAAATATCCACGAGAGGAGGAACACTAATTATTATTACTAAAAGGAAGAAATAGAAAAACTCAAGTCACGTAAAAAAATGTGGGCAGCGCCGCCTCGGATCTAGCTTATTCGCGAGATGAAGCATGGGTCTTCTGTTAGTCGACGGTAGATTTAATAGTCTTTTACTCCCTCCGTCCCGATTTGTTTGTCCACTTTTTGACTTTTAAGTGTCCCAAAATGTTTGCTCATTTGACTTTTAATTGGATCGATTTTCCCTTTTTACCCTTTCTTTAGTGGAATAAAGTACTCCCTCAGTCCCTTTTTAAATGTCCTGCTTCGTAACTCCAACTTATTAAAAAGATATCATCATTATACCTTTCACATCAACTTTTTCCTCCACTTTCCCTACTTACCCATCATCATTACACTTTTACTCACTAACTTTTCAAAATGGAATCTACTTTTAGGGACAAAATAGACAATTCACCAATTTTTACCCACTAACTTTACAAAATGGACATTTATTAAGGGACAGTCCAAAATGGAATGCTGAACTGTAATAAAGGGACGGAGGGAGTAATTTTTTTGAAAAAGTTGAGGGTAAATGTGGAAAGTTGAATCTTTTTAGGTGTAATCATTGTGTTTCCTTAAAAAGTTGGATTTTCAAGATTGGACAAACGAATTGGGACGAAGTGAGTAGGGGTGAGCATGGTTCGGATTGGTTCGGTTTGTAGTAAACCAAGAATCAAACCAATACCTACGGATTATGAATTTGGAGAACCAAACCAACCCACAAAAGTCATAGAACCAAACCAATCCAAACCATATAAATACGGTTTGGTTTCGGTTTAAACACGGTTTGTTTTGAACTAAACTATCATTTTCAAAAAACATTTAAAGTACTTAAAATTACAAAGATAAAATAAAAGAAAACTTATATTAAAACCAATTCCATTCAAATTATCAAAACACACTAACTTCAACCAACTAATTTAGAGTAGAATACCAATAATTGCCTCAAGTCTTAAACTAAGAAAATGAAATACTAGTAAGTCACTAAATGAACAAACTAAGAATACCAACTATTAAAAATATTAAGATAATTTAACCAAATAAAATGCCAAAGATAATTCCTAAAAACTATTAAATTGAAATAAGGCAGCAAAAGGGCAATGGTAATAATTAAATTATATATAATTGTATTATACGGTTCGGATCGGTTTGGAACCATAACCGTGAATGTGAATCCACAAACCAAACCATATAAAGCGGTTTCTAATTTTTTTAAACCATGATCAAACCATATTACAAAAAAACCGAACCAAACCTTACGGTTTGGATTGATTTGGACTGAATTCGCGGTTTGACGGATTTTTTGCTCACCCTTTGAAGTGAGTATGATTTATCGAGGTACGGGTATGTTGACCCGAACATTTAATTACGGAGTATAATTTTTTTTTCCCCCAAATGTTCCGGAGTTCAGGACAAGTACGGGGGCAAATAGTTCCATAAAAAGCCATTTAAACCGCGAAGCAGAGCGATTAGTCGTTGAAAACGCAGACATTTTCGACTCTCTCTCTCTCTGAGATTTTTGACTCTCTCTCTCTCTCTCTCTCTCTCTCTCTCCATTATACTACCTTGGACTCTCTCTCTCCTCTGCTACAAACCACACACACACAAAACAGAGCACGCACAGAGTTACCCTCTCGGAATGGAGTTCTCGGAGGGCTCTCGTCAATCTCTGATCCCGAGCTTCATATACTCCCCCTCCACGTCTCTGTCAACGAAACTCATCGACTTAGACCGCTTCGCCACGACTCGAAACCCCGCGGTGCGTTCCTCGGCGTCGGTTTCGCCGTCGACGGAGGAGAAGAGGAAGAGCTTCGTGATCCCGGCTCCCAGCGAGCCTGCAGGCAAGATAGCGATGTACTCGCCGGCATTCTATGCGGCCAGTGCAGCCGGAGGAAGCCTCTGCTGTGGACTTACTCACACGGCCCTCACCCCTCTCGACATCGTCAAGTGTAACATGCAGGTCCGCTCCCAATTTCATCCCCTCCCTCTCTCTATGTCTAACTTTTTTTTATAACCAGGGTTACATGTCAACTTACGTGCACCTCGGCTAATGACAGGGGTGCAAACGAGCCGAGCCTAGCATTATAGTGTTTAAACTCGGCTTGTTTACGAACCGAGCCTAAAACTTGAACTTGAGCTTGGCTTATTTGCAAACGAGCTGAGCCCTTAACGAGCCAAGCCGGGGTAATTTACTTATCGAGCCTCTTTAAACAAGACGAGCCTATAAAACGAGTCGATTTTGATTGTTAAGCTTGGCTCGTTTAGTAAACAATCCTAAAACTTGAGCTTGGCTCGATTACTAAACCACTTGAGCCTTCACAAGCTGAGCCACGAGCTGCTCACAAGCAACTTAGCTCATTTGCAGCTGACCATAAACCATAAACCCACTGTGCGGGAGCCCCACTTGAAGCCAGAGCAAATGCTTCGTATGAACTTGCCCCTAAGAAATCAATAGCACGTGAGAGGTTCCTCTCTCTATCTCTCAACTGTACACGTGAGTTTTCGCAAATTGACACACCCAAACGGTGGCAAGATTTTAAGATGGGGCAGGTGAACATTAAAAAAAGTTTTTTGAACATATGAAAAGCGATTTTTTTCGATCCCAAAACCAATATATTGTGAAAGTATTACCGAAAAGATTATCGTATACGTAGTATGTTTTTTATCAACCAATTCAATTACTACGATTTTATGCATCCTATCCATTTCAGAAATGAAAAATAGAATAACAAATGATACGTAGTAAATTTTTTGCTAAAAATAGTACTTGGTTGGGCGGCTATTGAATTTTTCAAAAAGAAGTTGGGCGGGTGAACCAACATGACTTTTAAATTTTTTTGAGGAATAAATGTACAGTACTATACTTCCAAGGAAGATTTGAATGTCCGCTCTCATCCGCCTCTCGATCCGTCCTTGCACATACACCAGTGGTTTGTGCATGGTGTGATTAGGTGATTTGTTTCATTAATTTGTTGTTTTCAAGTTAAACTTCTGATCCAGTAAAATTTTCTTCTGGCTTGGTGTTTTAGTGCAATTTTTTTTCAGGCATCACTTGGATTTTTGCCAAGACTATACTACTATTTTGTTCTATAATGTGAATGCGTTTCCCCCCCCTAACTACAAAGTACTATGTAAACCTGTATTTTATACTATGTAAAGTTAATGGGAAATCTCTTGTCAATATGGATACGGGTTCAACAGGTGGGTGAGCTACCGGTTAACGTGGGATCGAAATGGGTAGCCACACGTGATCATATGCAGTTAAGTAATAGGAACCATATGAACTTGCAGGATAATGATAAAATGCATAACTTTGTTTGTAGCCGATGTCAATCTTGCAATCTTAGCCATCGATATTTTCTCCATTTCTCATTAAGGTTGATTTTCGTGTTTTCTGTTTTGACTTTGGAAAGGCTTATAGATGGTGTATGATATCTTGTGTTGGAGCTTTTGCTCATTGTTATGGATCAGAGTTGTTTTCATAAATAAGCCCTCCTTTGATCTTAGTTATCACTTATCACGCCAGCCTTACAAGCCAAGTAGCAACCAGGTCGGTTTTGATTTTTGACTTCAGGAGTTCAACCTGCCTCGTTGCTTCCCCCATATTGAAGCTTCAAATGAAATGGAAACGCATAAAAAAGAAAGGTCAAACGTAGTCTCTTTATGCCATGGTTGCAGTTTCAGTTCTATGGTCTCGTCTTAGTTTTTTCTTCACGAAACCGGAGTTTCCCTTTGGTGTCACCTGCATATGTATGCTAAATGAAACTAGCATTCCATAGCTCATAATTTGAAAGAACAGTTCCTGCAGTGCCATGATAATGAGGGTAATAGAATGTAGAAATTTCCTTTTGCTCCGTTTTTTCTTTACTGGAGGCATTCTGGTGGTATTGATTTTGGCCAATTTTCAGATTGATCCTACAAAGTACAAGAGCATTTCTTCTGGATTTGGAGTTCTGCTCAAGGAGCAGGGAGCCAAAGGTTTCTTTGGGGGTTGGGTGCCAACCTTGCTTGGTTACGGTGCTCAGGGTGCTTTCAAGTACGGAGGATACGATTTCTTCAAGAAATACTACTCGGACATTGCTGGTCCAGAATATGCAGCAAAGTATAAAACCTTGATTTACCTTGCTGGCTCTGCATCTACTGAAGTATTTGCTGATGTTGCGCTCTGCCCCTTCGAGGCAGTGAAGGTTCGGATCCAAACTCAGCCTGGGTTTGCCAAAGGTTTGTCAGATGGCCTTCCGAAATTCGTCAAGTCTGAAGGTGCTCTTGGGTATGAGTCTCATTTAAAAGTTGGCTTTCAATTGTACGGTCCTATCGTGCTTGTTTAATATTTGTGTCTTGTAAATATTGTACGTTTATGGTGATATTTTCTTGTTTTTGCAGGCTTTACAAAGGGCTTGTTCCTCTTTGGGGAAGACAGATTCCCTGTAAGCTGGCCTTACCTTTATTTCCGATTAAAACATTTGGCATGAAGTGTTTGGTTTTATAGTTAATTGGCTGCAAATTTTGTCTTACTGAATTGCTCTGGACAATTAGAAAGCCGTTTCTCCTTTGCTTTTCGGCAAGTGAGATTGCTTCTATCATTGAAACTTTCTTTCGCTATATCGAATAACATCCCCTTATTGGAGACCTGCTAAGTGCTGACAGTCAAAATGGGTACTTCGCAGATACAATGATGAAGTTTGCTACTTTTGAGACTCTTGTGGAGAACTTTTACAAGCATGCTGTCTCAACCCCCAAGGACCAGTGCAGCAATACTTTTCAGCTTGGAGTAAGCTTCGCCTGTGGATATGTTGCTGGTATTTTCTGTGCTGTTGTATCACATCCTGCTGATAACCTGGTCTCTTTTCTTAACAATGCCAAGGGGGCATCAGTGGGCGATGTGAGTCGGTTATATCCACCCTACAGTCATATCTATTTGTATGCTTCTAGTTTATGCGTTTACCTTCGGTTGCACTACTTTGACATCATTCTCATGTCGCAGGCTGTCAAGAAGATGGGCTTGTGGGGTCTGTTTACCCGTGGTCTTCCACTCCGTATAGTTATGATTGGATCCCTTACTGGTGCCCAATGGGGAATCTATGATTCTTTCAAAGTCTTCGTTGGCCTGTAAGTCTCAATTTCCTGAGTTTGTAAAGGTCTTCTATTCTTTTTCCTGCTTCTTGAAACTATATTGGTGCTTGTTGCTCGTATTAGGCCAACTACTGGTGGTGCTGCTCCTCCCCCTGCCACTGTTCCTGCGAAGATGTAAAGTTGGAGTCGACAATTAACAAATACGAAGCAAATCTGCGGACAACTTCAAGAAGGTTTGATTTCTACTTTTGCAGATTAATCATATTAGGATTGGTGATGCCTCCCGGATGGAAATTTCATTTTTGTGGGATTGTATTCTGTAAAGAACAGATTAGTATATGTGTTTCCATTATTTGTTGTAGTATTTGATTTTTTCGAGGAAGGTTTTGGTTTCATCCTCTGCCGAAACTGCTCATTGATATGTACTGATATATTGATGTCATAGGCATGGTTTTGCACTTGGTGGGATCTTATACAATAATGAGGTAGAGTATTTATCTCATGAATTGATACTGTACTCTAAATTGTGCCTTAGATGTGATTTTTTTTCCCTTGTGGATATCGTGGATCGATTTGTTTTGTCGTCACCCCGTTGTGTATATACCACATGTTAATTTTCCTTATGACTAGTTTTCCTGATTGAGACTGTCCATTGTTTCTTGAAAAATTGCCCGAATTTCATGTATTCGATGCTGGCACATCAGTTTATTAGGTGAGGTCGAACTCTCTTGTAGCCTTAGCGAAATTAATGCAGGTTACGTTTGTTTGTTTGTTCACGCATGGAACTTTTGCCCCCTCTCACATGATTGTTGACGATACTTAAATTTGCCTCCAATGTTCGAAGAGATTAGCGAAGTTTTCATATTGACCTCCTTGAACAGCAAGAACCAAAATGCATCTGCATTGTAAAAATGAGCCCAAATGACCAATGTAAAAATAGCTCATGGAAGTTTAGAGAGAATTTCTGCATAAATATGGTTTTGAGTGGCTAAAACTATACATGCTTGCCCTAAGAAGATACAGAAAAGATTCACATGCTTATGAAAGGCCTGGCAGAAGCCCATTATGATTCCCTAAAAATGTGGCTTGGGCAGAACCCACTGGACAAATCTATAGAAGTTTATACAGTAAAGGCTGTTTTCAATGCAAAATACTTCATGTGGGAAAAGTGAAACAAAGCCATGACAGGAACGGGGCTAGAGAATTGGTCCAGAAACTCCGTTAATTAATGATGAGACACTTATGGGCCAAAAATCCAAAGCCCCAGCTCAAAAATCCAAAGCCCCAGCTCAATATATGATCACAAAACTTATAGAAAACAACTTAAACAGTGTTTGAGCCGGCCCTGAGCTAAAACTCTAGGTGCGGCCGCTTTGGCCCCCGTGAATTTATGAACTTTAGGGTCCTTCCTATTTTGGTAACCTTCATAATAGTCCAGCAAAAGATATGTATGTAACGAGAGATAAGGCCCAATTTCGAACTCACAAAGGGCCCAAACTTTCCTTATATTGTGCCAAGTTAGAAGATTCTTTGAAACATGAAGAGGCTTCTGATATTGATGGAAAAGAGTTATTTTCGGAATTGAAAGTCTTGAGAGAGAGCTTACCACAAGAGATAAACAATCCAATTGAAGTACTTAAACGTTCGAAATGGATGGGGAATTGTTTTCCAAATGCATCAACTGCTCATAGAGTACTATATATTGATTATTCCCGTTACACAGTTGCTTCCGAAGAAATCAAAGTTTAAATTGCTTAAGTCTTACCTTTGCTCAACTATGTTAGAAGAACCAAACCGCAAGTAGAGTGATATTTAAATGATGTTTTTAAAATCATGTAATGCACAGTTAAACTTCTTTTATGGGATTAAGGATATTTAAGAGATGGTTTGGATATCTTGGGATGATGAATCGTTTTTCGCAGTGCTAAACTGATGACCTGCGAAACAGAGTGCTTTGACACTGGTGTGGTGTCGACCAAAACACCTCCGATGCCCAAGTCAATAGTTATTTGAAGGAATCCAAGTAAAAATAGTACTGGGAGAGTTGAACATGTCACCTGTTCGCTGGAGGGCTCTGGCAGTTTTGATAGTCGCAGGACACTTGGGCCATCCTTCCCTGGGGAAAGTGAAGCATGTTGGTTTTTATCACTTCAACTGACTGGCGAGTTTAGTGAAAACCCGTTAGATATGGGCTGTGGTAAGCCTTGGGTCAGTCGCCCAAAGCACGTGTTTTGTCGAGTAGGGGAAGACATTCTTAGCTTGGTGGTCAGTTTGTAGACCTATCATGAGATGGTTTGGAATGCTTGGTTATTATTGGGAAATGATATTGCCACACTCTTTTTTGTTATTGCTACATCCTGCAAGTGTATTTTTGGACAAAAAAATACACTTGCAGGGTGTGGCAATAACAAAAAGGGTGTGGCAAAATCACTAGCCATATTATTTTAGGATCTTTTTCTTTTCTTTTTTGGTGCAACGGAAATAGGATCTTTTCTTATTAATGATTTATGCTGTGTTTGGATTGTGTTTTGAAATTTTTTTTGAAAAATAGTAAGGGTAATAAGTGGAAAGAGATAAAGGGAGAAATGTTGGAAGTACGGAGAATTTAGGGGGAATTTTTTGAAAAATTCTTTTTGAGAAGGGAAGAGAACAAGGCATTATCTACTTATATTTGGTTCATAGAGATTCGTGCAAGGGCCCATCTTTAATTTTCGCTTTAGGCCCTCAAAAGTCAGGATTGATCCTCATCACCAACTATATATCATCTGTCTTCATTGAGTGTTTTTTTTTTGTCAATCGATAGGATAGATCATTTTACATCACGTATGAAGTACATAGTATCAATCTGGGACATTATATCAACTGTAAAAGTCTACGAGATAACCAAGCCCAACAATTCAACTAACAGAAGAAATAAGCCCATCACAAGGAAGAAACAAACAAAGAAAAGAAAAACCGATCTAAGGGAAGAACACCCACACACACGTAGGTAGATTCGAACTCGTGATTTCCTGGTGAGAGATGCAATTTGCAAGAGTCTTGACCAACCGAGCTAGCCCCAGTTGGTTCTTCATTGATTGTTCATCACGTTAATCCTTTTATAGAAACAGGAATAGGTGCATACATTGCTAGAGGATAGACGAAATGACGATTGATACTTCACATCATTTTGTTGATAGGTCTAGACTGTAAAAGTTGTTATCTTTTCGTAGAATTATTGTCCTTTCATGCGATATTTCTCAGCATAGAAAGCTTCAGCAGAAACAAATGAAAACCTAGTACGGATTTTGCAACCTTTATGTTTTCATGCATGGAAAATGTTGTTCTTTCTTGCAAATGCTCGATTTAACTTCTAACAAAGGCTATACATCAAACTCTCTCTGTAGACGAGTCGAGTAGAGGCAAGAGTCGTAAGTTGTTAACGTGCGTTTTGTTATTGCATGAGCTTCAATCCAGTCATTCACAAGTTGAAGTCTATCAGCTTAAGTTTGTTTCATAGCCGAAATTGATCTCCGGAATTGCTGGAATTGCCGAAATTGATCTCCGAAATTGATCTCCGGATTTGATCTCCGGAATTGCTGGCGTTCCAACGGCTTGAATGCTTGTTGTTGAATCGCACAAACAGTAACTTTCTTTGAATCTTCAAGTTGAATGAACTGAAGAACAGAGTTTGAAGATGACTTGAACTTTGGAGTTTGATCCTTAAAATCTCCAAGAGTTTTGGTTTGTTGAGTGATTTGAGTTGCTGAACGATTTGATGTGGTGGACTTGCAAAGAAATCGACACGATTTTTGGTGTTTGATGATTCTCTGCAGGATGTTGAAGAATGCTGGAGTTCTTGAAGAGTCTTGAGAGCTCTGAAGAATGCCAAGCAAAAAGTTGTTCTCTCCCTCTTTTGAGCCTCTATTTATAGGCTACAGGAGAGAAGAGCTAAGTATGGCAAGATCTTATAATAAGATCTTTGATTGGCTTGATTTGATTTGATTGACTTGATTGATTTAATTTGATTGGCTTGATTTGATTTGATTGGCTTGATTGATTAACTTGATTTGATTTGATTGGCTTGATTGGATCTTGATTCTATTTCATTTCCTATGTAAGAAGATTTGTACTTCTTTTAAGGAAATGATTTTAATTTAAAAGAGAAATAATAGTATATTTATTATTTGACTCTTTTTTTTTTAAGAATTTATTTGAAGTGGGCCTGCACCGTTGGGCTTGTATAATTCCTTAACCCATTTGGCTAATCAACCTAGCCCAACTCTTTGATCCGTTAGGCTAATTAAGTTAGCCCAGTTTATTGATCTGCTAGGCCAATTAACTTAACCCAACTTATTTTGGTTTTCACTGCATCTCAAATGGATTGAGCCGTAGAAATTTGCTTGGCCTAATATTTATTCGAGCGCTTTGACCAATTTTGACTTTAATTAATCAAGATTATTTATTTATCTTAATTGACCAGACGGCTATTAAATCATGCCGAAATTTTAGTGTCTACAACAAGTCCTAATTGTAAGCTAAGATGGAGCCAGAGAGGGGCTAGTAGGAGCTGTCGCCCCCCTACGATTCAAAAAAAAAATACTACTATTACATTGAAAAATAAATTTATAAGCAAAATATATAGTCTTGCCCCCCTCCCTCCAAAAATTTAGCTCGCCTCTCAACATTTTTTTGTTAAAAAAAAGAGAAAGAGTAAGTGTTTAGTATTTTTTGACTTATAGCCATATTTAATTCCTTAGAATTGGGGGCTAAAGCCTAATTAAATTCCTGAGAACTGGGGGGCTAGCTAAAGCCTAATTAAATTTTACCGTAAAAGAACGACTATGGACTGCCCCAAACCCAACTCTCAGATCTCATCTTGCGTTTTCCTTTTCTTCCCCCAACATTTTGCCCTAACGAAGCTAGCGGTTGCTAATGGAGGACAACTAGCACCACAAGGACGTTGTCGAACACCACGCCGTTGCTAACTTGCTACTACCACGTGATTCCACCATCGGTAACATGAGAAACATGTTTGTGACTTTTTTGCACTAGATATGAGAAACGTATTTAGGTTTATATGTATGAGAGCTGCCAATGGTACATCAAAACCTGTACAGCAGCCATGTACAGATGGTTTTTGCGCCCGTCTCGGGTCCCGCAAAGATGATCGGAGCCGCTTATTTTGTTCAAAACATATTGTTTAGGGCCCTTGTAAAAAATCATCTCAATCTGATATCGGTAAGAGCGTTTACGAATCATCCAACATTGCTTCAGAATTTAGGCTAACGCCCTTACCGATATCGGATTGAGATGATTTTTTACAGGGACCCTAAACAATATGTTTTGAACAAAATGAGCGGCTCCAATCATCTTTGCGGGACCTGAGACGGGCACAAAAACCATCTGTACATGGTTGCTGTACAGCTTTGCTGTACCTCTATCTTTCCTGTATATGTATTGGTGTTATTTTGTATTTTTTTGTGTTAGAAAAAATTCACATTATTGTGTCTCTTTTGTTTAATCTTCTTGATTGTGTATATTCACTCCCGCCACGCGAAAATCCTGGCTCCGTCCCTGCTAGTAGGGGGAAGAGAGGGATGAGGACGATCGATGGGAAATTGAACCCGCCATCTGGCGAAGAGAGGTGCCTAAACAGGAGAGCCCTGTTCTCCCACGTGTGCTATCCCCACCTTCGTACCAAAGTTAACAGCTGGTGATGAGATAGAATTTTTTTTTTTTTGCAAGGCGGTGATGAGATAGATTTAAGATTCCTCAATTACAACGAGAAAAGTGAACACAAAGCGTCAAGCTTTATCCATCCAGCATCTGACTATCTGAGGCTGAGGCTGGGGGTAAAGGTAAACACATGGGCATGTCTAGCTTAGTCGAAACGATCGACCTCGCCGTGAATCGAACAATAATTCGTACTGCTTGATTGATGGATGCGATCAGCTTTCGTTAACGCGCGGGGTCCAGATTTGTCCATTTTTGCGACTGATGGGCGCCTGAATTTTGACCACTACTGTGTACCTAGTGCATAATATCCGTTGTTGAAAATCTAATGGGCGCTCCGGGGTCGACGACACGTGATGCTCCAACACCCACGGCACTGTACCCCATGTTTCTGTGGGCCAAGTCCTCTGCTATACCACGTATCGTATCCGTATCGGATACCGATACTCTCGGATGCTTTTCGGATACGTATCCGATACGTTTTTTTTAAAGTATCTTGATTTTAGAATTTTTTTTTGGTATCCCGATGCGTTTCGGATACTCGCGGATACGCTTTAGATACGTATCCTATATGTTTTTTTTTAAAGTATCCTGCTTTTAGAATTATTTTTGGTATCCCAATACATTTTCGATACGCGCGAGGGTAAATATGTTATTACTTAAAATATATGGGTTAAAATTGCAAGTAGGACTATACTTTTCTTTTTCCCCCACCAATCAACACCAGAAATACATCGACGATATCCTCTCTCTCGACAACCTTGTAAGTCTCTCCCTCTCTCTCGTTGTGTGTATGTATGTAAATATATCTCCCTCAACATGTGAAATGGTGAACTTGTGTGATGGAAAACTTTAATTTTTAATGAAATTTTAGGAATTAAAAATTATATATACACACCAACAACAGAACCCATGTAGTCTCCAATCAAAAATTATATATAATATATTTTTTATTAAATTTTATATTCAACGTATCCCCCAACGTATCGTATCCTTCTATTTGAAAAAATCTCGTATCTGCGTATCCGTATCCCGTATCTGTATCCGTGCTTCTTAGATGCGCGGCATTGATACTTGTTGGAGAACCTTGTGGCGGTGTCTCCAGAGTCGAGACTACTACTGAATAATCTCTCGATCGATCGATCGACTAATGTTGGGGAAAATTATTGGTGGCTCTTGGGCAAGGTCACCTTCTTGGCAAACTCGATCAAACGGATCCTAATCCGCACACAGTTACGAGTATAAAAAACTGGACATAGTACCGGACTCTGTAATTGATTCTAGACTCCGTGCACACCCTTCAAATGCATACAAATAATGTATCGGTCCCAATTTTTTTTATTTTTTATTTTATCACTTGCACCATTGCAAACCTCTTAAGTACTAGTTGGTTATGGCCTTAATTTATAACGTATATTGTTTATAAACAATATGAATCTTTTTTTGATAAATCTGCAACTAGTTCCGTTAGAAAAAGTTTCAAAATCGATCGTCAGACAGCATTATAAATTGTAAAGCATAGGAAAAAATTTAGGACGCACGAATGCCGAAATCGCATACAAATTGAGACGGGAGGAGTTACCAACAATTAATTATTCGCAACCCACGTGATACATGACAAACACCCGAAACAAAATATGAGGAAGACTACAGCCACCGAAGGCAAAATGCAGTGGCTGGCCACCGCACGCCGTTTGGGGCCCACTCCAGGCTCCGCACGGATGATCCGAGCCGTTCAATAATTTTAGAAAAAAAAACCGAGTGGGTACGTGAAAAATCAGCTTGATCCGATTTGTGTAGGTGCTCAGATCAAACTTCTAATATTTGGAAAATCGGAAAAAATGGAAAGATTGGTTTTCCGATTTTTCAAAGATGAAAAGCTTGATCCGACCATCTACACATATCAGATCGAGCTGATTTTTCGCGTGCCCACTCGGTTTTTTTTTTTAAAATTATTGAACGGTTCGGATCATCTGTACAGATCCCGGAATGGCCCCTTATGGCGTGTGGTGGCCGGCCACCGCGTTTTGCCTTCGGTGGCCGTAGACTTTCTGACAAAATATATGGGTTTACAGTACTTGAATTTTAGTTCATTTTTAATCGTCCATACAATTACATCGATATCTGTGTTTTCAATTCCTTAGTTGCTAACTACCCCTCAATCACAAAATGTTTCTTAGTTGCTAACTACCCCTCAATTCAAAAATGTTTGATATTTTGGAACTGCGTGTAATTTTAGATTGATTATATCTTTCGGATTGTTCACGGAGCGGCGCAATCTCAGTCGTCTATTCGTGCAATCAATGGTTGAGATTCGTTTTCAATTATGACCGGTCACAATTAGCTCTTCCTCGAAAAAAATTCATTAATATCTTGACCGTCCAAAATACTTTTCAACAGTCACGACTGAGTGTTATAAACACTTATTTACAGCATCTCCGTAAAGAAAGATTTTCTCCCCTCCTGCACTTCTTCATTGACAAATGCCAGTAGTAGTCTAGTACTACTAAGTAATCATTACTTGAATTGCCCGCACATACGAACCACAATAATGTTCTCCAAAGTACAATCATTTCTCATTCACATCGAATTTAGTTTGGCAGCCATGATGTAGCTGGCAGAAATCTGACCTTCAATTTTCACGAGATTCATGCCGAGAAAACAGATAGTAGAAGAAAAAACCATACAAGCCAGCCAATAGGGCCACTTTTTTTTTTTAAAAAATGGTTGGACGACATGGGGTGTCCAGGTCAGTTTAAGCGCACTTTAACAAATTCTCTTCTCGGTTCGGTTAAAAGGCAAGCCATCTTACTCACGCTTTAACTAATCATCTCCTCGGTTCG
The DNA here is from genome assembly GCA_018127125.1 of Rhododendron griersonianum. Taxonomy (NCBI): domain Eukaryota; kingdom Viridiplantae; phylum Streptophyta; class Magnoliopsida; order Ericales; family Ericaceae; genus Rhododendron; species Rhododendron griersonianum. The sequence continues at coordinate 38,033,087 of CM030795.1, read as the reverse complement.
GTCAAAGACAGACCATCCACGCTGAGATTATAGAATTTAGAAGGAATAACTTTCTTGCGGCCTGATCCCAAGAATCGAATCCTGATCAATATTATGAAAAGCAAACCCACCAATTAACCGGAGTAATCCTTTGGGCTAAAGAAATAGGGGCCAGAAGTAAATGGACATATAGAGATCCAGAGGGCCTGAGAGTAGAACTCAACTCCCATGGAATTGTGGCACTAAGCTCTAACAACTGCAGCATGCAAGTGCCACCTTAGCTTGTTCAAAATGTTCATTGTAAATGCAACCCCAAGGCTTGGAATTAAGAGAGTTGTTCTCTCCTAGATCTCAGATTTGAAATCTCATAGGTGTTGTCAATTCTTGCAGAATAAGTCCGTATAAAACCGTGTTCCAACTTTAAATACCCCCTCCATTGAACGGCGGGATTGGAACCCAATATATTTGGCAGAGGTGCACGTAAGCTGACAGCCTAACCTTGACACCCCTTCGCGGAAATGCATGGTCCTTGAAATTTCAAGGCAGGGTGCATGCATGCGTGCAGCTTTCAACCAACTTATCAAATTGTTTTTAGTTTCCAAGATTTTGACAACATAACAGAAGAATTAATACGTTACCAATGAAAAATATCAACGGCAACTTTGTTAGTTTTCTTGGTAAGTTTTTAGATAGAAAAAGATGATCACAAGTTTCTATAGAAAGGGAGGCACTAAATGGAAAATTTTGCACATTCAAATAATACAACTCACGTGGTAAAGGTTGTGAGCTTTGTTTGAATTAGATCCAGTTGAGTTTATGGACCATGAAAAAAAACTTACGTGTCGTGTCCTTTTGGAGTCAAATGCCATGTGAAGAGGTTGAAATTTGAGGGTTCAGCCAAATGAAAAATTTGGTGAAAATGAATCAAATTTCATATATCAATTTGGGAACAGATATACCCTCTGTGTCTAGGGGGGCCCCTAAAATGGAAATGGGATGGAAAATGTGTGAGAGCTTTAGAGCAGGGCCACTTCATCAAGTTTCATGGCTTCGACCATATATGCAGTACTATGCTTGGTTGCAGGCCGGGACGGATTTAGGCAGGGGCACGTGCCCCCACTCCCCCGCTCGAGATTAAAATAATTTTGTTATATTTTTGTATATTTTGGCATAATTATGAAAGCGTGCTACAGTAATATATAAATATGCACACTTGCATATATCTCAAAAATGTACATATAGAATTAGTTTTATGCTTAAATTTCATCATATGGTGCATTTATATTTGTTGCTTTACGAGCTATTTGTTTATTTGGAGCTATTCTTTCTTTATTTTCTTTATTTTTAACCATCTGGTAGAAATATATTAAAATAAAATTATTAACAAAAATAGCTCGATCATTCTAAAACTTGTCGATGTTCATTTAAAACTAACTTGGAAAATTTTATCTGAGATTTTTGTGTTCATTTTTACCTAATTTAACTAAAAGTACGCGTTATAAACTTTTGTAGCTAGTAATGCATTGCCTTAATTTTGTACGATCTTACTGTGGTTGAAAAAAAAAGTAAACTTTTGTCATGATGAGTGCCCCCATTAGTCTACATTTCTGGATCCGTCCCTGCTTGGTTGGCTTCTTGTCATCCTTGTCGATCCCTCGTGTTTTTTGTGTGATGCTCCTGGGTCCCTTTGAACTTTTTTGAGATTGATAAATTTATTTTTTGCTGTTCAAAAAAATGCAGTAGCAGCGGCAGTACTAGAAGGTTTTTTTTTTTTTATCCATCTCATACGGCTCCTCCTTTCTGTGTATAATGAAAAAAAAATACATGGAATCAAAAAAATATGGAAATATTCTCATTATTAACTGAGTAGGGCTAGTGTTTTTACAAGAAATCTCTAACCAACCTTCCTGAGACCATTTTGAACATAGAATGCATGTGATCAAAAGGTAACCAAATTATAGTATTGAGTGTTATAGAGAGGAAAAACTATTGTATTACTTATATTCTCAGCAACAATAGTCCTTGTAGTTAATTAGTAAGTGGTTGTGTGTATTTACAGGTGGCCGGTGGTGTCGACCGGAGGTTAGTTTGAAATTTTTTTTGGTAATGCAGGGTGTCCTGGACCAGTTTGCGTGGTTAGTTTGTATTTTGTATTAACTTCCTTAATCTTAATCTACCTATCGACTCAGAAATGAGAATCACGTAAACCGTAAGTGACAAGCTTTGAGGAGAGTTTGAAATGGAATCCAATTACACAATACTAGTATTTACCAATATAGGAGTTTTAGGATTGTTGAGTAATTATTTGATGGTCCTGGGTAGCCCTGTCAACGGGTCGGATTCGATAAGACTTGGATCCGATCCGAAATTTTTTTTACTTCAAAAATTTTAGCAAATTTTTTATTTTTATTTTTAAAATACAATTTTTTTCCAAAAAAAAATATTTTCAAAAAAAATAAAAAATTTAAAATAAAAATACAACTTCTTAAACATTTTTTTTTTTAAAAATAAAAAATTTACTGTTTTTTTTAAATTTTTTTTACAAAATTATACAAAGATAAAAAAAAATAAAGTTCGGATTCGGATTGATAATGGATTTAATCCGATCCGAATCCGGATCATCGGATTATCGGATCGACGTTATCGGATTCGGATCGGATCCAGTCCATTAACAGGCCTAGTCCTAGGGCATGGCCATGTTTGGTTTGGGTTTTGAATGAGATTTTTTTTTAGAGTAATGAGTAGATAGAGAAAATTTATTAAAGACCGTGCCCAGAAATTTTGAGACCCCAAAACGAACAAGGCTACCCAAACACCCTTATCCACCACACATTTTCGTGGAATTCATACATTAAGTACGGGCACCATAACCCCTCACTCCACCGACAACTCCTCTTCAATACTCATTTTCTGCTCTCCTCATCTGCCCAGAGAGACCGGAGGTGAGTTACCAGCTGGTACCTCCGGAAAATATTCCGGTACACCGGAATAGTCCGAGATTAGCTTGTAAATTTGCCGTAACGAAATAAGAGGGTTACCTTACCGGATTTCTTCTAAAACGGTATTTACCTGCTGTACTTCTCGGTATCGGTACGAGATTCACAACCTTGATATAGACAGCAATTGATTCCTTTTTCTAATTTACGCGAATTCATGTTTTGCTTGAACAACTTTAATTGGTTTGCAAAAAACTAGTTAGAGCGTGATTCGACAAAAGGTTTCTCATTCGACAAAATTGCGTCGCGACATCATCATCACCTCATAAATACGAGGAAATAGACGAAACACAAGTACGATTAGAGCCATTCGTTATGTGTGGATCACTGGATCCTGCATGCATCCATGTGTATCGAAAAGGTTGCAAATACTTCTGGAGAGTGATTTTGTAACTTCCCATTTTCTCCAACGGCACTCCCCTTTGCGTGTCTCTATTAATTGATTCGTTTTGTAAGAGAAGGGGAGCGCCGTTCGAGAGAAAAAGGAGAGTGCCAATGTCTGATTCAATATCCCTCACATCTACTTATAATACTACAGTGTATATATCTGTAGCATTTGGGTACACTTGTCGATATTCCCAGGCTGGGCCAAACGGAGCTTTCTGTTGAGAACAGCCCACCCACCCCCCCCCGAAAGCAGCTTCGGAGAGACAGAAACAATCTGCAGTGGGCCAGGCCCATGGCCAATTACACTTCTACTATTTCATCTTTAAGTCCAGCACCAAATGGGACCATCAAGAAAAGAACATGCACCGAGCTTACTGTTTGTTATGTCATCGTATCCGAATAAGATAAGAGATAATGATACCGCCTTCGTTTGTTTCCATCTTTGGGTATTTTAGGTTTGGTAGTAGGTGGAGAGAGAAATAGGGTAATAATTGGAGAGAGGGTTAATGAGTAGAGAGCGATAGAGAGAGAAATGAAAGCAATAATTGGAGAAAATAGGGTAATGATTGAAAAGAGAAATATGGTAATGATTAGAAAACAAAAGCAAAACAAAATTAAACTGGAAAACGAACAAAGCCGGACCAGCGTTGCAATCCCCCCAATGGTGAAAATCTGCACCTGCAAGTAAAGATCCGGTTTGGACTTGTTTCGAGTGGCCCTCGTAAAAAAAATAGCTCAATCGGATATCGGTAAGGGTGTTTTCCAGCAGATACAATTTTGCTTTAAAATTCAGACTTGAGTTCCTCTGGGGTAAGGTTGGATATGGTTTAGGGTTTTGTGGTTTGTTACGTTTGTTCGTTCTGTACACTCCCTCGCTTCAGTACTCACTTTGCTACTGTTAGTATGCTGTTACCCAGCAACTTTTTAGCCGTTACCCAGCAACTTGGTTGCCGTTAATATTTCATAAACGCCTTTACCGATATCCGATTGAGCTGATTTTTTACAAGGGCCCTAAACAAAATGTGCGGCTCGGGTTATTTTTTTGGATTCGAAATGGGTCCAAACCGGATCTGTACTTGCAAGTAGAGATGTGAAATCTATGTGCATATCCTTCCTGATAAAGATAAGAATAGAAGAAGTGTTACAGCAATGCCCCTGACACTGATCTTGAACAGATGTGTCTCGAGTCTTACAATATTGTAGCCTCATTCAGATGCTGCTCAGACGTTTATACTTGGAGTCATTCGATGCATGTAGATCTTATGTTTTAGCTAAAAATTGAACTAAAATCTATCATTTTAACAAGTGATTATTCAGTGCTCTTAGAGCATGCTCAAGTGTCACTCTAATGCCTATTAACCATCATACAATCATGTGGGGTTCATAATTGAAAAATCAATGTGATTTTATTGTGGTTAGGGGCTTTGGAGTGCCCATTGGCCATGCTCTAGGAGCGACCTATAATTTTTCCATTTCGGCATCCATCACTTTCACATTGGCTGCCTGAGTAATTATTGAGTGCCCCGAGGCCCAAACTCTTCTCTATCACATATCAGTGAACTAACTCCACAGGCAGGGCACCGCCACGGCGCATAATGAATAAATTTTCCTGGATTGCAAGTCTACAATGACCTCTAGTTGCTGACGAAAACAGTAGTTAACCATTTATTGCTTGCCGCTATGACTATTTGAGGAGAAATGTGTAACGACATTATTGATTTGCTGTTATTTGGTTGGTCAGTACTCTAGCCATCCAAACAGAAGTTTAAGAATTGTTGAATTTTAAGTTTACCCTTTTACTTCTACTTTTTATGAATTACCACGTAGCGTTGTCACGTGATGTAATCGGCACCTGAAAAACGTAAAAACACGACGTGAGTTATCGCTTGTCTCTCGCTCACCCAAAAAAAGACCAACAAGCATATCCTCATTCCCATTCGTCAAATTCATCGATATGACCTGTGGTGAGCTCCGCATGGACAACACCATGTGATACTCCTGCAATTTTCGAATAAGGCCCCGTTTTCATTAACAATTTTACACTATAATTTAGATTCTTTTGTTAAGTTGTTCATACTAACCCATAACTACTTTCTCTCCATTTCCCCTCTATTTTTTTTTCCCCTTTGAACCACCGATATACCACCTATAATTTATTTACGGGTTAGTGAAAACAACTTGATATTGTTGGACTACAAAAAATAGTCCACAATTTTTTGGTTAGCGGGAACGCCCGCTAAGTGTCCCACACCCCTATATTCATGTGTAACATGTCTTCATATACATACAAATGTACAGAGAGAGAGAAGGGGAGAGAGAAGGGGGTTGATGAGACCAGTCAAATGTAAAGGAAACTGCATGGTTTTGAGTTAAAAAAGATTTTTTAGCAAAATTTTGGAGATGTCCTCTCTATTCTCATGTATATATATAACCTGACCTCATAAAGATTGAATCAGACCCACTTTTCCCCCTCCTTGACTAGTACCTCTCTGGAACCAACAGCAGTACGCCCCTACTCTCCTCTCTTCCATCACTTTCCATTTTCAATTCCAAAGCTCTTAAAAAAAATAAAAATGTCAGCTTTCTCACACCAGCACCAGCCTTTCCTCCTTGACTCCTCATTTTCCACTCCCATTAAGATCATGTCTGGCCTTTTGGAGGAACCAAACACCCCCTTCTTCTCTCAATTTTTTTACCCACCTGAACCTGTTCACCAAATCCCTGTTCATCACTTTAGTACTAGCTGCCTTGAAAACAGCACAAAAGTTGATGCTGGCATTAATGATGATGATTCTTCATCAGTGGTGGATGTTAAGGCTGAAAGTGGTGAGCAAATCACCCAGAAGTTGATTCCCATGGACAAGAAGAGGAAGAACAGAGATGGGTCTGCTCAATCCAAGGTCATAAACTATAACCCATTTCCTCAATCATGAATCCTGTTGTTGTTTGATTTTCCAGATGGGTTGTTATTGATCTTGAGTTGCGGATTAAATTTGCTTCTTTTTTTTTTTTTTTTTTTTCATTTGTGTGTGGATGGTGTTTGATAATTTGATTAACAGGATGCAAGAGAAGTGAAGGGGAAGAAGCAAAAGAGATGCAATGGTGGGATGGAAGGTGATGAAGAAAAGAAGACTAATAAAGCTGGTAATAAGAAGAAGCTTAATGAAGAAGCCCCTACAGGCTTCATTCATGTAAGGGCCAGAAGGGGGCAAGCAACAGACAGCCACAGCTTAGCAGAGAGGGTACTGTTTACTGCTTGAAGCTTTACATTTAAAACTTGGAAGTTACTTATGTATTATACCCACACAAAAGGACCAAACTTTGTTAGTACATTTAAAGAAAACAACGATCGACTCTCTCTCTTCTTCTTTTTCTTTAACCGGATGATCGGGCCAGCTTGCGTGCACACCGACTAATTCGGAGCTTGGAGTAATGACCGGGCAAACCCTCCGGGCTCCAGTGGCATCAAGGTTTGAATGTTTGGCTTCCGTGAGATTCGAACATGCATGGGATTTCACGGAGACAAACACTTATTAGTTTTCTCATGCCCACCTGGCCAAACCCCGGAGCTAATGACTACCCATATTTATTTTGTTTCAATGGGAATAAAACAGAATTTTTACATGTGTGAAGTGCCTTTTTGCGGTTATTTCAGACCTGTAATGGTAGAGAACAGGGAGCACACCTTAGCTTGAAAATGAAGACTTTGATGATCAGATTCTTGAAGTGTTTTCCTTTTTCAAAGAAAGAAGTGTAATTAGCTAATTGTATGGAGACAGTGGAGTTTTAGCAGGAGAAATTTGGTTATTGCAATTTTGCATGAATTATTGGAAAAAGACTAGTTCCTCGGTAATTGTTTGAAAGAAGTACATTCCAATTTGGCATATAAGAACATACTCCTATCGTACCACAAGAAGTTAGCGTATGTGCATACTACGTTTGTGTTTCCGTTCCTTTTACCGGAATGATCGTCATTCGGAACCTAGTTTCATACCGTACTAAAATAAGAACGCGATAAATCTATAATTTATAATTGTTTAAGCAACTCATGCCAATACACCATTTCTTTTGTTGCAAATGGGTTTCAGGTGAGAAGGGAGAAAATAAGTGAGAGGATGAAGCTGCTGCAGGCTCTAGTTCCTGGATGTGACAAGGTGAAGTTCGATAGCACAATTGACTTGACTTTGTCTTTCTATCACAAAATACTGGTCCTATGTATGCTGACAGTTTCATGTGGCCTTGTTGAAAATTAGGTTACTGGGAAGGCCCTCATGTTGGATGAAATTATCAACTATGTCCAGTCCCTACAAAATCAAGTTGAGGTAAAAAAATATTTTCTCCTGCTCAAAAATATCTCTTAAATTTTTTTTTCCTGTCAAAAAAATATGAAAATAAACTGAGACTTGTATTTTTGTCCAATATATATTTTTTTTTTCAGTTCCTATCTATGAAGCTTGCTTCTGTGAATCCCATGTTCTATGACTTTGGAATGGACTTAGATGCATTCATGGTTACACCTGAGGTATAAAACAAAGCTATACGTACAATATTCCAATATATATTATATGAATTACTTATGATTTGGTTATAAATTATACTCCTACTGCATTGAATCTAATGTTGGATCTTTGTTCCTGACATGAATGTTTCAGATCAGATTGAATGAATTGGTATCACCATTAATGCTAAAATCTAACCACCACCAGGCCATTGCCTTTTCTGATACAACCACCGGCGCGGCTGCCTCCTTGACCGGCCCGAACAGTTATTCTCTTGTGGACACACCTACATCTTCATCCCTTCTATTTCAACAAGTGCAGAGGCCAAATATTCTGTCCCAGGTGTGTATCCAATACAATGCTGCCATGCTGGCTATATTTAAAATACCCACCTCAAAAATATTCCTCAAATTATAAAACTTTTTACATTATAAAAAAAAAAATTAGAAGTATTCTAGTAGAAGAAAGCAAACCCAAGTTTCTACGTTTGACATCACTTTCAGGATAATGAACAGGTCTTGTGGGATGTGGAGGACCAAAGACAAAGAGTTATTAATCAATCTGGCTTCAGCAACAACTTGTGTTCTTTCCATCAATAAAATACCAAGCTGCAGCTGCCTGCCCTACAAGCAGCAGTTAAGGTCCACCCCTTCTAACCACTTTCTCATCATGTTAATACTTTCAACCATAAACAAGAAGAAATACACATTACCTATATCGATGAAAATTCGAAAAGGTAATTTTCATAGCTATTTCCTTACTTTCACGAGCTTTGCTCTCTGTAAATTTTTGGGGTAACAAATACCATATGTTGTAATGACGTGCATCACTCCAAAAGGAAAAAGGTGATTCACACACGGAATTCATATCGAAATCTCATTCAAAATGATGTGACGGTGGTACTTGTAGTAATTATGACATAGACTAATGGGCTGTTTTTATACCATTGAGAGGAACCCAATTGATGGACAATTGGAGATGTTTTGTTCTTACAGCATCACCTGAACGGCTTTAAAAAAATGGAAGATTAGAATGTTGAAAGAGTACGAATATTTATAATTTGTATATCTTGTCTACGTACTGATTTTTTTTTTTTTTACATGGCCTAATTTGCAGCACGAGAGGAAATTCTACAGTAGCAAAAAGCAGAGGGAAGGCACCTAGAGGGGCATGGAATGCCAATAAAAGCTTATATTCCTTAGCATCAATAGCAATGAAGATCTCCTCAAATCTCTGATTCTAAGCCCAGTCCAGTAGTCCATGAATGGAGCCTAGCTAGCTAGCAAGTTGTTGGACATGAATAAAGGGGGATGAAGCAAAATCAATGGTGGAAGACAAACAAGACCAGATCTTTTGTAGATCCTTTTGTTCCTGTCCAATTTGACTCCACCCCAAAAAATCAAGTCCATAAAGCACAAATTCCTATAACTAGCTAGCTTGTGGTGGTTTATTACAAGTAGAATATTGTCAAATGTTTTTGTATCTAATATGATTGTCATCTGTTAATACTACGTACTATGATTCTTGATCTTATAATTGTGACAGTTAATTCTGTTACTTACGGTTTAGATCATTTACGGTGGCGCGGATTTTACGTACATGGGTTCTGTGGTTCTGTTGTTGTTGTATTTCTGCATCTTGTTGACATAACTATCTCTGCTTGTAATGGGTGGATACGGAGTCCATTGGAATCTTCTTCTTTTTTTGGTAACGGAGGAACATCCCTACAGCCAGGTCACGGAATGGACCCGACTTACTTCAGGATACTCACCCGGTGGGGAATCGAACCCCAAACCTTGAGAAGTACTCTCAAAATTTAGGTATCCGCCCGAACTAGGGCAACCCTGGGTTACAGTCCATTGGAATCTTTGTTTGTTCGGGTGGCTTTTATCATGGCTTAAGGTTTCTTTTGGTGACCAGATCCAAAGCTTTAATGGCTCTTCATATCAAACAAAATTTCTTTTAATTCAAATTGGACACAACAATAAAGCCAAATTGAAACAGATCTCTTTCACAAAATACATTCCCATATATGCATATGTATGTGTCTGGACCAAAACCCCCTCTCTATCCCCCCACGAAACATCGCAAAGGCGACAGAAAACACTTTGGGATCATGTGTTCCTGGCTGTTTTTCACTATGTGTAAAAGGCTCAAGCCTACTGTTCTAGAAAACAACTTGAGCTATGCATTATTTTATCTTGATAACCAGATGTTCGGACCATCTTACGCGCACCTTGACCAATTGTGCGGCCCTGAAGTTAACGACCAGACAAACTCTCCAGTGGCCCCAATGTTTGGAATGTTTGGCTTCCGTGGGATTTGAACGTGCGATCTCATGGAGGACAAACACTTATTAATTAGCTTTCTTATTCCCACTGGGTCAAACTCATGACTCATCGGGATTTATGCATTTCATTTATAGTTGGTTTGGGATTGAGACAATAATCTGAGATATGATCACGGTTTTGTTTACATTTGTTTTATTAGGTGTCTGGACTAGTTTACTTGCATCTTAACTAATTCCGGGACTTGAAAATAATGATCGGACAAATCTATAGTGAGTCCAAGAGTTTAATTTTGTTTTTTGACGGTGAGAATCAAATCTGCAACTCAGAGTGTATATTTCCGCGCGCGCGGTTTGATATCAAACCGAGATCCAATATAGACACTAAATCAGGCTTATTATTTTTCACTCTTGAGTTTTTAAGGGGTCTCGTATCATGGGTAGAAATATTATTCGAAATATGAGATTTTTAATATCATTTCGGTAGACCACGGATTTTAAAAACCGCGATCAAAACATAGGGACCGCGTAGTCACGACAACATTGCTCTTTTTCCAATTGGTTACTTTAATTAGTAGTAGTGAATTAATTTTCTTTCCCCTGTCTAATTCGTCGTTTCGTTTTGTTGATATTAATAAGTGAAGGATAAGACATATACACACTACCAAAAATTAATCTGAAGATCGAAAAATCAATACCCATGAGCACAACTGGTGCTGGGGACGGTGGCGGGCTTTAGCCAATGGGCCATGGCCCACAGAGAGGAGGAGGAGGAGGAGGAGGAGGAGCAACCCTGCATGGCACCATTGAATTTGCTTGTCCCCTTTTTGTCCATGGAAGAGAGAGAGAGAGATGGGTTTAATAAGCTGGGGTCCTAAGGTGTTGCAGAGAGAGAGAGAGAGAGAGAGAGAGAGAGAGAGAGAGAGATGGGTTTAATAAGCTGGGGTCCTAAGGTGTTGCAGCTAAGGCATGGGCTGTCCAAATATGGTCTGTGGACTTTGCTTTCATGTCTTCTTTCTTACTCCTAAGTAATTTCTCTGAAACAGAAAACAAAACAAAGGAGCAAGAAAGGAAAGTTACATGTTTGGGTTATACTAGCACCTTGTTCCATTTTGAAAGAGGGAAAAAATTGATACCCATCGGTAGAATTCACCCTTGAAAATCAGATAATAAGGAGATTAAGGGTATTCAAGAGTTTATATTCACAAGACCAAGTCCATACCTGGACGATGTGGGACATTGAGATCGTAACATAATACCACGGTCCGCAAGTGACGTCCTCGGCGGCCCACTCTGTCGACACTGAGAGCCGATGGTAGCATTTTCTCCTTTTTGGCGGCTCCTTCCAATATACTTTTAAATATTTTGATCCAGCCTATAAATCACCCCTTACGCTGGTCGAATTGAAAAGTGGTGGCTAACTCCGATACCAAATGATACAAACTCATGGGTAGAAGTCACCCTCAAAAACCGGCTTATAAAGAGAGGGTGCCTAAGAACTTATACACATAACTCCAAGCCCATACTTCGTCGACATGGGATTAGGATGGTAACAAAAATGCTGAGAATTTGAGGAATCTTTTTTATTTTATTTTTGGTAGCATGTGTTTTTGAGGCACTGACATAAATTGTGGAGAACTAGAACCGTTGAGAATAACAGAGGACCACTTTAGAGTTTAGACTCTCCTATTGGCTATGCCATACCGCTAGAAAGAGGCCAAATGCATTTACTATCTTGGCCAAATGCAATAACTCTTTTTTAAAAAAAAGAAAGAAAGAAAGGGAAATGCAATAACTCTATGTGACAATGAAACTTCGGGTTGGTTTTGTGTGGTGAGATACACAGTAACGCGTTGTGCACCTCTGAGCCGTCGGATCGTGCATCTAACGGCTCGGATCTCATCTCGGCAACCAATGATTGAGAGCTGTTCATTGCCGAGATAAGATCCGAGCCATCGAATGCACGATCCGATGGCTCGGAGATGCGCAGCACGATGCTACGCACACCATTGCACAACACCATCCCCCAATTCGTGACAATGGTTCCATTTGTATTGTGTCTTTCTTTCTTTTCTGGGGGTTATTTTGGAATGCGTAACCCTAGAGGTGATACCAATGGGAATTGGATCAATCATTTACACATATTCAATTAAGATGATTTTTTGAAAGGGTGGGTCAAAAAATTATTTTAAAATTAAAAAACGGTTTGAATTATTCTCGTGAAACCCAAAAATGAGCCCCACATGCCGTCTATACATTATATGTACAATTTCCACCGGTACCTGTGGTGGGACCTTCAGAATGGATATTTTTTTTACAAGTGAAAAGCTCTGAATCTAGATGCTACTTTCAGAAGAGCCTCTGCTCTAGCAAGCCCACATGCTCTATCTAAAATAGCCGTGTTCAATAATACTTTCACCATGGATATTTACATAGATTTATTTGGATACAGATGTATTTGAAGATTTTTTTTGATCGGCAAAGGTGTATTTGAAGTTACCCAATGCAGCGCATTAATGGTGAGTCCCGCATCAAACAACCTTGGACACATTTATGTTTGAATTTGTATCAAGATGTTCGTGTACTCTAACGCTTTTGTTCGAACCGACAAGGATTCCCCTAGTGTGTTAATGCACTACGGGTGTAGGGCACTTTGGTTGTTCCACCGAGATTTGTATTGTTCAGTTGTAGAGTTCGTTGAAAGCTACATTTGTACCGAAAATGAAGTTCATTGGACATTGAAAATCACGTGACGTGATAATGATAGATTTGGCATATAGTTTGTTTTGAAAATATACTAATCAATATTTTTTTTTAATACTCCCTCCGTCCCTTATTTTCAGTCCAGTATTCCATTTTTAGCTGTCCCTTAATAAGTGTTCATATTGTAAAGTTGGTGGATAAAAGTTGGTACATTGTCTATTTTGCCCCTAAAAGTAGATTCTATTTTGAAAAGTTAGTGAGTAAAAGTGTAATGATGATGGGTAAGTAGGGAAAGTGGAGAAAAAAGTTGATGTGAAATGTATAATGATGATATCTTTTTAATAAGTTGGAGTTACGAAGCAGGACACTTACAAAGGGACGGAGGGAGTAACAAATATCTTCTAACCAAGAGGCTAACCATATCCAATTAATTTAAATTTTTAGGCGATTTACTCAGCAAATTCTACAAATTGAATAGTTTAGATCAAAGTAATGAGATCTCGGTGAAGCTTATCAAAATGCAATGCACCCCATACTCCATTAGCGCATTATCAAAACTTTTTTTTTTGGGACATGATTTTCACACTTCCCTTTTATCCAAATGCACTCTCTCTCTCTCTCTCTCTCTCTCTCTCTTGTACTGATGTAAAATTACATGATTACCTTTTTCATGTGTGAATGAAAAATGTATGAAGTACCATTTTGTAATTTTACATGAATAAAGACAAAAAAAAATAAAAAATAGAATGCACTTGAACAAAAGGAGAGTGCGAAAATTAATTTTCCTTTTTAGTTCTTAATATCCGAAATTATAATGTCCTTAACACCGACTTCATTCCAAAAAGCTAAAAAATTGAAAGATGACAAACCAATGCCTAAAAATTCTACAGTAGTAGATTGCTACCAGCCAGAGAGAGCCAAAGAAATGATTTGATATTCTCCCCTCCGACATGGAGTTATGGGAACAAGTCATGTTATGCCTCCGAGTTACATTCAAGAGAACTCATTTCTCTCTCCTCATGACAATTAATTGTAGTAGTACTTGTTCAACAGATTATCAAAACCTGTATTAATTACACACACACAAATCTAAATAATTCAAACCCATATGGGCCAGTGACACTTGGAACGCTGTCACCAATCAACGCATAATAATGTTTCCGGGACGCTCGACTTTAAAACACAACCGTGTCTGGAGCCTGAAAAAAAAAAAAAAAAAAACCCGAGTGTGTTTTGTTGTGAAATTTGCCTACACGCAGAGAGACCGTGGCCTGTGGTCCTACTAACAGAACCGTTCGATGCGGGTGGACTCATGTGCATTAAAACGGTCCCGGGAAGTTATGTTTTGAAGTTGTGTGCATAGTACTGCTGTCTGCCCAATTGCCAGCTTGTGCGGAGGAGTAACTTTCACTTCGATCCTTTTGGCCAACGCGACTGGACTAGACCATGTGATGTGCTAAAAGCCTGAAACAGAGTTTGGCAATGGTGGAATTTTCGATACCTCCAAAAAAAACAAAAAACAGGGATTAGTTTTCCCCATTGATCAACTGGTCAGGCCATGCAAGTAATGCAACAGTTAACCGACCTGTGCTTATGGGGTTGTTTTGCGGCGATAGATACAACTATGCATTCCCACAAAATCCCATTTCACCATTTGTAGGCCCCAGGTTTCTTGGAGCAAAATCGCATTAGCTTGATCCAAACACAACCTGAAATTTGATCCTGGAGGGGATGAACCTAGGGTGGAGGGGCAGGACTCAGGGAGCAGCCGCTCACCTCAAGTTGTGAGGACAAAGAAAAAACCTTCTTATTTTATAGTAAGATTCGGTCAAAATATTCTATGAATTATGAGAGTTCGGCCTCCCAAGTTACAATTTTTTTTTTTGTATGTATATACGTCTGTTGAGTTTGTGAAGCCTGATTCAGTCTAAGTTTTGCCACTTTGTTGACTATGTTGAGGATCGACCTGCCCGGTCAAGTTGCAGGAGTATAGGGGACAACACCCCAGAAACCTAATATGTATGTAAGTTGCAACAGCTGATGTAATATGTACACTCTTTTTTTCTTACATAGTGAAAACTAATAGTAACCTAATTACACTATTGGAAAAACCACGTAAAAATCTACTGTTTGTCGTTTCTTTGTGTTCTTGTTTGAAGATTGTGTGTGTTTTAGGTTAAATCCACAACCAAAACCTAAAATTTTGTGTCTGTCATTGACCTGAGGGCACTTGCGCTTGTTTTTAAACTTCAATGTCTTGAAGGATTGGATTAGGGAAAATGTGAAATGGGCTTTCTTTGAAAAACTCGAGCTATTTCATTTACACTTTCTTTTCCCTAATAATTACAAGATGCAAATACGTGGCGGTGCCCAGGACACTGGATGATTAATAATTACTCCTTATTTCAAATCAAGTATGGGGAGGTCTTGCCCCAACCCAGAACAGGCCCACCCCACCGGCTTAGGACAGGAAAATCTTGGTTCTGGTCTCCTCAGTAAAAAGAGTGTTGGAATTTGACAACTAGTGTATCCCTATTTTCCGAGCTAGGCTATCCCAGAAAACAAAAGATCAGAGTTTGTGAATCATGGATTTGAGAGAGATTTTATGAAAAGAGAGAATAATTGAGGAAGAGAGAAGAAGAATCACCCCAAGGCCACCCTCGGCACCCAAGGGTCACGGACTGACCATACAACCTGCTCATTATAGTGCTACGTATTGGCTGGCTATCCACCGTCAAGTTGGCAGTATTAATGTCCATTGTGAGGTTAAGAAGATGAATCAATCTCTTCGGTCCCTCTCATTTTCCTTTCTCTTTGACAACCCTTACACAGACCCGCGATTCAAACACAACCAAAGAGGAACTTAACACAACGGAAATACAATTGAGGTCCTGCAACTGCAAGCCGAAGCAGTTTTTAATATAATTAAAGAAAGTTCTGGTAAGTATAGGAATCACTACGCCCAACTCCAATTGTCAATCCAATAATAAATAAAATAGCAAAGCAAGGATCGTTCAAACCTCCAAACAAACTCTTACAAATTCAATTCAAAATGTTTACACTGATTAAAAAACCGGTGAAAAAGGAAACAATGGTACTCTTCGAAAACTGAAATCCCACAGGCAGTTACTAGTATCCTATTATACAGGTTCAGCATTCGTTCTTATTATTGCAGGCTGAGATGATCCAAACTCAGTTTTTGGGCACTGAAGCTGGAATTACTTCCCTCAGACAAGATTTATTGTGAAACAGACATAAGGATGTGCATCTGCATCACCTCCGAGACCAGCCATCCCTCCTTCCTCTTCATATTTCCAGAATGTGCTGCAATTTCGTATATTGAACAAGAAATATCAACACAACAGACACTGCAATGCGGAGCAAAAAGTTTGTACTACCCTTTTCGAGTCCATTTACCAAGGTCCTTCAAAATAGGGCAGTGTTTGTATGCATATGTCTCCATTCAATGAGATCAAACTTGGAAAACTATATAACCTCCTACTCAGATATCCATCGGAATTATATATCAAGTTTACTATTAGTCTATTCAAACAAGCAGGCCATTGGAAACAATTAATTGAAGGAGACCAGGTACTGGTATGGATTTGGTTAAACATGAGGTTGATGGAATAGAATAAAGTAAAACTTTGGATGCTCATCTAAGTACCTGTTTCTGCTGTCACATAGTTCCTCTAGGATAGATCGTACTTTCTTCTCACTTTTCACGGAAGGTGATAATACAACTGACTGAAATCAATAAGATTGCAAATTATTAGGCCAAAAATAAATGATAGGAGGAGAAACTTAATATATAATTATTGGGTGACAGGTAGAGAGCTACGCAATTTAATTACCAGGAAAGATGGTGGCAATCCATATCTCAAAATACTTTCTGCAAATAAACGTACAGCACAGAAGTGCATCCATGAGCTGAAAACCTGCATGATACCATGTAGTCAAAACAAATTTATTGAAACATGCATCGTACACCAATCGTAAAATATTCCATGAGGTGACAGAACAGTAACAACTAACAACCGAAAAAGTAAATCAGTCACCTAAGTGCTTGAACAACATTGGACTGGGGCCTGTGGTTCATTATTTGCCAACTCAAACAACATGATTTGGAACCCCATGAGCAAGGACAAGTACACTACTGCATTAGATGTTTTTCTGGAAGTCCCTCATCTCTCCCAAACATTCCCAAACACCATGACTAAAATCATTATTGGTTTGTTCAAGGTCCACTATACATTGCAGAAAACCACCAATAATGGCAGAACATTGTAAACTTATATGTAGTACCTCCCCGTAGCTGGCATAGCACCATTGGAGAAGAGAGCTTCTGAGCGTCTCCTGATCTTGCATCAACTTTTCTAGCTCCTGCTTCCTATTGTCTTGTGTTTCGGGGTTATGTTCAAATTCACGAATCTGAATCACAAGAAGAATCAAACGGCAGAACATAAGAAGGCGCCTTCCACAGATATCACTACCATTCCTGGATTGTTAATGCACTTGCTATCTCGCCAGAGTAGGAGCAAGACATCTACCATAAAACATAAGCTAAAACTGTGATAAAAAAATGCTTAAAAACACAAGGGCGTTGCTTAAGCAACAAACTCACTTGGAAACCTCTTTCGCGCGCCTTATTTCTAAAGTTGTCGGCATCACGTCGGAAAAGTGTTACAGTATGAAGAGCATACTCATTGTCCTCGTATAGCTTCTTGGAAGATCTGGGGACCTAAAACAAATAGTTCTGTCAAAAAGTGGAATTTAATGAAGGGAAAGACTAAATAGATTCCACTTCTTAAAATATAAAAAAAATTCTTGATGAAGAAAGATGGCACTTCTCAATAAGAGCAGCCACAACTCTCTAATCCTAAACGAACTTAAAAACTTCATCTTCCATGTAGTCATGCTATTTTCAAATAATAAATTGACGATCATGATAACAGAATAAGTTGATATCTTAAACAGACAAGGGAATTTTTACCACATAGGTGGCGAGTGTCTCATAGCTGGACAACCAATCCCTCTCTGAATATTTTGGAACAATGGCAAGGAGGGTTTCCAAATGCTCTGATGTGACGATATCCTGTGGCTTAACTAAGTTGGACAGATCGCGGACAGCCAAGCTGGAATAAGCAGAAAAAAGTACAAACAGAACTGTAAAATCTAGATAAAGAAGGCATCACACTACATTGGATATGACAACCAAAAAAAGGTCCTTGACCTCTGGACACATGTAACCATGGAGGTTTTTAACAGAGCATTAAGTTGAATGCATTAATCATGACAACCAACTATCAACACGATATTAACAGGGTAGGCGAACTGAAACTTGTGACATACCTCCCACCCTGCTTTCTGTTTATGGCATTAAGTTGACTGCGTACATTGTTATACTCAGCAACGCGAACCTATGATGGTAAGACAGAAAACAATAGCATGATCAAGAGACTATAAAAAATGTGAATGAATAAATACATCAAAGTGGAAACGGAGGCTTCTAATTCACTGAACCTAGATGTGGTCATTGCCTAGGCGGATGCTGGAAGAAATGAACTTTGGTGCCTGGGTGAGCACACGGTTGTTTAGCCAATCTCGAGATTCCATAGTTACTTTCATATCAGGAAAAAAAAACCCTAATCCACTCATAAGAGAGGCTCACATGATTTAAATACATCAAACAATGAAGCTCAATCCCCCTATGAAAATAACCCATTGCAACAATATTGGTTCACAAACAATCATCTTCATCATCTAAAGTACTGATGAGTCGATTAGGAACGAAAATAACATAGACAGAATGGAGTAGAAAAACAAAAAGATCTTTCTGTTCAATCCTGTCTATGCCCAACTAGAGAGAGATGGTAGGTCCTCTACTGTAACTAATTGTTTAGGTTCATCCAATCAGCCTTAGCAGGGGCCAATTAGTGCTATCAAGTAACCAGAGACGCTCAATGCACTTTCTGCAACAGGAACGAGCCTAATGTGAAACCCTTTCTGCATTTTCCCTGTTTATGGGGAATGCATTTGTGTGTTTGATTTAATTAGCTATATTTCGTGATAGAGGGACTTAAAAAGAGATACTGCTGAGTTGTATTATCATCAATTCCTTTAAATTTACTGCACCATTTTGGGGGAGTACTTCTGCGATTTACATTGTTGCTGGTTTTCATAAATCTTTCTGTTCCAACATTTTCAACTTCTTGTATATAATGCATTACCAATTAAAATCACTAGTGTAAGGTTAGACGCTTCAAAATATACGTGCAAAAACATCATGCTAAGTGCAAGCAACCAAAATCCCTTTATTAAACAAATGTTGAGTTTAAGTGTTTAACAAATTAAAAACTCTCTCTAAAACATACTATTTCTTTTTGCCCAAAATGCCAGAACAAATGCAACTCAAGTTACTCAACCAAGATTTTATAAATTTTTTGCCCAATCAACAAGAGGACCTGAGTTGCTTTTGGCTTCACTTTATTTGCCTGATTTCATGGTGGAATATAATGCACCAAGTGCTGGGCCAAGTTCAAACGGGCTAAACTTCAGGCAAGCATGCAATTCAGAAAGAAAAAGAACAGAGAACTTTTGACTTGTAACCAAGAAGGCCCTTTAAGATAATAATAAAAAAAACATTTGGCACACCAAGCCAAACGTCTGCCTAACTGTCAATATTTTCTTAAGCAGCCTGAAAAACAGTGACCAAGTGGTTTACCCATACATGAAACAGAGAAATGAACAATTTTTTTATAAAAAAAAACATAGAAAGGAAAGCTGATCTACCCTGCTCGACAATGCACCAGTAGAAAATATTCTAAAACCAAATGAAAAACCCAGACTCTAAATGTTTCCAGCAGACAAGAATTTCAGGAACTCATTGAGGCCTATATATTCCAGCCTCCAATTTTTCCCATCTTACTGGGGAAAGGTTGAGGAGACCCTATTTTGTTCCAGATGAACCCGGGGCCTCGAACACTAATTAGTAAGCGCTGTTATACTCAAATACCACATCAAACAAATGACAATTCATTGTACCCTTCCTGACAAAGTCTTACTTAACCATTGAACTACCCATACCACAACAAACATAGCCAAGGCAAAGATGTAGAGGCAATGTCTCGTTTCCCTCACCTCTGTACACATGCAACATTTATTTGGCAATTCTTCTTCTTTTAAGCTGTCTCACACTTTGAGGAACCTTTAGCATTCCATATGCCTCCAAGGAAACAATTCAATGAAATATCTAATCAAATCCTTGCAATATGCCTTTGTGAAGCGAAGTCCCACATCGACTGGGTATCAAAGTAATATGAAGTATATAAGCGTAGGGGCATCCTCACTTCAATAGGTAACTTTTGGGGTTGAGTTCTACCCAAGACCATGTGACATGATACTAGAGCTAGGGTATAGGAGGTTTTTGGAAAAGACTCTTTTGATTGATTACCACATTGCTTGTGCGTGCACCTTGTTTCGCTACAATCCCAATGTTATGGATCCTTTGTTTACCTATCCATGCGCGAGTCAGGGGTAGCACGTGTGAGAATTGTTAGAACTTGTCCCACATTGGTTAATTATAACCTCCAAAACTAGTATGTGAGCTTGGGCAGCCTCTCCACTCATTGTCAATTGGTTTTGAGTTAGATGCTTTAGGATGGTATCAAAACTAGGTACCAAAGATGGGTAGGGTATGTGCCTCTGGTCTGCACCTGGTGCGTGAGGAAGGTTTGAAGTGAAGTCCCACATCGCCTAGGGTGAGATCATCCTCACTTCAATAGCTAGCTTTTGAGATTGAGTTCTACCGTGTAACACGTTAGATAGGTTGATATATAAAATTTGGCCCATTTCCTAAAGGCATAAACTTTTGGAAGAATTGGTAACTTAATATGGTATCAGAGCTAGGTTACAACAGGTCTCTCTATTTGCATTTATTCCCCCATTTGCATTCTTTTGCAATATAAATGAATATTTGGATCTCCACGTGCAAGATGGGGTTGGACCTGAGGGAAGGTTGTTGGGCCCATTTTCTAACAGCTTAAGCATTTAGGACAATTGGTAACTTAACAGCCTTCCCTAGAAACTCAATCACCAACTTGGAATGGAGAAATTTGTTCCACAATATTTGCTTTCTATAGAGACGAACTTAAGACCTTAAGGACAATACATGACCACAACATGAAGGTATGCTCCATTGACCCTTGCTTTGACTACTTTGAAGAGAGCTTTCACTTTACCCATAAGAATCACTTCAAATATCATTTCAGAGCACAACATATGCCCACCAGATCAAATGGCAACTAGTTGGATATAGTGAATGACACAAAAACACATATTTTTCCAATTGTACCTAATGTAGACATGTCTATTCTCAATTGAAATGAGTCTGCCACCAACAATTCAAGCACCAAAACTCTTTCAAATTTCACCTTCCTCTTAACTACTGTGAGAAACTTCATATCCAGACTGACCAGAAACCATATTGATGCACCTGTCCGGTTGTCCCAAAGGCCATAATTAAACACACCACTCATGAAAACTACTGGCTTTTTTGACACACTTTCTTTGCAATCTGTTGATATAACAATTTTAGTTCCTGGGAATGCAATTCATTGGATCAGCTATAGAGCTTTGACAGAAATCTGTGGTTATAAAAAGGCTATATCTAGTCAAATTGTTGCTACAATACCATTTCATTTCCCCTTTTCTTGTTTAGCTTTGTTGGCCTTACGGGTACTACTTCTACTAGTGTTTTCTGCTTTAATTAAGGTTGAATTGATTTAAATCCTGAAAGTTCAACAGGTTATGAACATTTGTTACCATGCTTCTTCGAATACAGTTGGGAGCTTCTCAGTACATAAATCCTATTTAATGAATATGTCAGTTCCAAATCATAAAACTTATTATTCCATGCTTATTTCATTATTTCATAGCTAAATATGCAGTATCGTATGTTACTGAATTAGAAGTCCCAATACCAACCAACTCCAGTTAGCTCAGTTGGCTACCCTTGTACACTTCTATAGGTGAGGTCAGGGGGTCAATCCATGCCAAAAGAAAGATTGATTATTTCTTCCCCTGAATGGGGGTTATTTTTCTAGGTAATTGTTCAAATTGTTCCCTTAATGGCCTATCAATTTAGCTTAGTATGATTGTGGTCTTACACCCCTTTTGATGTAATTCAGATACTTGTATCTTTCAAACGCTTGTAAACAGAAAAAAGAAGTCCCAATTCCACTTTCAAACTAATAGTTAAGAATGATAAATATGCTTCGCATAACAGCTCGATCATACTAAAGAAAACAACTATAAATAGGAGGAAACAGGATTCGTAACTTATAAATCCACAGACCGAAACAAAATACCTTGAGATCATCTTCAATCCTGGAAACTTGAACATGAATTGCATCTACAATCTCCTTGAGCGGCGACATAGTCGGGTACTTCGCCTCATCCCAAACAAACCTACAACAACACCCAAATAAAAAACACACAAGCAACTTAAACGCAATTCTCCGCATCTATAATCCAAATTCCCAGATTGCAATCGCGCAAACGGCATTACCTAGTCAAGTACGAATCGACCGGGACCCCATCGACCGTCAACGAACTACTGACCACGCCCGAAACCCTCTCCAACTCCTCGATCTGGCGCCGTATCTTGTGAGACACCCCTTCTACAAACGCATTCGACTGCCCATCACATCGGATTACACAAATCTCAGCACAATCGAATCGAATTGAATACAAAAACATCGAATTTTCGTCGAATTCCGAAAAATTCTCACCTTGTAGAGGTCGTCGCTGAGGGCCAGAAGGGAATCCAAGGTTCCGACGCGGAGATTCGGGATATTGAACTGCGAATCACGTCAAAGTTAGAAACTTTTCGGAATGAATTGTATACCCAGAGAGAGAGAGAGAGAGAGAGCGTACCCTGTAGAGAGAGGTGTCGAAGGAGTGTTTGGAGATGGATTCTTGCAAGCGGCTCCAGAGGGAAGAGGCGAAGTTTTGGACGGGGAAAGAGGCCACCCAATACCTCGACGCCATTGTTGTGTTGGTTGTTGGTGGAGCTTCCTTCGAATTTGGGATGATTGCTATTCGGGTATATACACTGATGAAGGGAAAAAGGGTGATTTGATTTGATTTGTACTACTCCTTCGTGATAGAGTTGTTTTTACAGAAAGACAGAGAATGACGATGAGGAATGGTGATTAGGGGTTTCACTTTTTCACACCAATAGATCAACGCTACAAACACCCCTAAACACAACACCAAACACAATCAATCAATCGTCAGATGCACATACTCGCGTACATCTAATGTTTTCGCACACAATTTTATGTTTAAAAGTTGTGTTCCAAAACTTTTTGTTTGCAAAAATTAATTAAAACACTAAAGCCGAAAAATATATTTCGAGATTGTTTTCTTTAAAGATCTTATTTTCAAATTGTTTTCTTTAAAGATCTTATTTTCAAACGATTTGAATCACGCGTATAATTTTTTTTTGAGATGGCAACGAGGCAGAGCGAGGTGATGAAACAAATGGGGCGTGGTGCAGTTGGATTTGTAGCCTCGCGCCGCCGTACCGTTCCACATCAGGTGGAGTTGGAGCGAAAAAATGGAAGATGCATTGAAATTGAGGAATAATCAAGCCCTATCCACCGTGGTAAATATTGATAGATGATGTGAAGTTAAAAGTATAAAAAAGGAAAATAAAGAAGTGATATACTGTAATTTATAATTTTGAATTTGAATGTTTTTATATTTAAGCAAATGAAATGGAGATAGATACATAAACATAGGAAATTGTTTCTTTAAACCATAGACATAGATAACTGTATAATAAAAAAAGATTGCACAAAACCTCATAGATGATAGCAAATTTTTACCTATAATCAAACAATTTGAAAGAATAATATCTTGAATATAAATATCCTAGCTACTTTATAAACTAGTTACTTTATACAAAATAATTAAATAACTACAAGAGAAATTAATATGGACTGATGAAAAAAATACTCCGTATGTTTTTTTCATCAAAACAATACTACATAGTTTTAGGGGGTCAACTCGATTCATTTTCAAGATGAGAGGTTAAAGTGATACCGAGTGATAGTTAAGGAGGTGTTTAAATAATTAAGCCTCATTAGTTACTGGACAGCGAGAACATCAAGAAAATGGATTTGTTGGAACGCAGACTCATTACCGGGGGGTATAGCGAGTAATCGCTGCAGCCATTCTCATATCAATAAGACTCGCAAACGCACAAACATTTATATACATATTCATAATATATATGGGTCCCACATACATTGGACACACACACACTAACTTAAAATATGAGTGGGTTCCACACACACTGGTCCCATATGGTTGTAGCATTGTTGTTCTCGTATACCTCACCGGTGTATATGAATTCTGACCGATGTAAGTATCCATTTATATCTGTGAATTTGTGTGCGTTTTGAAGAGTGCAATTTTGTTCACCCTCCTTAAATGAGGGTGAACGTTACCCTCTTTTCTATTGGTTGAAATGGCGTGGATCCCACCACAAAGTGATGTCATGCTTACCATGCAATACACATTGCATGGTAAGCATGACATCACTTTGTGGTGTTTCAATCAATAAGAAGGATGGTAATATTCACCCTATTAAGTGGAGGGTGAATAAAACTCAACTCCGTTTTGAAAGTCCATTTGCAAATCATCTGTGTTTTTGTTTTGTTGTATGTGGGGGATTATATTATTATCGGCATTACTTAACAAAGCTCCAAATTTAATAAAGGAGTAAAAGACAAAAGCAATTAATGAGCTAATTACACGTGGCATCAATAATAACTAGATGAAGTGCCGGCCCGCGACGGGGCATCGTCTCAGCATCTCCACCCCCATGCACCCCGAGCAAGAATTTACTCAGGCGAGCAAAACACACACAAGTGTACCAGAGTTGCTCACCATGTGCACCCAGGAGGAAGTTTGCTAATTGGCGTAGTTATTTCCCAGCAAACAGCTACTTAATTACTGTACAATTATAGAGCCAAACGCATCCGACTGGATGAGCGCACGGGAGGTCCAGCGGCCAGGAAAAAAACTTACCCAAATCACCCACGTCGCAAGCAACATGCCGGCCACCACTCGTTGGATGGGCGTGCACGTCGGGATGATCCTGTCATGTCTGGTCAACCAATCAGCGAGGAAGCTTGCGGAAGGACAGGATTTCCAAATTCCCTGTTGCGTGGGCTGAACTACAGAATTTCCAAATTCCCTCAACATAACAAGGTTTAGCTGTCAGGCAACCCATAACGTTTTCCTCTCCATCTTTTTTCTATAAAACTACCAACGGCTAACTGGGCAAGAGAGAAAGATCTGAATCCAACTTTCCTTGAATCAATTCATTGTCTTTCCCCACCACTTCTCCCTGCTTGGCTTGGCTTAGCTCTGCTCGTCCAATGTACATTGCTCCATTGCTAACTTAGCCATCGGATGGCGTACTGTGTCTGATTGGTTCTCTCTCTTGCAGACACATGCGGCATTGAGAAGATGACATGTACATCAAGAATCTAGGGCCAATCAGAGTATTAATCCTTTAACAAATCTCATTAGATAACTCGAAGAATGAGCGTTTGACCAGTCTTATTACGTACAAACATATTGACCCGTATACTCTCAGATAGGCGGCGGGAGTAGGACTAATCTTTTGTCTATAGTTGATTGTTTTGGACTTTTTATTTGTTAAGCCCTCTAAAACGTATGTCCTGATGTTTTTGGTCGTTATTCTGGGGTACCGAGAATTGGTTGGGTTCTGTCTGACCGAAATTTTACCATGTTTGCTTCGTCCTGTAATGATGCAGAGTTCAAATGGACTAAGGTTTACAAGCTCTGAGTGGTGGAGACTTTCGCCTATGTTACATGGATCCTTCATTTTGGCTCAAGTACCCGTGTCGATGTGTCCGACACATGTATCCTTTTGAACACCCGGATCCTCTACTTGTTAAGATACTTACAGAAAAAGAATATCATATTAGCTAGAAAAGCGATAATTCGAGTATTTCACATTGACAGGAAATAGGGAAATAGCAAAAACATAATTTTCTTAGCCCTTTCTAATTTAAATACATTTGTAAACATAGTTTACGATACATAATCTGAGAAAATTATGCAATATATAATACAAACAAGAGTTCAGGACGTGTCCCCGTACCCATACCCAAGTTGGGGACACATATCCACGTATCCTAAGATTTAAGTTTAGGAAGGTCCGATACTTGGATTTGCACCTGCACCTGATACTCGCACCCGAGTTCATGTAACATAGACTTTCGTGATGTAACACTACAATTTCCCAGTGACACAGACTCCAAATGGGTAGGTTTTTTCTGCATTCAAGATTTCCATTCTCTGCTGTTGATGTTTGCAGATGACTACATTCAAATGACTTTTAGAGAGAATATTCATTGTCCATCTATACGATAACATGGGCTCTTTTACTTTTTTGACTTTGTTGAGTGAATCCAACATCTAGAACAGCTGAGAGATCCCAAAGCAGGAGAATTTGGAGGCTTGCGCGCATGTCATTTAATTTTAATCTTCGCGAAGCTGCGCATGGCTATGTGGGAACATGTGATCGAGCCTGCTAGTTTTGTCTCTTAACAATCAATTTCCAGTGTCGGATGCTCAGATCGTCATCCAAATATATGCATTGAGGGTGTGATTTGAATTACTAGCATATAGTAGGTGAAAACTACAGTAATATGTGAAGCTTGTTAGTGCTGTGTGACTGTATCTTTGATGAACAGATGACTTTGTCTCTATAAGTCGAGTATTTTTATTCTTTCTCTTCGCTTAATTATAATAAGATCACGATCAAGCTCTTAAAAGACTTTCTTTACGGATCTTGCTTGATAAGAGTAACGTTTATACTTTTGATCCGTAGAAGGTGAAAGAATTAAGTTTATCAGATACATGGATCTATCCATGTCCTAGCTAGAGATCGAGTCCCCCTGGACACGGAAAGATTGGATCGATGATAGCTGTTTGATCATGTGGCATGCATGTTTTCCATTTTGTAGGAACCGCAAAGTGAAAATAAGACTCTTTGCTTGCTTGGACAAGTACTTTCTCTTCTTCTCTCCGAAACACCACCTGATTTTCCAAGACAGTTCAGCTGCTGTGCCGTAGTTGGCAATTCAGGAAGCACGTTTCGCGCGCCTTCTTCTTATAGAGGATCTGTAAAAGCACTCGACAAAGTTGCAGAATTGTACGATAGGAATGCCACTCTGCTAGTTCGACTTTTGTGGCCATTTCTCTTCACCTACAAGCATATATATATATACGGAGTAATGACGGACCGAAAGGCGGATGAGACTGGGCGACTGCCCTATCCAAGTTTCAAAATTTCATTAGAATCATAGTAATCTTTTTTTAGAAACGTTAAAATTATATTAGTTCGCCGGCCCAGCATTTTTAAAAGAAAATCTCACATCCGCCCATTTAAGATTTCTTTCAAAAGTTTCATAAACATTCTCTTGAGATTGTATCTATAAAAAAAAATTAATATTAGGTTTCATATCTTATCTTTTGAAATAACTATGGGGTATAACTATTGTATGCATCTAAAATTATGGGGAACGATTTTTTTGTTACGTTTTTTGTAATATTTTATCTTGTTGAGAGTCAACATCTGACTCTCTATAATTCTAGAATCATTCATAATATACTAGAGAATTCTAAAAAAGTTTGAAAGGTTTACGAATTACGAGTGTTATAGAGTATTCGAGAACAGTGGAAAGCTCCAGAAGAATGAAGATTCTAGAACAATCTAATAACATGTTGAGAATGTTCTATATCTTTCCGAAATATTTTAGACTATATGCTAAACTTGTATGGAGAGTTCGGAAATATTGTGACGATGTGAAGAATGAAAGATATTTTCTTGGAGGATTCCAGAAGGAGAATGTGAGCCATTGGATGAAAATAAACCTAATTGTTCATTGAGGAGGTTTAAAGGGTATAAAAAGAGATAATGTGCTCCTTTATGAGTTTATATGTTGATGAATTCTTTCTTCATAGCGCGATTGTTGACCCTGTACCTGATCGCCAAACTATTATGCCCTCAAACAACACAATTCACAAAGCTTCCGTCATCGGATGGATGACGGGATAGATAATAGGTTATCTCCGGCCTAAAGACAGTCCACAAAGCTCAGAATAATGGCTTCAAAAGGTTGAAAACGTACCCCACCGGTATCATCTCCAAGAAAAGAGCCCTATGGAGGTAGGCTTCTTAGGAGCAGAGAGAAAGAAGGGCGGGTGGTTAGGGTACAAAATTCTCACCTAACGTATATCTCAAGGCTCTAAGTCTGTCAGCACAAAGTCATCTGGTAACATAGGAATAGGAACGGTCGGGACAGGAAGAGGCGAACTATCAATCGCTGTAGCAAATGGGTCAGTCTGGAATACCCTACATATCATAAATTTTTAAAAGACATATAAAGCACATGCGAGGCCACCAATTCACAAACCCTAGTCTTTCATACGTACCTTTGGCTTTCTATTGAACTGATGGAAACGTCAAGTTGTCATCTCACGGCCGCCCGCAGCCCTAAACCAGTACCCACTGTGGTATCCCACTACTATATCCCTGCCAACCAACACAT
The DNA here is from genome assembly GCA_018127125.1 of Rhododendron griersonianum. Taxonomy (NCBI): domain Eukaryota; kingdom Viridiplantae; phylum Streptophyta; class Magnoliopsida; order Ericales; family Ericaceae; genus Rhododendron; species Rhododendron griersonianum. Next base: position 38,004,577 of record CM030795.1, on the reverse strand, counting down.
TCTTTCCCCACATTCCCTCCCACTTCCCACCGTCTTGTTGAATCTGGATCGTATTCTCTAGGCCACGGGGATAATGGTCCCGATCACAAGCAACAAACCAACTTCCGTCATCGTCATCGTCATCAGATGGATGAAGGGGTCGGATAATAGGTAGGGTAAACGGGTTGGTACGGAATAAATCCCCAAAAATTAAAGGATGGCCTCCGGAAGATTGTCTCCAGGCGTAGGACGATCCACAAAGCTTAGAATAACGGTGTCGGAAGGTCTAAAAACGTACTCTCCGATACCATCTCCAAGAAAACAACCCTATCAAGGTCGGCTTCTTCTCGATTCATCATGCTAAACCCTAGTCTCAAGACCTCAAGCCTACGAGGATAGGGAGAAAGTGGCTTCAAATGGGGGCGAATTCTGAAAAATAAAAACATAAATGTGAATGGAAATGTAAAGATGTTGTGGTTAGAACTTTTTATCTAACATATCCAAGGCAATTTAAATAGGAGTTCACAAAGGAAAAAGAAATTATAAAAATGACACTCGAGATATTGAAGTTCTTACCTAACTTTGCCTCGGATTTCCAATGTAAATATATATGCATGTACGGGGCATCCCTATATTCTCATGAACCTCAAAGGACCTCCATTGTTGATGGAGTAACATTTTGTAATAGCTCCAAAACCTGACTTTTTCGATTTTTCTTAGATATTTTCAAACATATTTGTATAAAAATCATAATCTTTTACTTTTTTAATTCCTCTCGTCGAGACGAACCAATAATACATAAAATTTTGGCCCCGTTTTGCCTAAACTTTTACCAAGTTAGTTGATCCTCCATGTAGCCTTTGGAGCACGTACAGGACATGGTCTAACATTACCATGTTAGTTGATCCTTCAAACTGGGATTTTGACATGAATGCAATGGAAGTGCTCTGCGAAAGACAACAGTGGCGGCAAGTTTATTCGGATTTCAACTTCTACAAAGCGTCGATAGTCAAACATGATCACCTTGGAGATTATGTTTCCCGGTCTATTAAGTTTTTTTCATTCCGATTTGATGCATAGTACCACCCCACCCCAGACCCATGTCCAATAACGCGACTCGAATTTGAGATTGTTGGAGAAACAGGCTTTTTCATTTTGATTTGATGCAATATACCACCCACACCCCATTTACTACAGCGCGACTCGAATTTGAGATTATTGGAGAAACGAGGAATCAATCGCAGCCCGGCTGTGCAACTTGAACATTCCTTTCTACAGAAGCTGACGCTAATCGTATTTTAGAAATAAATGAATGAATTCCTTTTGCCAATAGGGAATAAAAACCTATTACTCGGATATTTGGTTCTTGCAATAAAACTGGATTTGCTTCAACTTTCATCATCACAGCTCGTCCTCTTTTGTTAATGCTTATTTATGTTCTTAATCTGATTTTTTTTAAATATTCCGTGCATTTTTTTGTTTTTATTGTCAAAACGAATCCGAACAGTCAATGCTTTGACAAAGAGTGAAAAAAAAATTAACCACCAACGAAAATAATTCCACGAAGAAGATGTAGAAAGCCTATTGATTCAACCGTTATAAATGACATTGATTGTAAACTTGCAAAAACGATACAAAAAAACACCCAGAACGGAAATAAATATTTGACAAGCGCAATCACACGGAAGGGAAATTACAGCTGCATCTGTACATCGAGTCGACAAAATCCAACTGGTCACATCTATAGAATACCAGGCCCAGGAAATACAATTACTAAGGCAAAATGAACTCACAAAGCTCTTTCCATAGACTTGAGAAAACTTCTTCAATCTTCATCTCATATCCTCTTTACTCCAACTTGACTCTACCTTCCTCCAGTTGCTGTTTCTTTGGTTCAGCTGGGAAATATTTTATGCCCACAAGGTCCCCAACTCTGCTTATAACCTAGTAAGAGGAACATTCCGCGCAAAGAATAAGCTACGTGCAGAAAAACCAATTGTTCGGTCCTGAACTTACAAAAAAACTCCCTCCTTGTACCTTCAGGGGCAGTATCGTCTAAAAGTTAGGTAGTATGGTTATAGATAAAACTGGAGCCAACAAATAAATGTCTCAAAGCAATGCTAGATTTTGTGATAAAAAAAGCCCTACCGTGCAAAGAACATTCAAAGCTCTAGAAGAATAAATAAGCGAAAGTGCTTAATTTGTTTCGGTAGATCATGTTGCCCCCAGAAAACATTTTCAGAACGGAAACAGTTTCTTGTGTTTGGTTACAACCTTGAAAATGCTGGTGCTAGTATGATATTGAGGCTGGTGTGTGGCAGGCTGGCGGCACTGTGGTGGGTGTCGGGTGTCGGCCATGGGTGTTAGCTGTAGGGGAGTGGTAGTGGAGGGGGTGTGGTACTAGTGCTGACATGAAAAACAATTTCTGTAAAATCAACTCATTTTTCGGGTAACGACAAAATACATTTTCATGGACTTCTGTTTTACGTCACACGAAACACCAAAAACTACAAAAGTTATTTTCTGAAAATCGTTTTTCACCACAACAAATAGAGTGTTAATGTTGTTCCTAATGCACACTTCCAGGATAGGTTCAGATTACACTCTCAATCTCATTGTTTCCTACTTACCCAAGGTTTAACTGAGAGAGGGACAGTAATGGGGGCTGGGGATAAGTGTTGGATTTAATGCAAAAGAAAATAGTCAGAGAATAGGGACTAATCAGATGATAATCCATGGACAGATAATCACCTCCAAGCCTTTGAGCAGGTCTTCCCGGGTGTGAGAAGCAGAAATGCAAATACGTGCCCTAGCCAGAAGTAGAGGGGTAGCTGGAAATGCAACCGTCACGACAGCAAGCTGCATCCACATTCTCCGATGAGAATCATAATACATAGAGGGAAAAATTATGTCTAAGGCATAAAAAGTAAGTGCCAACCAGAATAATTCGAAACCTGGCCAACTCTGTCACCAAGAAAATGGCTTTTGCAAGAGCAACACACAATCATCTAAAGCATCTAAAGGTGTGCATTTGCTTCTGTAAAAGCCACTCTTGCCTTGGCAACAGAAGAAGCATGAATTCTGCTGTACTAGAAGCACTTTCAAAGCCCCTTTGAATGGTGAGAAAGGAAAGGACTATGGGCTCACACAAAATCTCACTAATTAGTTGAGAAATGGTGAGAAACAAAATTGGATTCTCATTTCGTTTCTTTTATCCCAAACCTCTTCCTCCAAAGGGGCTGTTAAACCCTCATAAAATTAAGCAGAAATGGTACACAATGACTGTTTCAACACTAACTCACATTCTGTCTCAGACACTCCCGTGAAAAAGCAGGAATTTTTGCTGGATTGTAGAGCATGATAGGCATTACAGGAGAATCGTTATCACCTAGAACTTCAAAACCCATCTTCTGCAGTTCTGACCTAAAAAAGTTGCTGTTCTCCCGGATCCGTGCAAGTTTTTGAGCCCCTATTGACACACACAAAAAAAGGTGCCCAGTCAATTTATGCGCTGTACTGGATGCATCATAAAAGCTATGCAGTGGACGGGACATAAGTGTATGCACCTCTGCTAGAACCATCCTCCCCAAGAATAACCTTTATTGAAGAAATAATTTGTTGTGCAGCTGGGGGTGATATTGATGTGGCATAAAGATGAGCAGGACAAGCATGCTTCAAATATTGAATAAGCTCCTGAAACATCAAGAACAATAATTTAAAGACAAATATTTGTAGCACAATAAGTCTAAATAAACACAGAAAACGGCTGTTAAACAAAAATGTACAGGAGGTAAAATGGAAAATTGGATGATCATGATTCTATGAATGGTGAGGAGTAGCTATCACCTGCATCGCCCCGGTACCATAAAATCAGGATAAATGTTGCTTATTCGAGAGGTAGTTTCAAAGAGTAATGCAAGAACAAAAGTGTACTTTGGAATGAAGCCAAAGGCTTTGAATATATGACAATTAAAAGGTAAAAGAATTCATCCTCAACCAATTATAAACCTGCAAGGCCATACAAAGGAGCATGCAATCTGTCATTTGACTCATTTGTGTATGAGGTAGCCAAATTTAGGATTAAAATACGCACAACTCTGGCAAATCAAGAGAAATCAACGGTTGACCCTAGAGGCGTGGAACCAAGTAACAATAAATGTGGATCTTTTGCCAGAACTTCAACATGTTAAATCCAAAAGAAAGTTGGGAAGGTGTATCAATTAAAAAAAAAAATTGCCACTTCAAAAACTGTAAGCCTTCCTGCTCAAAATAATAGGTATTTTTCTTCCTTGATCCTCAATATGAGTTTAGTTCTCACTTCTCACAATAGCTTCTCATTCGCACTCATTCAATGTACCATTTAAAATGCCTACAAACAGATTATTAAGGATCTTCCTGTCTATAATACTTAGAATCACATGCAATAAGATCTCTAAATTCAGTTAAGTAAGCAGCTTTCCCACTATGGGTGTGACAACCTCCAAACGTCACACTCTTCCCCCCCAAGGCCCCAGCTCACAATTAGCAGTCATATTACTTCCTTTAACTCCCACAAAAGAAAATTGTAGGTCCCAAAAAAAATTTTGGTAACAGGCAATAACAAGTGTGCTGAGCAAAAAAAAAAGAAGAGGCAATAACAAGTGTTTCCAGATGCTGTTAGAAATAAGTACGCCGCATTCACAAAAAAAAATCTGTAAGTAGACCTCAGAAAGGGGGCATATGAATCAAACCTTGGATCCTGCTATATAGCCACCACAAGACCCAAATGACTTGGTGAAAGTTCCCATCATTATATCCACATCAGCGGTATCCACTCCTAAAAGCTCACAGACTCCCCTTCCTGATTTCCCAACAGCTCCAATGCTATGAGCCTCGTCCAAATAAACATACGCCTGTAACAAGTTCATGCTCATGATTATGAACGGGAAATATACATCATATCACATGTTCTTAATTCTGTTGACTACGAATTTACTTATAAAACTCTCAAAAGTCATTTGGTGAGATGTATGGGAGAACAAGCAAAAGTAAGAACCATAGGAATATCATCATAAAATAAACATGCAGACAAAGAAATATTTTCTACTGAAAATCAGCACATAGGATGGGAGAAAGAAAAACGAAATAGGTTATGCATATATATCGTCAGCTAGCAAAAACTACCAGAAAGTAAAATAAAAAATAGAAATCATAACAAAAAAGGAGAAGAAATATATTGATAACAAAATTATTAGAGTCACACATTACACCCAAAACAGATTTTAAGACCATACGGGTCAAACTAAGCTCCAAGCAAGTAAAAGTACAAATGAGTCGATATTCCACCTTGTATTTCTTGCATATAGCAACGATCTCCGGAAGTTTGCAGAGTTCACCTTCCATGCTGTATATCCCCTCCACAATAACAAAAATCTTCTTCCATGGTCTATGTGTCCTAGGCTGACCCTCAGAAATTTGTTCTCTCAGAACTTTTTCCAAGTGAGAAGGAGCTACAAGGTAAAAATAATACCAATATCATAATAAACATCAGAAATCTGATGTGGCTTGCATAGATGTAATCTCTTAATAACACATCACCCTACACAAACTTACTGTTGTGTTGGAAAACTCGAATGGTAGCTCCTGATCCACGTGCACCATTCACAATAGAGTTGTGGTTCAAAGAGTCGCTGATTATCAATCCTCCCTGTACATGACTATAATCAGTTACACATATTAATACGAAATCAAAACCAATGATACAAGTTATACATGATTCATAGATGACAAATGGCCCTTGTGGAAGCGACTGTCCATACCTTCCCCATCAAGACGGGAAGGACGGCAGAGTTTGTCACGTAGCCCATACCAAAGACTATAGCTGCTGGCTTCCCGACAAATTTTGCCACATTCTCCTCCAGTTCAGTATGTAGTATTGTGGTGCCTGGTTGCATAATTGCATAAGAGGAGACCAAATTCATATATTGAGCAAGTATCATGCAAGATTGTATGCATACCTCCGTCAACACGAGCACTACATGTGCTCGGTGAAAACCTCTTCAATGTTTCAATCGCACGTGGGGTACAGTATTCATCTGCTGCAGCAAACCCGAGGTAGTTGTATGATCCCAAATTTAGGCACTTACTTATCTTTGTGGTTCTCCTGCATTGATTCAACCAAACGAGATTGAAATCCAGCCATTAGTTTGGAAACCTTGCTTAACATCCACTAGTGGCCCATGCAATCTGTGATGCCATTTATTATTAGAAGACCAAAGTCATTTGCACAGAAAATGGAAACAGGACAAGATTCAGTAGTAGAAGGAAAACGAGCATATGAAAAAAGTTCAACCAAATGTGATGCTGAAACTGTGAAAATCTACCAAATACCCTAACACTCACTTCAAGGTCTTATTGTTGTCGTTTGAGACACGCTCAACCACATCGATCCAAGCATCAGGAGCACTTGATATTGGTCTTCCAAAACAATCCTGCATAGCGATTAACAGCATATTGTGAAACCCAAAATAAAGCTTTTACACAACGCATCGAGCAAACGGGAGCCAAAGCTCCAAAAAAATTGATATTTGCTTAACGCGGTACAAAATCTGAATCCCACAGCTAAGTTGAATGTTACGTATCTATTTTCTTAAATTATTTTTGTTTAATTTCATTAAATGTTAGAAGTAGTGGTAGGAGATATGGTTAGTGGGATATGTTAGTGGTCCTACTTTATAGGGTAGTGAGTTAGTGGAATATTGTCCTTGGTTGTGTATAAATATAACATATGTTTATCAATTCAAGGAGAGTTGAATATTAATCAAAGTCTTCTATTGTGAAGCACAGAAGCCTGGTTCTCCTCAATTTGAGCCAATCGGAGGTCTTCCCCTTGAAGTGGGACTTTTCTCTCCCTTTCTTCTATTTTTTACTTTTCTTTTTTTGCTTATCGACGGTGTCCGAAACATTTTCCCTCGACTAATCCCTAGGGTACATGCAGTCCCCAACCCCCCGTCCCACATGTTCCAGGTAATTACCGGGCCTAAGCCCTGGGGGGTCTATTTTTTACTTACAGTACATTACGAAAAAGTTGTATCACCGAAGTCAAATTTAGCTGGTACATATGTAGGTGATGATGCGATCAAAGCTTTGTCCCTCCATTTAAAGGTACATGTACATCAATAAAAAGTTTTTCACAAGTACGCTTGGTAACAAGCAATTCTCATGAACATATTAGTTGCCCATTTCAAATCTAATTCCATTTGTCCAATCACAAAACACATTACTTAAAGCTAACATAGAACGAAACAGCGACTCAGATTTCATAGCTAATCACAATCCATAAAGCCTAGCAGAACTCGATCAAAACAACCACAGATAAATTCAGCTCTGACATTTAAAAAAATATTGCCTTTGTTTGGTTGTCAGTTTTGAGATAAAAATGCTTTATAGGGGTTTCCGTATTTTTTCGTCTTTAGTCAAAATTTTAACATTTTAACGAATTTTCTTAACACAGGTACGCTATATGCATTGACATATACTCCACATCTAAAATGCAAAAGCTAAATAAAAAATCACTAAAGACCAAAAATACGAATGACGAAGCATGTCTAATTTTTTTGGAAATAAGATTTTTGCATAATAGAGGTGCAATTTTCGGATCAGGAAATTAAATAATTACGCGCGTACGTACTTTTCTTTCTGAACAGAAAAATTGCACGACCTTTCGCGGTCCACGAGCAAGACAGAGGGAGTGGTCAAATTTACCTGGATACGGAGGTACAGCCGCCTCGTGTAGAAATCCTCGAGCCCCAAGCAGATCGGCGCGTAACCCTAAGGAAAAAAAAAAAAAAAAAACAGAAACAAAAACACATCCTTCCAAGTTAAACCGAAAACACGAACACAATAACTGTACGTAGAGGGAAATGACGGGGGACCTGAAGGTTGCTGGCCTTCCACCAATCGATGATTTTGCGGAAGAAGTCGCGCAGCTGGCCGAAGGCGAAGAGGAGGCCGTAGCTGAAGTAGGTGGTCAACGCGGTCAAATACGGAATCGTAATCATTCTTGTAGCAAGTTTTGCGATCGAATTGAGCTCGAAGGACGAGCAGATCTGAAGCAAAATTTGGATCCGAGACCTGTGATGAGAGAGCGAGGGGGCCGGGGAGGAGAGAGAGAGAGAGAGAGAGGATTGGGTTTGACCCACCGGCCTCCTCTGAATTCGGTTTTTTATTAGCGTTTTTATTTTAGTATCAGTGTTTGAATTTTACTTTGTTTGGGATCCGAAGAATGTTCTTCGGGTGCCGGAAATTTCCTTTGGTTTTGCTTTGTTGTTTGTAATGAAAGCGTAAGTCTGTCGACACAGACAAAGGGTGCACAGATCGTGCACAGATTCTGATGTGGGGTTCATTACGGGTTTCATACAAAAAATTCGAGCCGTTCATTAAATTTAAAACACTTTTTCAAAAACTCTCTTGAAAAATTAGTTCAATCCGATACCTATAAGTAATCGATCTAATCATATAAGTTTTCATTCATGTTCAAAGTTGAATGAAAAATTAAATGATTAGATCGAGTACTTCTAAGTATCGGATTTAGTTCATTTTTTGAGGGGGACCCTTGAAAATTTTTTCAAATTTAATGAACGGCTCGGATCATTTGTGTGGGACCTGTAGTGGACCCCACATCGAGATCTGTGCACGATCTGTGTGAATAGCACCTCTCGTAATGAAGAGTCCTGCTACACACAGACAATCTGTGCACATATTTCGTTGTAGGGCCCACCACGGGTCCCATACAAATCATCTGAGCCGTTCATTTAATGTAAAATATTTTTTTGAGGGTCCCCGTAAAAAATAAACTTAATCCGATACCTATAGGTGATTCATCCAATCATCTAACTTTTCATTCAGATTTTTGAATAATGAAAAGTTATATGGTTGGATCGAGCACTTATAGGTATCGGATTGAGCTTATTTTTTACAGGGACCCTTGAAAAAATGTTTTACATTTAATGAATGGCTTGGATGATTTGTGTGAGACTTGTGGTGAGCCCCACAACGAAATCTGTGCACAGATTGTATGTGTGTGTAGACTTTCTGCGTAATGAAATCATTTCTATGGGCGGATAAAAAAAAAATTTCTATGGGAAGACGACATGTGCACCGATGGTAGACAGATCGGCACGCTGAGTTCACTCTCGGGTCTTGCACGAGAGAAAATCTTGTTTACAGAGTAGTTGTAAGCAAATGTTTACGGAGCTCAATCTCAGCAGTCCAAAAGGATTTTGAAAGGTCCAAATTTTAAAAAAAACTATTCGCGCGAAAAATCTAGACCATCGATTGCCGAAACGGACGGTTAAGATTGTACTTGTTAGCTATTCGATTGAGCTGAATTTGAATTTTTACCGGACCACTCAAAAAATATTTAAAATTAATGAACAGATTCAATTATTCATACGAGAGACTCAAGAGTGAGCCCTGTGGGCCGATACGTTCACCAATGGATCAACGTCTCGTCGGTTACCATAGGATTTTCGTTTTGTAATAATGCAGTGGGCCATGGGGCCGTAAACTTAGGAATTGTTTTGCTTTTTGGGTTTGGTAACTGATCAAGGAGGAGTGCATACGTGGGTGTTTTTTGGGTTTGTTTACGAAGAGGAGAGAGAGAGAGAGAGAGAGAGAGAGAGAGAGAGAGAGAGAATGGGAAGTGGGAAGAGAGAGGGAGAGAGGGGGCTAAGATAGAATAGATGTGTTTTTTGGAATGAGCACAGCCATACACGGATATTAACACGGATATTATGTACTGTAGTACACTTTACTTTTTGAATTAAAAAAGTTCTTTTGATCGAGTCTTCAAATTCAACACTTGGGAGAAAAAAAATTGAGAATAGTTATATTTCTTTTTTACTTGTTGCCATGGTTGAGGATAAAAACGAAAATTGGCATCCTAATCCAATCCAATCCAATCTGGTCCTAAACAAACATTGCATTAATAATTCAATCATCCAATTAATCCTATGTAAAACAAACATAGAGGCCAACGAGCTTGTAGCCCAACGACACTTCCTCATTTCTTCCACATGAAAAATGAGGGTTCGATTCTCGCTAGGAGCGCGAGTATTTGGTGTGGTGGTTCATGCCCTATGGGCTTATTCCACCCGTATGCTACTTAGTGGTACCTGCTCAAAAAACCCTAATCAAGCTCTCCACAAACCAAACTAGATTGACTACTGATCAAACAAGCTCTAATCGAATTTTGAAGTACTAGAACATAACTTCAGTTTACCCTAAAAGAGCCAAATTTTAAAGTATCGAGCAAACTTCAAAATTCAAACAAATCCTAAAAAAACTAGCGCGCAACCAAATTCCAAAGTGGCTGACAAGTTCCAGTCAGAAAATTTTTAATTCCAAAACATCTTCGAGGGATACTAGAAGACGACTAAAACCAAAAAATCCAAATGGCAAACCCAAGACGCCAAAAGCAACCAACTGAATTGTCTTAGAAAAGATGTCACAAAATGCCCAAGGCGCACAAACAAATTACCAAACTATCAGCAGTCCCGAAAAACACATCCAAGTGATTTATCTCCACCAAATTCACAAGCCTGTGCAAATTTTCAAAACTAGTAACCAAAGAGATAAATTCACATCGAATAAACCAAAATTACCAAAACAAAGTTACCTTCTAAATTGATGAGATTCTCTACCAAGTCCGATAATCATCGAACATAGATGGTTGCATCATCCAACTCCAAAAGGATTCTCCTATCTCTAATGTCTCACAAGCCTGGCCAGTACCCATAAGAACATCTTCATAGTCAAACCCCAAAATTCCAATCCGCTCATCTGAACAACAAACTAATGATGAACCCAAAAATGACAAACCGAGAATCTTCATCGCCAAGTTTCTCCACCGAATCAAACTTCTCCCAAATATCCAAAAATCATTAGTAATCAACCAAAACTAAGCAGCGGAACGAAATGGATGCCTAGGTCGGAATCTATGGCTCTGATACCAGTTTATTGTGCGGCGGGCCCCCGAAGGACCCAATTACCGCAACCGACGATCATTGATGGCTATGATATTGGGAAAATAACTCAACCAAATATATACAAAAATCAATGGATAAACCAAACCAAACAAAGAGAACGAATAAGAGAGACGAAGATATACGTGGTTCAGCTTATGGCTGTAAACCTACTCCACGGGCAAGCGAACGAGAGATGATTCCACTATGTGAAGAGAACGACGATGCTTTAAAGAGTTACAATGGTGACGAACAAACAAAGCTCTCACAAAGAGACTCTCACCAACTCCAAAATACAAGTTCTCTCACCAAATAAAAACTTGGTCCGGACTATGGATGCTAAGAAGTCCAAAATCGAGCCGAAAATCAACAGTACCCCATCCCCATCCTCTTAGAAGTAGGCTAGACATCTATCAAGTGACAACAACAAAAAAAAACATAAAGGATGGACTAAGAACCTCCTTACCATTCTCAATCCTAATCTCACCTCTTTATAAATCCCACCAAATCTATCACAGTTATCAAACGGGACCTATATGCAACACATCAATATTATCTGCTACTTCGGTTTATTGGGCTAGAGATCAAGTTATAAACATAACATTACCTACCACATAAATGCATCTATCAATGAGATATGTTAACCTTCTTCATGCATGGAACTATGGAAGAGAAGGTCTAGCATGAAAGATGAGAGCCAGTCAGGTTAGCCAGGGATGACGCCTGAAACCCATTCAAGTCCTCTACACATTGAATATATACATAAAAGTATGCATATATAACCCAAATAACTCCTCTTAAAGCCCGTTGGACGGATTTAGGCAAGTCATCCCTGGCTACCGAACAAGACTCTTAATCTTCATACAAGACCTATCTTCCCTCAACACTCATTGCTAGCTTTCTCTGCATTGCACTACAATTCTCGGGCTACATTTGCATGAATATATAGGCAATAAGTAGGAAGAGATTAGATTCCAATTCCCATATAACTTAGCTCCCCCACATACACCTTATCAGATAGACTTCCAGAATCATATAATATTCCCATATGGCATTATTTTGATTTTTTCCGGTTATGTTTGTATTTGGTGACTTAACAGAAGAGTTTTCAGTTATCTTGAAAACCTTATCAGAATAAGGGATTTGACTTCAATGTGGATTCTTACTAACAGATTTGAGATTTTAGTTGAAAAACAGCCTAAAATATAGCCAGTTAGGTCCCTTTTTCGCCAAGGTTCTTATTTTTTGAGTACTTATTTTTCGCTTTACAAGACAGGTCATTCTCTCACAATAATCATCTTTAATTCAAAAAATAAGTATAAAAAATAAATACTTATTTTAGCTAGCGGACACACAACCTTGATTTTTCAACTTTTAGCAGCAAACGTTGCGAATTGTTGCACCAACTTTATCACAATCTCACAGCTATAACTAGCGTCTGTGCCCGTTCGATGCACGGGATTAAAAAAATCACATTGGTGGTTTTTGGTCCCCGTGCATCGAACAGGGACAACGCCAGTTGATGAAAAAGATAATTTCATATATTTTTCTAGTCCCGTGTTTGATGCACGCAAGCAATGGCCTCATTCTATGAACTGAAAGACACATGTGTGAAAAATAATTTTGGAGTACCACGTGATGGTATTCCAGGTGCGTAGAATAATTTTTTCTCCATATTTAACCCCCAAGAGTCTCTCTCTCTCTCTCCTTCCCTCTCCCACGTTCCCCCCTCTATCTCCCCCACTTCCCCACATCTCTCTCTCTCTCAGAGCATCCACAGTGGTATAATCAAAATTAAAATATTATTAAGGTTAGCAACATTTGCTCAAAAAAGAGCTCACAGTGGAATAATCAAACTTAGCAACCTCTTAGCAACTCATCAAATTTTGACCATTAGATATCAAAATTAAAAACTTTTTGCCAATAATCAAATTTAATTGTTCCCATATTTCCTCAATCAAGTACACCATCATAACACAAAAATCTTCTCTCTTTTCCATTTTCAACATATTTCTAAGAAAAATACTAATAAAAAAAGTTTCTATTTTTTCGCAAAAACTTTTTTTTTTTTGCGAAAACTATTTTTGTTATTAAAACTGTTTTTCCCAAAGCTGTTTTTTTTTTTGCAAAAACAGTTTTCTATTTTTTTTTTCCAAAACTGTTCTTTTAAAAAAAAAATCAAAAACTATTTTTTTTATTTCAAAACTGTTTTTTTTTTAACTTTTTCCCGAAAACTTTTTTTTTTAAAATCAAAGTTTTCAAAAAACTATTTTCTCTTTTTCTAATAACCTATTTTTATTAGTTTGAAACCTATTTTTAAAAAATTGTTTTCTATGTTCACAATTTTTAGATTTTTATAAATTGAAAAGGTGATGTGGCAAGTTTTGATTATTCAAATTTGATTGTACCATTGTAGACCTCTACATTGCTAACCTTAGCAACCCCTTAAATGTATAACCAAAAGATGATGTGGCAACTTTTGATTATTCCACTGTGGATGCTCTCATAAAAAATCAAAAATCTAGAAAATTAGAATTTAAAGTTTGGAGGCTTTGGAAGCTCACACACATTTCTATAGTATATGTGTGTGTGTGTATATATATATATTTCATATTGGTGGTTTTTGGTCCACGTACATTGACAGGCACAACTCTAGTTGATAAAAAAGATAATTTCATATTTTTTCCGGTCTCGTATTCGATGCACGCCAGTACTGGCCACATTCTATGCACTGAGAGACACATGTGTGAAAAATAATTTTAGAGTACCACGTGATGGTATTCCAGGTGCATATAATAAATTTTTCTCTGTATTCAACCCGCAAGAGTCTCTCTCTCTCTCCCTCCCCCTCTCCCTCTCCCACGTTCTTCTTCTCTCTCTCTCCCACTTCCCCACATTTCTCTCTCTTTTTTTTTTTTTATAAAAAATCAAAAACCTAGAAAATTAGGATTTAAAGTTTGGAGACTTTGGAGACTCACACACATTTCTATAATACATTGATAGATAGATAGATAGATAGATATATAGATTATCTGCTTACATGAGATTTACGCTCAAATAATTTCTCTGTTACATTAGGGCATCGTTTGTTTGGACGCAAAATATTTTCTGGTAAAATGTTTTACCTATTTTTCGGTATTTGGTTGTATAAAAAAATGAGAAAAATATTTTACATGTAAAATATTTTTCATCAATATGATGAAAATGATTTACCCTTAAATCTTCCGTAAGTTTTTTTTGAACGGCAAAATAGCAATTTATTAGGGAAAATAGGGAAAGTTTCCAACCAAAAGTTGGAAACACAGTATAGGGACAAAGCCCAATACAACACCTAAGGCCCAACAGTGCCCCAGATAAAGCAATAAACAACACAAACCCCAAAAGGCCTGAAAGCCCAAATACAGCAATATAAGCACAGCCCAAAAGAAAACCCAAAACCTAACCCTACCCAGTCGCCGCTCACCATATCAGACAGAACCACCACCATCGCCGCCAGAAATCACCCTTGACATCCACCAAGCCACCATAAGTCACCCACGGTTGTGAAAACTAAAACCCTGAGCAAAACCAAACTGCCGCGGACAATACACCAAGCCATTAGGCGAGTATCGGGCCGCCCAACGATGGCCATGGCGGGAGCCAATGCCGGACACTCCATCCAAGCTCGAAAGAACCCTAGCCGTTGAGCAAAATCAAAGAGCCCAGAGCAGGATCTAGGCTCTTCCGTAAGTTATTTTCCGAAATGAACCCATTGCCTCCTACTGCAATTCTCACTGCTAAGTTTCCTCGATCGTTAGTCCTGACCCACGTTCAATTTCAATAATCTCATATATCTCCACCGTTTAAGCCCCCCTCTCTATATGAATTCTCTTAGTAGCAAATAAGTGGTTCCTCTCTCTCTCTCTCTCTCTCTCTCTCTCTCTCTCTCTCTCTCTCTTTATTTTACGCACATTTTGACTAATTTTAGAAGACCAAAAACTCACCGTCCGCTAGCAAGGCGCACCTAAAACGCAAATGCACCATATGGAGTATTAGACCTGTAAAATGAGACCACATCTGTCCCTTTCTTAAACCAGCTAGATATTCACAGAAGAGGGTTTGACTTTCACAAGGATGAAGAATAATAATCAGAAAAGGGATTTTAGGATTTTGAAATAAGCTTAGAAATTTATTAGAACCTTTAGAAGAGATCAGGATTGACTCACATCTTCTTATGAGCACATTGTTCCAGAATTATATTCTCAATCCCTGTGGCTGTCGATGAATCAGCTAGCTTTCGACTTTGTTCTAGTTGACGTTCCTGTTTTAGAGACAGTTGGTCGATGTCTGCAACTTGAGTAGTGTAGTACTTATATTCCAAGCTTCTTCAGTTAAAAAGTAAAGCAACCAAAACAAGACCCATGGCATCCATCATGTCCCCATGGAATACTTGGGCCTTTTTTTTAATAATCGGATGTTCGGGCCAGCTTGCGCGCACCTCGACTAATTCAGGGGCCCTAAAGGTAACGACCGGGCATAACCCCCAGTGGCTCCAAGATCTGAAATGTTTGACCTCCGTAGGAATGAAACATGTGATCTCATAGAGGAGCATTTATGACTTCCTCACAACCACTTGGCCAAACCGGTCCCTTGGGGTTATACTTAGGCATTGTTTCGCTAAGCTTTTTGAGAGTTTTATCTTTATTCGAAAAATATTTGCACTTTTTAGTTTTGCGCCAAATTTTTGTAGATTATTGATTTGTCTCGACTAGAGGAATCGGAAAAGTGGATTTTTTTTAGTTTTACCCAAATATTTTTGAAAATATCTAAGATAAAGCCCCAAAAATCAACAATTGCTAATTTTTTTGAATAAGGACAAAACTCTATGAAAAAAAAACCCTCAAAAAAGCTTGGCGGAGCAAGGCTTTAGTGTTAGATATTTGGAGAACAACACAAGGGTTTGCAGTTTGCACCCACAAACTTGAAACCTTAGATTTGTCGTGGAATACTCCAAGAAATTACAATTTGATGTTTATGTCCCAATGTTTTTATTTTAAACTAAGGTGTCTGGCCAGTTTACACACGCCTCAACTAATCTCGGGGAACCAATTCCACCATCCACTTGCGGGAGTCCTAATTAAAGTCAAAGTAAAATTTTGTACGGCTTGACCCCAAAAGAATTAATAGCACTTGAGAGATTTCGAACCTGAGACCTCAATTAGGATGGAGCATTTATTTGTTATTGACGAAATAACCCCGTTCCAGAAAACCTTCTTAAAAAATAAGCAGCTTATTTCATATTTTCAAACTCAAAAATAATATAAATGGAAAATAAATTTTCAATTTTTTTTGCACCGTTTAAAAGATCTCAATGAGATTTATCAAAGAAGATACATATTGCTAGAAAAATTATTTGCATAAATATATAATTTTTAAACTTGAAATCGCCATTTTAAAAAATAAATAAATAATTGGGTTTCTGGAGTACTTGAGGGTCCCTTAGTTGAGTGTAGCCTACCAGCTTCTAAAAACACCAAACATTCTTATGGGACTTGCCATTAAGGCTTTGAGCACATGGAATTAAGCAAGAATTTGTTGGAGGCTTGGAGCTAGCATATCTTACATTGAAGACATTTTTCTTGACTGCACTTTCTCATTAACTTTCTTGAACTTTTCCTTAAGAATAACAAGATCACTGGTCTCTAGCACCAATTTCTTGACCAGTGAACGGAGCCTAAAGAGAGTCGAATGGTTTTTTTGGTTAAATAATCCATAAAGATTTTTTTTTGTTCTTATTCAAAAAAAATCGCATTTGTTAGTTTTTCGTCAATTTTTTGTAGATTATTTGTTCGTCATGACGAGAGAACTCTAAAAAATTATGATCGAAATCTAAATTCTTTTAATAAAGACGAAAATAAGCGGCTTAGATTATTTAGCCAAAAAAGCCAGAAATCAAGATCTCAACAGAATTATTGGCAAGCGAACTAATCTCTCGAGATCTCATTGGACCTCAATCGGTTTGGAGGCCAGGAATGTGGGGCTGATTTTTTATTTTTTTTTTAAAAGAAGAAGATATGGGCTGATATTTAAAGCATAGGCGGATATAATTTCGGATTCTCCAGATTTTTTTCCTTCTTGTGTAGCTTATCTTTTGTTTTTTCAAGAGATGCCAAACTAAGGCTCTGTTTGTTTGGGCGTAAAATGTTTTCCGGTAAAATGTTTTACTTATTTTTCAGTGTTTAGTTGTGTAAAAAATTAGAAAACTATTTTACATGCAAAACATTTTCCATCAATTGGATGAAAATGACTTACCCTTAAATCTTCCGAAAGTTATTTTCCAAAATAAACCCACTGCCTTCTACTGCAATTTTCACTGCTCAGTTTCCTCGATCGTCAGTCCCTACCCACATTCAATTCCAATATTCTCATATTTCTCCACCATTTAAGCCCTCCCCCTCTCTCTCGACGATTTTGTTGATTTCTGAAAATATTTTCAAGTGCCAACCAAACACCGTAAAATAAAAGTTTGAAGTTTGTTTTCTGAAAAAATATTTTACATTGTAAAACATTTTACATCGAAACAAACGGAGCCTAAGAGAAAATAATTGTAGTTAAAAAACGTTAATACAAGCTTGATTTTGTAAATTATACTGTACTGCGTAGATGGCAGTACATGTTCAAAACTCGACTTTGGGCTTTCCAGGCTGTTTGAGAAATCAAAAAATCTCTAAATTCTTCCGTGCGCGCGCTCACGAGTTCTAAGTTTAGACCACAAAATACAATTTGACTTTGATCTAAATACAATTTGGCTGCATCGCGACCAAGGGTCAGGGCCAGCTCATAAGTTTTAGAGGACGGAAGCGAACTTCTTGAATGATGCCTCAAAAAATTCCGTATGCCAGTATTTGCCGTCCATGGTCATCGGTCGTTGTCTCCCCTTCCCTTCGACTCCTCAAGCGGGAAACATGAAGCTTTTGCTTGCTGCGTTTCTTTCATCTTCTTTTTTTTGATCGGCCACGCAATATATTTTCCTGTCGTCCCTTATTTATTTATTTTTAACGCCTTAGTGTTTCTAATGAGTAATTCCCCCATTTGGGGCTATTTTGTGGCTCCTAAATTTAAATTGGGCCTATTTTGTGTAAAGGAGGCTAGTGCGAATTTTTTTGGAGCCATACATACATACATATATATATATATGAATCCTAAAATTTTGGGGGCTCTCGTTTTTAACTTTTTTTGGAGGCCGGAAGCACAGGCTTCCCCTGCCTTGGCCATAAGCTGGCCCTGCCAAGGGTTACTAGAGGGACATTTGGATGGAAAGGAAAATTTAGGATGCAGGAACTGCTTAGGCATCAAGCCTTAACCACAAGGTTAACTCATTGGGGTAGTCCTTACAGAGTTTTGTTCTGATTTCAATTGAGACCCCCACAAGTGGACGATGTGATTGATCCCCAAGGTTAGTTGAAGGTGCTCATCAGCTGGCCCGGATACTCGAGATACAAAAAAAAAAACAAATAATTTGTAGATTTTCTATGGCTTCTCTCTCTCTCACACAACACACACACATTTTGGTGGACTTTGTCCCCTGCCAGCTGCTACGTGCATGCTACTACCATAGAATAGCAGCTATTCAATAGCTCACCACCACGTACCCTTGTCACCAAATTAATTGATTGCTGTGCGTTAAATAGTGTACCGTTACGCCTAATCTCATCTTCAACCTTTTAAATTGAAACCCTCATTTAATGAATGCATGTGACAATTATCTCTGCCTCACTTGCTAAAAAATAAGAGCCCATTCCGTCCACAATTCTATAATTGGCACCCAAGGGACGGATTCAGGAATATACTTTAGTGGGGGCACCTGTTAATTATAATGGTGAAAGTTTATTTTTTTAAGTCAACCATAGTAAGATCGTACAAAATTAAAGTATACATTACTAATTACAAAAGTTTAACGCATACTTTAAGTTAAATTAAGTAAAAATGAGCACAAAATCTCAAACAAAATTTTGAAAGTATGTTTTAAATGAACATCAACAAATTTTAGAATGATCGAGCTAGTTTTGTTAACGCCTTTATTTTAAAATATTTCTCCTAGACGGTTAAAAATAAAGAGAATTAAGAAAGTATAGCTCCAAATAGACAAACAGCTCGTAAATTAACAAGTATAAATGCACCATATGACGAAATTCAGGCATAAAACTAATTCTATATGTGTATTTTTGGGATATATACAAGTGTGTATGTTTATATAATAGCACGCTTTCATAATTATGCTAATTTATACATAAATATTTTTAAAAAATATTTTAATTTCGAGCGGGGGCACGCATTCGAGTGAGAACACATGCCCCTGTGTAGATCCGTCCCTGATTGGCACACTACTTTTTGAATAAAAATACAAGGTTAAAAATTACTCGAGGTAATGTTTGAGATACTTTATTTTCTATTTTTATATATTTTTAAATAGATGTCCGAGCCAGCTTGTGCGCACCTCGACTAATTCTAACGACCGGACTAGGGATGGCCATCTCGGCCGACCCGTCAGAATCCGATCTATTATCCGTCCCGAACAGATCGGATATTCGGGGATTTTTTCGGTTATCGAAGCAGATTCGGATTTTTTTAAATAAAAAATTCGGGGATCGGATCAGATTTGGAGGTAACTTTGCCTCCGATCCGATCTACCCCTAAATCCGATCTCCGATCTGTATCCGATCCGCTCCGATCCATCCCGAATACCCAACTATATAAATATCTCTTATTTTTAGGGTTCATCAGTCTCCTAACCACAAAACATAATACCTATTATTATGCTATCAATGAATCAATGGTTTATTCATTTTTTTGGAGGTTCAAGAACTTTAGAATCATGTATTATGAATTTTAGTATTTTGCATGGCTAGTGATATTGCCACACCCTTTTTTGTTATTGCCACGCCCTGCAAGTGTATTTGCTACTATGGAAGCCCAACTATGTGTTGTTGGATGAACTATGGAACTCTAGTATATATTTTTTGTTGGATGCAGGATGCAGTGGTGTTGGTTTGGCTAAGTTAATGCCTAATAGTTGTGGAATCTATTTTTCTGGCAGATTGTGGAACTCTAGTATTTTTTTTTTTTTTGGATTTTTTTTATGGGGACTAACTATGGAACCATGAATCAGTGACTTAATTGGCAAATTGTGGCTTAATTGGCTAAGTTAATGTCTTACAAAATCTTTTTTTTTTTTTCAAATTCGGATATCCAAATCTCCGATCAGATCTCTGTTCCCCGTTCGGGGTGGGGATGAAGTACCCAAAATAAATCCGATCGGAGATCGGAGCAGATTCGAGGGACGGGTGGAGGGTTTGGATTCGGATATGTCAATATCTGCCTCCGATCCGCCCCGTTGCCACCACTAGACCGGACATAACCCCCAATGACCCCAAAGTTGAAATGTTTGGCTTCCGTGAAAATGAAACATATGACCTCATGGAGGAACACTTGAGATACTTTATTCAATGAATATAAAGACAAGGTTAAAAATTACTCCAGGTAATGTTTGAGATAGAGTACTTAGTACTGTACCTATTATAGAATTCTGGTTCACAAATCTTCCAGGTAATGCTTGAGATACATTTTATTTAGAGCAACGCAACCTACACAACAGATGTGCAGAGATATTATGGCACAATTCTGCCACAACAGTCATGCACATGGGACCCATATGGTAAATGTGAAGTCCGCACCCATTGATCGGATAAAATCTCAAACACATCTGTATTCGGATCTGCGCGTGCTCGTCTGCATCCGTACGTAACATTTTTGTCTATATTAATGTACCGCCTCGATCCTTCTTCTGCCGGCCGGTCGAAACGCGCGCTTCATCAAACGTGGATTCCTCTTGATTTGTTTGCCGAGATGACTGTGAGAAGCAGATGCACGAGGAAGGCCAAGGAGGAAAGAGTCAAGGCAATGATGATCCTGTCACAGAACCTACCGAAATCGTTACAAATTGCCATCCATCCAACATGGCTGTTTCCAAATTTGCCCACGACCCCAATCGCTGTTGCGGCCGCACACGCAGCCATGAGCAATGTCGTCACAGCCTGTCAAAAATACAATTCCAAAATCCTAAATACGTTAGGCAATGTATTTATGTCCACGGTCCACCTATGTACAGGGTGTTTGCGACAGCTGTCGAAATGAATTTTGAATTAATTGTAATTTCAATCTGCTTCAAATAAATAATTTTGAATAATGATAGAACCAAATGATCTAGTTGCTATAGCTATGATATTATGATTAAGCTGCAACAAAAGCTAGTCGTATGTATTGCAAAAAATACGAAAATCAAAATTTAAATCGCTTATGATCTAAAATCTCGTCAGAAAGCATCTCAAGCCCGACTTCTCTAAAATCATGTTTTAGATTGTTTTTAGCTTCTAATGGAATCTCCAGAATCTCAAAATGTTGTGCATAAAATGGTTGACAAACCCTACAAAAGCTAAATTAAAATTTAAAAAAAAAAAAAAAACAAGAATGTTAATTACCAGATCATGGAGGAACATGAAGAAGTACTTGTTTGAGTCTTTGCAATTTCGAGCAAGGATTCCAGCAGCAAACAAAGAAACCACAGAGAAGACACATGCAACTAGATTTGCAATAGCAAAGAACCTGCAAATTAGATTAGATATGTTTTAAGCCCCAATGGTTAGATATGTTGGTCGGTGGACTTGCTCCTCACACAATTGATTAGGTTTCGATTCTTGAGGTCAGAGCAATTTTTTTTGAATCCCCTAGTCCCGGCATGGATGTCTGCCTTCAACCAACCGGAAATGAGATTAGTCAAGGTGCGCGTAAGCGGACCCGAACACTCCTGCCGTCAACCAAAAAAGAAAAGATATGTACCCCTCCGTCCCTTAATGTTAGACACTTTCGGGATTGCGTTCCATTTTTAATTTGCCTATATCTTTCGATTCATAATGTTTTACAATGTGAATTTCAAACATTGGTTTAATAGAACTAATTGAAATCTATCAAATAAGATTCATATTGTTTAGGATTTAAAAAAAAAAGGGGGATCCATATTGCTCATAAATAAATACTAATTAAAAGATATATAGAATTTTTCCATAGGACTGGAATAGTAAAAGTGTCGAACTTTTTTGGTTCGGTGGTGCTACTGGTACAGATTTAATATCTGTACCAGCGCGTACAAACCCCCTTTTGGCCCTATTTCGGATTTCAAAAAAATGATCGGAGTCGCTCATTTTGTTTATGGTCCTTACAAAAAATAAGCTCATTCCGGTATTGGTAAGGGGGTTTACAAATCATCCAACTTTGTTCCAGAATTCAAGCATGAATTCTAAAGCAAAGTTGGATATTTTGTAAATGCCTTTACCAGTACCGAATTGAGCTTATTTTTTGCAAGGACCATAAGCAAAGTATTCTAAGCCAAATGAGCGGTTTCGATAATTTTTTTAAGACCCAAAACAAGCCCAAAAAGGGTGTTTGCGCTGGTACAAATTTTTGTATGTACTGTTATCATTTCTGTTTTTGGTTTGGCGTATGGAGTAGGAAATCTTGAGCTAATGGTGACAGAATCACTGACAATGACACATGCATGCATATGGTGACCACCGAATGCGATGTCACGGTAGTAGATCCAGAAGTAGTTACTGTGACGTTGACCCGTGCGCTCTTAATTCTCGCACTAAGCTCGTGTTATCAATTCTTGGTCTTGCGGAGTTTAGTACGGAGTAAACAAATGAGATCCTCCATAATATATAAGAAAAATAGAGATACAGAGAGCGAGCTGAAGATGCCCTCGTAGCTTAAACGGAAAACAAGTACTTTCAGCGCGGAAACTTGGTTCCTCAGTCACTTGATGTCGAATGTTATAAAAGACATGCACGTCCTTATCGAAATTAAATCGGTCCGAAATGTATGTATGTATGTATGCATGTATAAATAGAGTTAACAATTTGATATCTTACGTGAAAGCAGAGGAGTAGGTATATTGGGCGTCAATCTGGACGCCATACAAAATGACAGTTTGCTTACTGGTGATCGTAACCAATGCAGCAGATAATGAAGCCGCAGCTCCCAAAAGTCTCAGGCAAATTTGGGCTGCCAATGGGGATTTGGGTGACTTTTTGGGAGGTGGGTTTTGCATGATTTTGGCTTCAACACCAGCCATTGTGAGGACAGCTCTTGAAGAGAAAATTGAAGAAAAACAGAGCCGAAAACAGGGGAGATAGGGGGAGAAAATTGCATGCAAGACAGATGTAGGAACTTTTAGAGAGAGAGAGAGATAGAGAAGTGTGAAGTTATGGGTTGATGGGTGAGCATTTATAGAGGGAGAAAGTTAGGAATGGTTGGGGATCGAGAGGAGTGATGTGAGCGGATCAAAAACCATGTCCTTGAAAAGGTGGGTTTCAACTTAAAACTACTACTAGCTTTTAAGGCTGGGTTTTCTTATTGTCTAAACGGAATAAATAAGCAAAAGTTTACAAAAACACAAATCTCTAGACAAGTCATTATTCTCACGTATATTATTTAAAAGTTTATTTAGCGTATACACAATTTTTTCAAGAAAAACCCACCCTCAATGTATGTATTGATTTTTTTGTTTTCATATGTGTCGAGGGCTGAAAACTAGTTTTAAGACTGGGTTTCCCATGTTGTCTAAACGGAATAAATAGGCTAATGTTTACGAAAACACGGACCTCTAGACGAGTTATTCTTCTCACATGCATCAATTAAAAGTCC
The DNA here is from genome assembly GCA_018127125.1 of Rhododendron griersonianum. Classification (NCBI taxonomy): domain Eukaryota; kingdom Viridiplantae; phylum Streptophyta; class Magnoliopsida; order Ericales; family Ericaceae; genus Rhododendron; species Rhododendron griersonianum. The sequence continues at coordinate 37,980,857 of CM030795.1, read as the reverse complement.
GTTTAGTGGACACAACTTATCTATAGGCAAATTTTTTAGGAAAAACCCACCCTCAATAGATGTATTAATTTTTTATTTTTATATATGTTCAGGTCAATTTACGTGCACTTTAATTAATCCTAAAATCTTGAAGCTAATAATTGGATAAATCTCAAAGATTCAAAAAAATATTTCCTAGTGAAGGGAGTCAACCCAAGTACATGTGGGGGTAAGTTTTAAGAGCATTCTTTATGGTTAGTGAACTTTTTTTTTAGCTTCCGGTCAAAATATCTGAAATTAAACATACAAGTAGATTTATAAAAATATAGATCGAAGTTGAAAAAAAGTTTAGAGACAAAAAAAAAAAAAAAAGACCCCAAAAATTATCTCTTTTTGAATTATTTTTGGAACCACAGGAAAATAGGAAAATAATTTTTTCACCCCAAGCCACTTCCATATTATGGCACTTCAAAATATATCTTTTAGTTTGTTGATGAAGATTATTTGTGTATAATTAATTTGGAGCATTAAAATACAAATTTTAAATTTTGTGTACATATCCTTTACTAGATCATTTTTTAAATTTATCACGTCATAACTAATGGATCTCTAGCACCTTTATTCAATATAAAGTATTTGAATCTCAAAATCATTCAAATTTCAAATAGTTTTATTACAAAACTGATGATTTCTGTATAGCAAAATAAAATTTTAAGAGTAAATTACAATTAACCCCCTCCAACTAACACCCGGGAACACTTAACCCCCTCTAACTATAAAATTGGACACTTAACCCCCTCTAACTATTGGATATCCAATCCCAACTCACTTCTGTTAGCATTCCGTTAGGATTTGGATGGAAATGGGCACATGCAAGTCACATGCTCACTTAGTTGAAGGATAGGGACGTTATTGCCCTTTCTCCTTCTTTCACCCCCTTTCCCATTTCTCTCCCTCTTCCAAAACCAATAGACATCCGTCCCTCTCCATCATCTCCTCCAGGTTCTTTTCTAACCAGTGCCTGCGTCGCGGTCTCCTCCACGCCGTACTTCTTACGGATCTCATCCCTTAGATCCTTCTCGTTCTTGGCGGCGAGTTTTTCCTGCTCGCAGCGGCGACGGTCCACACCGGCGTGGAAGTCGCCGAAGAGGAGGTGGGCCTCGTGGGGGTTTTGGTAGAGGAAGTTCGTGAGGTGTCCTCGGTGTTCTCCCAATCAAAGGAGAACGGGAACTTCTCGCTAGGTTTGATAACCCTCTTCTTGGGTTTGCCAATCCAAAAAAAAACCTATCTTCTTGGGTTTTTTCGAACCCAGGTAGTGTTCCGTGATGGACTCCATCTCTTTGGCCCTCTGCTCCTTCTAATCTCTCTCCACCGATTTCCAATTTTATAGTTAGAGGAGGTTAAGTGTCCACATGTGTTAGTTAGAGGGGGTTAACTGTAATTTACCCTAAAATTTATATCAACTCGAATGAGGTGACAAAGAAGTTAATTATGGGGTAATTATGGATTAGGGGAAAAGCATCATTGTCATCCGACATCCGGGCATATCTGCGCACCTAGTGCACATCATAGTGCTGTTCGATCTCAACCGTCCAAAAAAGTTATGAATGGTCCAGATTTTAAAAAACTTTTTCAGGGATCCCGAAAAAGTTTTATTTTAATCCAGACCATTGATTACCGAAATAGATGGTCCATATGGTGCACTGCACACGCTACACAGCATAGTCCCCGCTTCCGTTTGGTACATAGATGCCAGTTATGTGCTATCTTAATGTAGAATGATACTATTTTATAGTCTAAAAAGATGATACCTAATGGTCGGTTGCGTTCTTGTAAATATATAAGTTTGAAATTTATTTCGATATTTTTTTATTTTTTATAACTTTTTTTTGTCATAATTTTTGAAGTTAATCGTTCATCTTGTCAAGACGAATTGAAAAAGTATAAAAAACATAAACTGATGTTTGAAAATTTCAAATAAGACGACACTTAATTTAAACAAGTAAGACAAGTGTTTGATACTTTTCTCGTCTTTAATGAACCTTTTTTGTTTTCCGTCATAATTTTGTAATTTTTAGACTCCTCTTGTTAAGATGGATGATTAATCCAAAAAACATGACACAAATATAACAAAAATTCAGAAAATAACGAACACAACACACAAAACAAAGAAGAAAAATAAATTTACAAGAATGGAAATAATGGCTTTACCGCACGTTTTTAGGTCAAATTCGGCAAATAAAACGACAAAACTACTCCTATTTCTTACCTTCTTTATTACTAGCACTATTTTGGTTCCTCTTTTTTTTTGTTTTTTTGATTAAACTGGCTTTAGATAAACCAGAATCCGGAACTGACTTGAATAACATTAATACTAGCTATTATCACTACTACTAATATTAGCTTTGGCAGTTGCATCCGCGCTTCGGTTGGCCTCCCGATACACATGGTAAACCTTCCCTGCAATCAGATAAATTAATGTTACTCAACTCATGGTTACTCACATCTTTCTTGTTAATGAGCTGCACCAAAGTCATAGAGTCTGTTTCCACAAGGATTCCTTGCAAATTACGCTCCAATGCAAGGTGCAAACCATTCCGGAGTTCGTCAAATTTCGACAAAATATTAGTATTGCGGCAAGCGAAAAGATAACTTTCACTTGGAAAATGATTTTAGTAATTTATTTTTTGAAAATAGCTGAGAGAATTCGGCAGTCGAATAGATGGTCAACAAACAAATCTAATTAGTGGGGAGCCCGTTTTGTTTAATCCCGATGGTTTCAGACGTAGGGTTCAAGTAGGGACATGGACCTTTAATGTCACAATAAATTTTCACCAAATTTCTGTTAAAAGTAGCAGGAGGTACTTCTCATAGATGGAGGTGATCAGCGTAGCAACTCTCTTGGGCGTAATCATAGGAGTTTCCGATTCCCTGTGGAATGTCCGATTCGAGCCATAGGCCCATAGCTACTACCCGTGAGGGCAGGCGGTAACAAGAAAATTGAAGCACCTATGTGTGCTGAAGAAGGGTTCTGGAACACACGCGACTCCTCGGGCTTAGTCCGACAAGCTGCTCCATATCCCAAAAAATTTCGAATCCTTAGCATCTTGGGTGCTCTAGGAGCGCTGAATAATCCCAGAAAATTAAGAGAATATTTTCTGGAGGTACTTCTGGAGTGGTTGTTTTTTTTCCCTTTGCACCAAAAAAAAAACCAAGAAATCAATCATAAGCTAGTCCTGAAGTAGGACTGGCTTTCATGTTTCATGGTTCATAACTCCTTGGAAGTTCGTTCAAAATTACTGTCATCGTCCATAGCTTTCACATATCAATGAAAGTACTTGATTTTTTGTTGCGGGAAGTGGCATGACTTTTCGTAATTGACCATTCACTTAGGAACGGAGCGAGTATATTTTTTAGAAGGTCTACAACTAAGTGTATGAACCTCGTAGAAATGTTTGATTTCGAAAGATAGGACTATGTAGGGCACTATGTGAAGGTGTACCAGAATAATTGCTCAAGTTTCTTACATTTTAGCACTTTTTTGTACTATTAGGAGTTGTTTCTGTTAAACTAAAACTCATGTTTCCATGGATTCCTAGACAGGTCATTTTTCTCACATACATCAACTTCATTATTATCTTCAGTCTTGTAATTCAATGATATAAAGGAAACGCCAAATTTGGTTGGGACTCAGAACTTCCGGCCCCTCACATGCTCCAAATCAGGGACCCTGTAGTGAGCAACCCTTTAGTGCCCCTGTAGTACGCAATTCGAATCGTTCATCTCAACAATCAATGATTCACATATGTTTGTTATTCATTACCGGTAAAAGTTAACAACGAATCTGAACCATCGATTAAGAAAACAAATGGTCCACGACGACCCTGTAGTGACTTGCTCACTACATGGTCCCCGGGTCCCACGTGTTGTGGCCAATAAGTTGTGAACAGTCAAATCTATGCTAGCTTCAAATAATAAGTGCACAGATGGGTAGTAGAATGGAAGAGGTTCGTTCCACAATCACGCACACTTGTGGATTTCAAGTCGGACCCACGTGAATGCCCAATCGAGGAGGGAAGTTAAGATTACGTGATGTTATCGTATAATTTCTCTAATTTTAAACAATTACGTGAGAGAATCCCAACCTTTTATAACCATGAGCATGAAAAGAGATTTTTAAGACGTGGCAAAGCTGACATACAATCATAGGAGGCGGCTTGAAGTCCTCCGGTTAGTTAGTGAGTTTGCTCTCTCACGCAATTGATCAGGGTACGATTCTTGGGATCAGGTCGCAAGAAAGTAACTTCTTATGAATCCTTTAGTCCCGAAGCTGACCCAGACACCCCGTACTGTCTAACAAAACAAAATTACAAGATGCTGGCGCAAAAGCGGAGGCTGGCACTGCACGACACAGTTTTTGTGTGTGTGCGTATTTGTGTGGTTGTAGCACTGCTCTTTCGGATTTCACTCACCTTTTTGTGGTCCTTCTCATTTACATCTGGTACCTTCTCTTTCGTATTTGCTCTATCACATGGGATCATGCTGAGTAAGTACCATTTTGGATTTGTAGTGTGGAGTTTGGTGAATGTTCAAACAGTTTGAAATTTTCTTTTACTAACTCGGGTGTTCGAGCCAACTTACGCGCATATCGATTAAAGTTAGAGCAAAGCTCTCTCTGGAGTCTCGACTGGCCTCAAAGAAAATTGATAGCCGCTCAATGTGATTAGAACGTGATTTTAAGGATACCCGCGAGAAATCAACAAAAAAAATGATCGGGAAGGGCTTCATCTGAACAGTTTTTTATTGAACTATTTAATAAAAAACTGTCCAGATGAAGCCATTTCCGGTCATTTTTTTGTTGATTTCTTGAGGGTACCCTTAAAATCACGTTTTGAACACATTGAGCGGCTCGGATCATCAAATTTCGATCGGGACGATATTTAACGGAGCCTTTAACGAAATCCGTTAGTCATTCAGATGGAAGGGGGCCTTTTGATTAACGGAAGATAACGTTGGAAGTAAAATTGAAGTTTTTAAAAGGTTAGGAGTCTAATTGAATTTCGGTATAAAGATTGGGGGGTATTTTGAATTTTTTCCTTTCGAATTTGAAAGTTTAAGATGGAGAAAACTCCCGAGTCCTAAGCCTCGACCTACTAGAACATGGTTGAAAAAAATAGTTGAAAGTTTCTCAGAAGATCCAATGAGAAGTCTATTCATATGGGAGTTCCCACCTCTTACCTCACTTGTAGGTTACTATAGGTGTATGTCATAAGTTACCTGCCATTTCGTATCAACATGGTAATAGCCCTATGTTGTTCTCACACCTGTTTTTGGCTGATGATATATGTACTCCTTTTTGCTGAAGCCTCTGGGAATCAGTGTGACGTGATCATATCAAAGTTTTGAATAGCAGTTTTTGTGTAGTGGTAGCGGAAGTATCAAACGATAAGTAGCGGGAATCAGGCGTAGCAATTGTGAATTTTTCAAAATTATATTTTGGGCGCTAGAGCACCTGAAGCTGGCAAATAAATCGGAAACAAAGTGATACGGTCTCGGCTGATGCAGGTGTGAATTTTTGATAGCTTTAGTACAATGGGGTATAGCAGTATCAGATGATCGAAAAATTGCTACGTTAGCTGCCGATACTTAAATCCTTGATGATACACTCTTCATATTTTTTCGATGTTTCAGGCCGGTATTTAAAACTTGTAAAAGTGACACTATCAAATTTCAACGAGAGCTGCTTCCCCCCCCCCCCCCTACACACCCCCCTCCCCGGCCCCACCTCCTTTTCCCGGATTACCCCCGCCCCTCTCTCTCTCTCCCTTTTCTTTCTTTCTTCAGTTAACTGCTTCTTCTTCTTCTTTTTTTTTTCACCTTTTCTTTCCGGTTTACTTTTTTTTTTCTTTTTTTAATTTTCAATTATTTTCTTTATTTGTTTCTTTTCCCATTTACCTCCCTTCTGTTTTTTTTTGGGTTAACTCAATCCGGTTTTTACAAAAAAAAAAAAAAGAAGTGGTTAGTGGTCTAGGCAACCGAATAATTTTTCCTCCTAGGTTCCGCAAAAAACAAAATTTTCTTGCTGATCAAAAAAAAAAATCTCTCAAAAAAAATTCAATGCAACGGCAATTTATAATACATATCTCACAAAATGTGGAAATCATATGTAACAGCGTTACAAATAACTATTGCATTGAAATTTTTTTCCGATAGAGACAGACTAAGAACTCCTCGTAAACAAACAAAAGGGCAACTACTAGTAGAGTGTATGTTTCCGTAGAACTTCAAATTCCTCTTTCTGATTTTTTCAAGTCCATACCAAATAAGACTTCAAAATTTGGAAGAACGATCAACTCAAATCACCATCTTCTTTGATCAAAAAAAAATCACCATTTTCTTTGCAAATTACTAATATCGTTTGTTTGTATTCGGACAAATGTCTTTATCAGTGGAAACAGATAAACAAGAGTGTGAGAGAAATTGGCCATATGAATCATTGTAATCTGTGTTTCGAAATGAGTTTTGTTTTTCTCTTGGGTTCACGCGTCTTTTCCGTTTAAGACTGATCAAAGAGGAAAAGATTTCAAACTGAAAAGAAAGAAAAAGAAATAAAGAGAAAAAAGAAAAGAAAAAAAGATTTCAAACTGGATAGAAATAAAAGGAAATAAAGCGGAAAAAAAAAAGAAAAAAAGATTTCAAACTGGATAGAAATAAAAGGAAATAAAGTGGGGGAAAAAAAAAGAAAAAAAGAATTCAAAAATGGGAAAAAAAAAGACAAATTGAAAAAGATTTTCTTTTTCTCTCGAAACTAAAGAAGTTGGAAAATTGGAAATATATTTTTGTGCTAGTTTACATTGTATAAAGAGGTTGGAAAATTAAGTGTTCCAAAATTCAATCCGTTTGAACGGGTGGAAAGATTTTAGTTTTCTGATCATTTTATTCTAAATGATCATAATTAAATTTTGACTGTAGAGCTCTCGTTGATTAACCCTAAGAAAGTCATAGAATCAAATATCTCTTAGGGTTAATCAACGAGAGCCCTACAGTCAAAATTTAATTATGATCATTTAGAATAAAATGATCAGAAAACTAAAATCTTTCCACCCGTTTAAACAGATTGAATTTTGGAACACTTAATTTCCCAATCTCTTTATACAGATTAAACTACCACAAAAATATATAGTTTTTCCATTTTTCATTATTTCACCATCAATATTAGGCTCATTTGATAGGTTTCGTTGAGTAGATTTCAAATATATAAAATTTATTTTAAAACAATTCGTCAAGAAAAAGTTATTACCATTTAAAATTTTATAACAAAAAAATAAAAAGAGAGAGAGAGAGAGAGAGAGGGGAAAGCAATTTCCAATTTCAACATGTGATTACCACCTCAAAGTTGCTGATGTTCCCGTGGGACTTGAACAAACATAGTCAGTTGATAATTAACCCTACGGTGCCGGGTTCACTCTAGCAGTGGGCTCGGCTTTGTTCGTTTTGGGGTCTCAAAACTCGGTCTTCAATAGATTTTTTTTATCTCTCTCAATTCATTACTCTAAAAAATCTCCCTTAAAACCCAAACTGAACAGGGCAGATCCCGAGTCTATTTGTTTGTTTCGTTGGATCTAATTAGGGAATTATTCTTCCAGAGACTATTTCTCCTGAAATTAGTTAAGCGTGTAAATACCATGAGTCCAAGATTCAGGGATTGACGTAGAAAGGGTAGAGAGAGAGAGAGTCTGGGGTCGGTTTCCCCCCACCCCCTCCGCCCCCATTCCCCGCCTCCTCCCTCCTTCGGCCCCCTCCCCCACCCTTTTCCTTCCTCCTCTCCTCTCAATCCTCTGTCTCCAGCCTCTCTCCTCTCATTCTCTTCTTACTGGGCCTATGGTTGTGAAGTGGTTGAGACTCTCTCATTTAGGAGTTGAGATTTCTCACTCTCCCCTCCTTTTTTGGACTCAGGAGCCAAGTCTGGGATTCTAGATCTGGTTTTCTTGGAATCAGTGTACCAGCGACGAAGACGGCATCTGTTGCAGCTTCTGCCTCCAGTCTGTAGCGAGATGAGTTCAAGTTGGTGCGGCGGGTCATCCTGGAGGGCTTGCTCTGTGTTCATACCTGTCCTCTCAACTTCGGCCTCTCCAACCCTTCTTCACGAGTGTGTTCGACGGGTCCCGCTCCGACGTCGTGGTTCCATGCAGTTTTTTTGGTTTGTTGTATTTTATTTTCTTTTGTTAATTTCAATATTTTGGGACCGGTAGTGTCCCCTCTTATTATAATGTGTTTTGCTTATATATAAATCGAGTTTACTTTCTGGTAAAAAAAAAAAAGATTCGGGGATTAATCGAAATAAACGGATAAACTTGTTCTATCCCGTGTATATATTCTACTCTTGATTTGAAGGACTCGAGAAAGAGATAACCTGATAAAAGCCAGTTTTGTCTTTATTCAAATTATTTTTCGCATTTGTTATATTTGCTTCAAATTTTTGTAGATTATTGCTCTGTCTCGACAAGATGAATCTAAAAAGTGCAATATTACCATCGAAACCTAATTTTTTGTGAATAAAGACAAAAATAAACCAATAAGCCAATTTTTTTTGTTTTTATTCAAAGAAATTTGAGTTTTGAATATAATTTTATACTTTTTCTCTAGTGGAGACGGATCAATAATCCACAAAAATTTGACGCAAAACTACCAAATGCGAAATTACAAATGGTAGTTCTCCAAGTTACGAATTAATATGGTCAAATTATAAAAAAAAAAGGAGCTATAAATATTAGTACCTACTTGTCTAAGTAGCGAATTAATTTAGTCAAATCAATGTGACGGCTAAAGAGGGACGTTCAAATTCCAGTCCAACAAGTATTAAAACAATTTTTTTTTCCTTCGAGTCTTTTTATTTGGGGAAAATGATGGCCAAGGACGTATTTTGATAATTAATACCCGCCAAGAACATGTTGAAAACATTTATTAATGCTAAAAATGTCATTGACGGATATTAATTATCAAAACACGTTATGGGCCATCATTTTCCCTTTTATTTGTGTCTTTTTTCCTTCTCCCAATTTCATCCACATAAATTGTGTGCCCATAATGCGGCTCGCATAACGAATTTCATGGTTCACTTTATAAATTATAATTGAAACCCAAAAATGGGTTGTGTAATGTAGCCGTTGAAGCCGAAAAGGAAAGGGGAAATTGCATTTCAGTGGGAGATGGGGCAAATAATGCCCAACTCATGGAGAGGTTTTTTCGAAATTACATAAATATGAAACGGAGGAAAAACAATTTCCCAGGCATGAAACGGAGAAAAAATTATTCCCCATACATGGAGTTGGTTGTAATCGAATCTGGGTTTTCTAAGTTGCCCCTTCTTTGAATTTAAGTTGCTCCTTCTATGAATTTAAGTTGCTCCTTATATGGACCTAAGTTGCTCATTCTATGAACTTATTGAGTATTCAATTTCTTGAACATTTCTTCAATCTCCTTACCATTTCTATTATTTTCTGAAAAAATTGGGATTTGGATTACTTGCAAATTTAAGTTTTTAAAATACTTTGAGATTAGTGTATTTTGGGTAATTTTTTAGAAAGAGAAATGATAAAGAAAATAAGATATATGTTTTCTAATATCCACTTTATACTTTGGTTTTAGATTCTAGGAATTGCAAATTGAAATTTTTTGTTTGGTTTTACTTGAAAATGTGAAAAAGTTATGTTAGTAGCTACCAATTTGTTTCACTGGCTGCTTTTCTTAGAAAAAATAAGGTGCAACTTAAGTCCATAGAAGGGACAACTTAAATCCATAGAAGGGGCAACTTAGGTCTATAAAAGGAGCAACTTAGGTTCAAATTCAGATTTGACTACAAATCGACTTCATATTTTGGAAATTTTTTTCCTCTGTTTGAGGAAATTTTAAGTCCATAGAGGGACAATTTCTTTTTTTCCAAAATATGAAGATGGTAGCATTATGGTAGATAGACTACAAATCGACTTCATTTCAAGTAAAACCAAATCGACTTCATTTCTCTTTCTAAATTTTTTTTTCCTACATCGCATACCAAGTTGACAGAAAAGTGTGGAAATTAAGGTTTTTTTAAGTTTTTCCTTATTTTGATTTGATTAAGTTTTTTTCCTTCTACATGCCGAATCTGAATACCAAGAGTTTCAATTTTGAAAATTTGAGGAACGATCTCTTAAAACAACTAGGTGTGTATAGAGTTCAAGTAACTTTACCCACTTTCGTAAGATGGGTGCGAGACAAAGTCGACTTCATCAATATTTTTTTTGAGTAAGTTTCACCGGCCTCTCCTGAGATTTCAGATAAATGTAGGAACTTGCCAGAAACCGTCTTGCTGCCTCTATCTACCATAATGCTACCATCTTTTTGACTACAAATCGACTTCATTTCTCTTTCTAAAAAATTACCCAAAATACACTAATCTCAAAGTATTTTAAAAACTTAAATTTGCAAGTAATACAAATCCCAATTTTTTCAGAAAATAATAGAAATGGTAAGGAGATTGAAGAAATGCTCAAGAAATTGAATACTCAATAAGTTCATAGAAGGGGCAACTTAGGTCCATATAAGGAGCAACTTAAATTCATAGAAGGAGCAACTTAAATTCAAAGAAGGGGCAACTTAGAAAATCCAGATTCGATTACAACCAACTCCATGTATGGGGAATAATTTTTTCTCCGTTTCATGTCTGGGAAATTATTTTTCCTCCGTTTCATATTTATGTAATTTCGAAAAAACCTCTCCATGAGTTGGGCATTATTTGCCCTAACTCCCACTGAAATGCAATTTCCCCAAAAGGAAATAGACTAAAGCCAACCTGGTAGGGCTTCAATGAACAACTAAATCAATGATTTCCTTATTGAAAATGTAATCTTTACAGGTGAAAATGGGTTGTTTTCCCCATCTGATAATAAAATGCGAAAGGCGAAAAACCTGTACAAATATGTACACAAGAGCCAGAGAATGAGATGAGGACGTCTTACTGGCCGATGTCGAAGTATTTAGGATCAGATGGGTAATGGTACTCCACATTTAACTGCCCAAAACAAAGAGCATTACACATTAGACAGGAGCTTAGTTACATTATTCGCAAGCAAAAAGAATGGCCCGAAACTCAAGTCTAGAGGCAAAATCACAGGTTTATCTGACACCTAGAAAGATAGATTATGCAAAACAAAAGAAATTGGCAGTCGCTTCCAGCAGCCTATCTTTAAAACTGCGATTTGATGTTCTGACAACATCAAAATATGTTTGCTAAGTCAATGTCCAAGTGTCCAACTAATTCTCATTTTCTTGTCTCAGTGTCGAGTGTCCAACACGAGTACAATATACATTTAGGAAAATCCATCAAAAAATGACGAGATAAATCAGCATTTTTTTACGAGAGAGATTAGGCTGAACCAGTGAGTAAAAAATTACAAAATTCAACCACAAGATTTAGAATAAAGCCTAAGCCATGTGTGAGTGATACGCCCTTGTATGCTCAATCAAATGACTCAATGGTTGACTAAATCAGCAAATAACCAACCCCAAATTAATGCTAAGTGAAGTTCTGAGTGGCAACACTGTTAGGTGGCCAGTCACATAGCTAGAAATTCTAAGCCAAATCGCACCACGAAACTAGTAAGTAGTTGAGCAGTAAACTCCCATAATGTAGTATTGCAACTTACCTTGCCCTCATCAGCATCTGAGTGACGTTGAGGGAACACCACCCTCATATCATTGTACAGATAGAAACGCCGTTCGCCTTCAGCGTCCAAATCACTTATTGACGGTGCAGACAGAGGAGCAGATTTGCACTTTTGCACTGTCCTTGAAGACTTCTTGGAGAAAGGGCATAAAAAACGGAGATGAAGTGCATAACGCAGAACCCCAGAACCCATAGTATTCCTGTTTATCTTTGTAGCACTATGTACGAATTTCGTTTCAGACCTGTCTCTAATAAATGCACTGTTGTCTGCAGCAGTCTTTTTACATGCACTACTGGTAAATCCACTCAAATTTGAGGGCAACAAACCTATTCCTCCTTCAGCTTCAGATTGATTGACATATCCAGCACAGCTAACACTTTCGGTTTCCATCATTTCCATTTCCGTTGCACTTGCAAAACCATTTGAAGTATGAGACCCCTTGCTGTTGTTGACATCATTTTTCATCTCAGGATCTTTATTTCCATTATCCAGTACACAAGCTGGAGCAGAAGAAGCTAGAGTAATCTTCTGGCGCAGAAATGTCTGTCCAAATTGAATACAGAGTAAACAGTCAGCTTACAAAATAGTGAATAAGAGTGAGCTGGAAACTCTAGATCTTCAGTTGCGTCCATCCATTATAAGGATAAATCAGAGTCCCATCCTATGGACCTCTATCGACTTTGGACGTGTTCAGAGATTGATGTGTAAAGCCAGACAACTAGGAAGGCTGAATGGTGCTCCGAAGCAAAAAAAAAAAAAAGAAAAGGGAAAGAGAGCAAAAGAAAGCCTCTTTCACGTGTGCTGAGAGCAAAATTCGATCCCAAGTAACTTTATGACCCTGTTTAGAAGTCCAAAGTTCTAGAAATATGCAGAACCCGAAGCAGATCTAGAGAATGCATGGTTCACCCAACTAGGGCTACGTCTAAGATGGTTGAGGTTGTTTCACTACGATGAAGGACAAATGAGAATTGAATTGGAGTTGCGCTATGAAATACAGTAATACAAACAGACGGGCCATGGAACTACTAAATAAGTGCTTGAGAAATTTCGCCTGTGGATGCATCTGTGACATGCACGGCTCGGTGTACAGTAACATCAGGCTCCACAGTCCACACTACATAACACAGAGATCATCTGTCTAGCTACACAACTAAGCAACCTGAACCATACCAAATTTGGTCTATGATAAGCCCTCATCTCAAGACACAAAAAGTTCATTTCCCAATTCAAAGAATAGGTGAAGTTTATTTCATTACTGGTTATTTGTTCCTCTCATTGCTGAAATAGCATAGCGCAATAAAGCTGATGATGACCTCAGCCAATTGCGGCACTTACCCCACTACACTTCAGTCAAACATTCACTCGATTTACGTGCTTACATTGCAAATAGTACCATTATAATCTCTCTCTTCCTTTGTTCTAAATGTGAGGAGATGTGTCCACCACGTACCAAAATTACCGCAACTGACCCAAAAACACTTGTCAGTTGTATCTCATTGCATGACTATGAGGTAACTATAGTTGACTAGGCGTGCACTCAGCCATATTAGATGCAGATAGGCGTGCACTCAGCCATATTAGATGCAGATATATTATTAACTTCAGCTTACATTCTAACACAACTTTTATGTTACAAGTTGGCAAAAATTTAAAAGATTTTGCAGGGTTCCATGGCAACTCACCTTGGTACCAGCTGGCATGTCACTCAGATCATATTTACAAAAGAAAGTATGAATAGGTGTCTTCTCTGGATTACTGAGGACCTGCCCAAAGCAAGTCAATCTGTTAGTCTAACCTAGTGAAAAAAAATAAAAAAAATCAGCCTCTTTATTGTAAAAGGCCATCTGCTGAGCAATACGCCCACAAAGTAACTTGCCAAACACAAAATCAAAATCTGAAAACAATAGTAAACACATGGAAGATAATCATCAGCACAGTACAATGAAAAACATTAATCGATATGTTCTCAAGGGGTACGCTTTTGTATAAGAGTTTGTCTAAGACAGAACATAATCATTTCCGTTGAAAAAGTAACTTAGCGCTTTCACTCCTCGTTTAGCTCTTTTTACAACATCAGCAACTATTTCAAGCGTCAATTCCTGTGTCACAGTTATTTTGTTTTGCAATCACCATAGGAAACCTTTAGCCTGATGGGAGCAATTTCCTTATTTGACTGGTGATTCTACGGCCACTAATCAGAATGGGAGACAAAATAAAGCATGAATTCTAATCCCCATATAGTATATCATCAATGCACATACTTGAAAATAATATATCAACCAGTACACATATCTCCTAGAAACAAAGGTGGGGTGCATTTACTTGAACCTTGCACCTCAGACATATATACCATGAAATACACACCACTTTTTCTTGAAATTCTCGTGGCAAAGCTAAAGTAGCTTTAGAGAAACAAATATGATGTAAAGTTCCAAGTGAAACTGCGGACTAAGCAAAGATGTGGGTTTCAACTTTCCATACTGGGCCCCACTCTCCAATTACGTTCAAATCCATCCAGAATTTTTCAAGGATACAGGCTCAGGGTTTGATGGAAAGATAATGAGTCATTCCCTACGTTTTGGATTCTTACCGGTTCTCAATATTTTGCTAATCATAAACTCCAACTGCAGAAGAAGATTACCCAAATTCATGAGATAAAACATCAGGCCTCGTGTTGCACAAGTCACCAATGGTTCTAATTTGCCGTCTATCAATGGTACTATATCATTCTAATTCTGCAGAATCAGCCTCGTGTAACTCAAGAACCGTTGTAGACATTACAAAAAAAGACTCAATTCTGATTTGGGGGAGGGTGTGGAAGTACCAGCTGTATGCACCCTTTAATAGGTATCCGCAGGCGGCTCTTTTCTGCTCGAGAGTAATCAATGCTAAGACTCCTCTTCATTTTAGGTCCTCTATGCCGATTTGACGGCAAATTTCCTGCAAGATCTATAGACGAATAATATAATCGGTAATTATCTCCATCCATGCTGGTAACTGCAAATGGAAGCTTTTGAGGATGTGGCGAGAAATTTCCTCCAGTAACATTAAGAACCGCAAGGAAGCCATCAATTTTCTGTACATCATTAATTGTAAAGGAATTACAAAGCATAACACATGCTGAGCTAAACGAAAACTTGAAGGGACAGACTACATACTTATCCATAGATGTAGGATTTATAAACACGTGCACTAACCTGACAGGCTACGACAGATGATAAACGACCAGATAACAAGGACTCCTCAAATGAACCAACCAAGGACCTTCTAACAGGTGCCCCACTCAAAGATCTGACAAACTTTGCTCCATGAGGAGTACCAGTTGAATCCTGACCCCAGTGCCCATCAATTTCATAGGTACTGTCACGGGTGAATCGGTCAAAGTTTTTCTGCAGAAGATGAACATCTTGAAATGATCTGCTTGGCATTCTACAATCCTCTTCTTTCTGCGAGAGGAAAATGCCAGAGATAGTACCATCAAGAGATTGTTCCATATCCTTTAAGGTTAAGTAGTTGTCATCTAACTCCTTTGTTGCAGCCCCAAACCCACCCGAAGTTTTCATTCCTCCAAAGAACTTTGGACGAAGAGGAGACAACGAAAGCGGAGAGGAGGCGGACTTTTTCAGTGGTATGGCTATTTCGCCCTTTTGGTACTTAGCTTTAGTTGTTTCATGAATCCAAGTTAATCCAGGTGAAGGAGGAGATATACTGAAGGCCTTAGAGTCCTTCTCAAGCAAAGGGCCATCTGTAAAGAAACTATCAGTGGACCATATTGAAGGACTAAGATAGGCCGAATTGCCCATATTAGCTTTCTTAGGCTCTTGCAGAACAGAATAATAATGGGAACCACTGGTATTAATGGTGCTGCCGATATCAAGAGATTCGCCATCAAATTGATCTGGTATAAGCATGCCATTCAAAGGAGACAATAACCGCTTTCTTGCTAGTGAGCTAGTGATCTCAGTTTCACTACACTTGCTGCTAACCAAACTAGAAGAAAGACTTCCATCTAGTTGGTTTCCCTCAAGCGAATCCGATGCCCGTGGTTCAAACCCCACTATCCTTGAAACCGGGCTATGCACATTCCGACCACCTTTGCGACTAAAAAAGCCATTCCTTTCTGTGGAACCAATTTTCAACGTAGGCATGTTGATTGCACCATCTTTATGTAAATTGAGAGCATCTGGATCCTTCAAGAGCTCTCTTGAAGAAGAGCATGGGAAATCCAATGGGATTCGATTGCCTGGGTGACCTACATGGACTCCACCTAAATCACAGCTGCTAAAACTAACAAGTCGAGGTGGAGTTTGCACAAATGTGCTCAGTGATAGAACCATTTCTTCTGCCACATTGCTCGAGGAAGCTTGAGGCAAACCCATAACTATTATTCTTCTTTTGTAACTTCTTCGCTATAAAGGACAAAAAATAAATACTAAATCTGACACTAGTTTTTCAACAGAACTACTGAATTTGAGTTGTTCACTCCAATACCATATAAGAAGACGGAACCTTCACGCTCTAAACCCTGCTACCATTGCAATGACAGACCCAACTGACTCTCATAATTCTACTTCAGAGGTTGCAGCTATCGATCATCTAAATGGATCCTCAATCCACCACGAGCTGCCTTGTACAAACATAAACCAGATATCAAACAAGCACCGATAGAAGAATGAGCGTTGCCTCCACAACCGCAAGAAACATGAACGCGCTGCTTCATGGTATATTCTACAACCAAGCCCCAGACCTGAGATATATATCAGTAAAGTCACATGACTACTTTTATTGGTTATTAGAAGAGAATATGAAGAGAGTTTAGCCAATCAGTCGCCTTGTGACCCAAATTTTCAGCTTCATATTCACCAAAATAAAAGCACATACACATCACCAAATGTACTTTCCCATCTCTATCCCACAAATTTTCACCATATTTCTGATATCAAGACATCTAGCAGTTTACGTGGTTAATGATATCTGAGTGAGTATAGCCTCCACAACAGCAAGCAATATGAATCCAATGCTTTACGGTCTATTTTTTTTATAAAAAAAAAAAAAACAAGGCACAACACAGAGATACATGTGATACAGAAAGTAAGATCTTTTGTCCATACAAGAGAAGAGAATACAAAGAGAGATAAGAACTCAGTTTCCCTGCTACTCGAAGAGTTTACGCATCATATTCACAAAAATTAAAGCACTTACATCTTCAATTAGCATGCATTTTGCACATGTCTAAAAATTATCCATAAACTAACATTGCTAACTATAGAGGTAGGGATTCTCTTTATTTCTTTCAAGAAGATGGAACTTTTTGAACAAGGTGCTGATCGATATGCAACAAGAACAACATTAACTAAGAGCTCTACAGCGTGATTTCCAGTTCCACCATTAGATTTTTTCCAAACATCAACTACAACCAGCACATTGTCTATTTATATCAACTGTAAATCGTACACGCCACAGTAAGCTATAAAATTGAAGCAATGTAATGCCTCAAAACGCATAACTGATGAATGCAAAACTTCAGAGTAAAGGCATAATTTTTTTGCCACGCGAACACCATCTCATTTTGACACCATTCTGATAGAAGACTTTCCAAGCAAAGTTCAACGTTCACTCAGTCAATAATTCATGAAGCAGATTAAATCAAACTAAAGCCCGAAACGGAAACGTAAACAAATAAGAAAATCACTAGCAACATAGTCATAACTAGCTCACTTTTCACCTATAAATCGCATCAAATAGGTATTGAACAAAGCTTCCGCATCAGAATTTCGCGGCAGCCTATAAAATGCACAAAAACTGAGAAAATCCACAATTTTCCATCATCGGAGACCAGATTAAGCAAGAAAATAGAAAACTCAAATAAACCCAAAACCGTGGTTTAACATAACAACAGTCCTCTCATGTTTGAACCCAGAAAGCAATACATCACGTCCAAATACACCTATCATCACATCTCTTCATTCGTACATAATTGATGAAGAACAAAAACACTAAGCAAATCAAAAGTACAATCTTCCAAGCTCATATATTCACAAAAATATCAATCACAGCAATAAAATACGAACCCAGATACAAAAGGGCCCATATCGATGCGATCAAAGCTACGAAAAAAATTTAGAGACCAATAGAAGAACAAAAATCAGATACCCACCAGAGCACACAGATCCAAAGATACCCGACAGTCGATAGAATTTTATGAGGCCAAAAAAAA
The DNA here is from genome assembly GCA_018127125.1 of Rhododendron griersonianum. NCBI lineage: Eukaryota > Viridiplantae > Streptophyta > Magnoliopsida > Ericales > Ericaceae > Rhododendron > Rhododendron griersonianum. The sequence continues at coordinate 37,962,956 of CM030795.1, read as the reverse complement.
TAACCCAATTTGTTTCTTTAGTTTTCTTCTTCGTTATCGATTTTTCCTCTGGCTTCTGCGGTTCCTAAGCTATTTCTCAAATTTCATTTGTTCTTCTTGTTAAGTTTCTCTCTCTAAAATGGAGGTTGTAACTTTGCAGGCCCTTCAATGGTTTATGGGGATTGTATATATTGCATCATCTAGATGGGTCGGTTTTTTGGGTAAAAGCTCTACTAATTTTCTTGGTTGTGATGTGCTTGGACCCGTGAAACCACAGGCTTCGAAATCACAAGTTGCGGTCCATAGTATTCTACCATCTCGTCACTCAAATAGTGTTTTATTGACAATGGCTAGCCTTTGGTAATTACCAAATGAAAATTCCAAGAAAAAAAAAAAATGGATAGCTTATAAAAATAACGGAGGGTCGTTTAATTAGTTTTCATGTCTCATATTGTTTACTTTGAATTCAAATCTGGACACAGTTGCATGCTTATTCAAACTCAAAATAAAATAGCAAGACAAATAAAATAATAAGACTCGATAACCAAACAGGCATGAAATATTTAAAAGTGTTCTGTGGGCGTAGCTTAAATCAGATATTGCTAAACTATTTAAGTGTGAAATAAATAAATGGATTTTGGAATTAAATGTTTTAGAGGTTGACTATACATTAGAAAGTTTAAGCTATTAAAAGGTCTAGTTAGAAACTTACCAAAAGTGATCGGAGCTTTCTTCCAAATCAAGAGCTGGTTGCGAATTTTCCTACTTATTTGGTAAAAAGGATTTGATGGACTTTAGGATACACACATGCCCTAATTCAGCCCAAGTTCAATTTCCTTCCCAACTTTTGAGAGAGGCTAGAGAGGAAGGAAGAGAGACATAAGCTTAACGTGACATGGGAAATCACTTTTATTTCCAATGAGATTATAAGATCAAGTTATTCCAAATAAAACCGTGGTGAATATTTTGATGGGTAATTCCGATGAGATTATAAGATCGAGTAATTCCAAATAAAACCGTGTGGTGGCTATTTTGATGGGTAAAAGCGGCTTCTTGTTTCATTCGTAAAATCTCCTTTCTTTTCTTTTTCTCAGATAAGTTAAACCTATGCTTGTGTCCGCGAAATTTCTTAACTGTGAGAGTGAAACTTACCACAAGTAACTGTTGAAGTGATTTCACAGGACAGGATTGATTACCTTTTATCTTCATATATAGGAGTAGTACTTTATTTCTCATGTGGAGAGGAGTAGTACTTTATTGTAGTTGGCGTTATCACTTTCGTAAAAAATTGGAAGGGAGTGATGTACTGATGTGGTGCAAGTTTTGTTGTTAAAATGCTCCACGTTATCTTTCTAATCTTGGCAGAGACGTGTTTGGACTCTCTCTCTCTCTCTCTCTCTCTCTCCTTGAATCTTGATTGCTTCTGCTTTACATGACGCGTGCAAAGAGGGGCACTCTCTCTCTCTCCCTTTGCCCCTTTTAAGGCAATTTGATTGTGGCGTGTATGGATGGATGCTAGTACTGCTCTTAGAGCATGTAGACCAATATTAGGTAAAATGCCTACTCAAAAAGTACAATTTCTATTTTACCTATCACTTTTTTACATCCACACCACGACAGCCTCTCTACACTTTCCTCTCTATCTAGTATTAAATATTAAAACATATGGAGTAATACAAACTGATGTAGAAAGAAAGAGAGAAAGGAGGGTGGAGAGAGAGAAAAAAAAAATAAAAAAAGATTTTGCATGTGAACAGTGCCTCTCTGAAAGTGGAGAGGTTTTTTCATAAATGTATTTTACCTTACATTTTACCTCTTCTGGTGCATGCCAGTTTTTGTTCTTTTCCTCTCCAAACTAGAGAAAAAGCCTTTTTACCTCATCTCATGTACATGCTCTTACGTAGGGTCTGAAATAAGAAAATTTTATTCACGGCTCCGCCGTTAAAAAATATCTTCTCAGTCTGATATTTGCCTTGCAAAGTTGGGAGCTAACTTTTTGGCTTTTCATTTTCAACTTTTTGTCTTTTTGGCTTTTGGGATTATGATCAGAATGTATTTTGTATTTGGTAGAGTGTTTAGATGATATGTGCAGAATGCATTTTGCAGTAGGGGAGTGTTTGGAAGATATGGAATGAAAATGAATTATGAATTGATTTTTTACTATGTTGCCCCCGATTATTAATAATGGTGTATAATGTATATAAATAATGTTTTAATCAAAATTTTTAAATTTACTTCCGAAATTGGTTAGGTACATGAACGGAAAGTGTCCCCCTTTTTTTTAATTATATTTTTTTATTTCAATTATTGTTTACTGTTATGTGAAGAACGGCAGCCCCTACCCACGACTAAAAACGGCAACGTTTTGGTTAAAATAAATTCCTTACCATCAATTTGCAATTCTATGGAGCAGAAACGTGATTATGAGAGCCTTAGAGGCAAAATTTGATTATGTCTCTTTAGAATAATATGATCAGAATAATAAGATCTTCACACCCGTTCAAACGGATTAAAAATTGGAGTATTTAATTTTTTAACCATATTTTTTAATATATAAACGGTCTCAAAAAATTAAGTGCTCAAATTTTCACTCCGTTTGAATCAGTGCAAATATCTTGTTATTCTTATCATATTATTCTAAAGGGTCATAATTAATTTTTGTTTATAGGGCTATCATAATCACATTTTTGCTCTACGGAGTCCTAAATAAAGAACATATACTTAATATGAGAGCCCTAAAGATAAAAATGAATTACAACCCTTTAGAATAATATGATCACAATAACAAGATCTTTGCACCGATTCAAAGGGAGTGAAAATTTGAGTAATTAATTTTTTGAGACCTTTATATATTAAAAAATATGGTTAAAAAATTAAATACTCCAATTTTTAATCCGTTTGAATGGGTGTGAAGATCTTATTATTCTGATCATATTATTCTAAAGAGACATAATCAAATTTGTCTCTAAGGCTCTCATAATCACGTTTCTGCTCCATAGGATTACAAATTGATGGTAAGGTTTTTATTTTAACCAAAAACGTTGACGTTTTTAGTCTGGGTTGCTGTGGCAGAGCCCCCGGCTCCTTCAAAAAGGAGGGCAAAGTGGAGATTATCCCAAAAGGTAGAGGGTAGAGTTGTCTTTTGGCACACCTGGATTCAAGAATGGGAAAATGGGAATCCAAAAAGCTCCTAAAACCAGATTTTCCGTTTTGGCCTGGAAACTCAAAATTGAAAAATCCATTTTACCCAAAATTCATTTTCCCTCATCCTACCAAACACTCAAAATCCAAAAATGGGAATTGGAAAATGCAAAACCAGGCCTTCCAAACACCCCCTAAGCTTTCAATTCTCTGCGGGGTCATTATCTGTGCATTCAAAGCCACCCGTAGAAACTCTCTCCTATTAGAAAAAGTCCTAATTAGGCCCCCTAATGACTGATTTGAACATTAACTATTAAGGAATAATTTGTCACTAGAATCTACTCCAATTAGCAAGAGGCATGACTTTGATATATCTTTTTTTATAACCGGAGGTCGCGCACCTCCACAAATCTTGAGCCATGAAGTTAACAATTAGACAAACCCTCCAGTGATTCAAAGGTTCGGATGTTTGGCCTCCATGAAATTCAAACACGCGACTTCATAAAGGACAAACGGTAATTAGCTTTCTCATACCCACTTAGCCAAACCGTTTCGAGTTGAAATGTCTTTAGGCAGATAGCCAGAGAAGATTAGGAACGAATTTAGCTCAGGGAAGAATGGCAAGTTGGCAACAGTAAGGGTTTAGGGAACATTTCATATTAGCCCCTGATCTTTAATGCAAATCACACAGACACCTATCTTTAACAAAATAGTATCGCATAGACACCTGACCTATTAAAGATTTCGTCAATCAAACCCCTACAGGGGGCTTTGTTGTGGTTAACACCCAAATTATTAGGGGTTAACACCCAAATTATTCCTGGAGAGAGAGAGTTAATTAGGGATTTCAGAAATTAGGGTTTGCAGTGTGCAAATTTCAAAGAAATAGTGGTACTTCAACAGATTTTTGCTTCAAACGAGGATCTCTGATCTCTCTTAAAAGAGGAGGGGAGGGATTTTGGCGCCTAATTTTACAACAGGGGATGAGATTTCCCTCCAAATCCAAGTAGGATTTTCCTCCTGACGCATTTGGGTTTCCCTCCAAGTCCAGGTCAGCAGTTCCGTCTCTTTTTGGACGGAGATTGATGATAGGGGTTTAATTGATGAGTTCTTCAATATGTCAAGTGTTTATGTGATATTTTTGTTAAGATTAAGTGTCTATATGTGATTTGTATGAAATATCAGGGGCTAATATGAAATTTTCTCTACATAGAGGCAGGGAGGGATTCAAGGGAACATATAGGGGGCGACTATTCGCAACTGCATATTTTCTCCCATAGCCCGTTTAAAATTTTCGAAAATTATATTTCAGTAACTATATGTCGAAAATATGTTCAACCTTCGGTAAACAACTGTTGAACATACATTTCGGTAAATAGCTGTTGAAAATAATATTATATTTCGGTAACTACATGTCGGAAATGCACAAAAAACATATATTTCGGTAATTGGATGCTGAAAATGTATCTCAATTTCAGTAACTAACTGTCGAAAATGTATTTTAATTTCGGTAACTAACTGTCGAAACACATTTCGGTAATTGAAAATTTTTAATGGGCTAAGGGAGAAAATATGGGGCTGCAAATAGTCGCACCCAACATATATTGGATACATTTCACTGACACCCCTTTGAGATTTGCGCTTTGTACAGGTTTCACCTCCACCTAAGAAAAATAACTCTGCCCCTTGAAGTTTCCCTTTTTCATTTCTCATACACCCAAGCCGTTAGTCAAAGGTTGTCAATGCTTAGGTCACCTGTTAATTTTTCATATGCCCATTTTACCGTACGAGTTGTATGATCTTTGGTATCCAGTCAACAATTTTTAGTCCTCCTGAGCAAAAAAAGAACAGTTTCAAAAGAACCTCCAAGCAAATGGAATCACACTGCAGTTGTGAACGAACTGCATCAGTACTAACCCTGAACAAATGAAATCCAAAAGTGTGCTCGGAAATGACATTTAGAATTTGTACATTCAATATACTTAATATATGAAACCAAGTCCTCTGCTAGTAGCATTCCGACCGCAATGATCAAGACCGTTGATTTTGTTATTTTTGTTGATTAAATCATGTAATTTTTTGGCTCGATTGGGTTTAGAAAGCCCCTTCATCGGCACCCAAATTCAGTAATAAAAAGATATTTTCGTCTGATTAAGTGTCGATGACTTCGATTCTGGTGATAATGTTGAATATCACAGGACTTGATATCCTAACGCTTCTAATTGATCATCCTAAAAGTACACTTGATAACTGTTAGAACATGTGTGAACGTTGAGTCCCACATCGGATAAACAGAAAAAGAGTTGGACCTTAATATACAATTGGATGACTCACCACTTATAAGGCTTAGCCTTTTAAGTGGATATGGGTCATTCAGTGTATATTGGGCCCAAGTAATGTGGTGGACTCTTTGCCGTTTCTCCCATACAAATTGGGCCTTGAGCACGCAGTGGCGGGTCGATGCATCGGACGAACTCCCAACAAATGGTATCAGAGCCGATGGCTGACGATCTATGGGAAGACTCTCAGCGCACCATTGAATGGGTTTGCACAGAAGACACTCGTGGAGCGGTATAAAATCCAAAGGTGACTCCCGATGAAGCAAGGTGGCTCGATGTTGGAGTGCTGTATAGGATGGCTCATTGTCGATGGAGTTTGACTCGTCGGAGAGCACGGTGCTATCGAATTAATGAGCACATTGGCTCTCAATGGAGTTCTCGTGGGGGAGCATAGTGCCGGTGACTAGGCACGTTGGCTTCCAATTGAGATGACTCTGAATCGATTGAGTGGGTGCAGAATAAGCCCAGTTCGGGAGATAGGGTTGAGAGTAGTAGATCAGAATCAAGGGGGAGCTTGGATGCAGAGAGAGGTTAAGGCCCAATGTTCGGTTCACACATGAGGGGGAGATTTGTTAGAACATGTGTGAACGTTGAGTCCCACATCGGATAAACAGAAAAAGAGTTGGACCTTAATATACAATTGGATGACTCACCACTTATAAGGCTTAGCCTTTTAAGTGGATATGGGTCATTCAGTGTATATTGGGCCCAAGTAATGTGGTGGACTCTTTGCCGTTTCTCCCATACAAATTGGGCCTTGAGCACGCAGTGGCGGGTCGATGCATCGGACGAACTCCCAACAATAACAACATTTAGAATTTGTACATTCAATATACCTGATATGAAACCAAGTCCTCTGCTACAGTTGAATGTACAATAACCTTGCGACCGCGACACAATAACGACGATCATAACCGTTTATTTCGTTTTCTTTGTTGATTAAAGGTGAAACCCAAATCCTCAACGACATGTAGGCATCGCTCCAACTCCAAGTTCAGTTGAATGTATTACTCCAAGTTAACTCGAACTAACAAGCATGTACGATAGGAAGTTTAAAAGGAAAACAATTACTATGTTGAAATGCTAATGGGGGAATCATTTGATGTCAACAAGCACAGCATACTATAATGGTCTAGTTCCAGAAACAAAGAAATCCTGCCATGCAGTTCGCAAAGAGATCAACCGCCTACTTGTACGGGATTAAAACATGTCTACTTCAAATCAAAAGAAAAAAGAGAACGAAAAGCAAACACAGTCCCCACTCGAAATACCCAAGTCATTGCCCTATGGGGCTAGCATATTCAATTTGCAACAAAAGTTTTGGATTCAGTGTTCCAAGCTAGTTTTGGATTCAATCCTTCTTGCTTTCCCCGGTCTGAGTTCCTGCAATTCAACCAAAAATCGCTTATCAAAAAACAAAATCGCCCGAATAAATCTGAAAGACAACAAACTATTTACAAAATGCAGCTAAAATTGTTTACGTGTGTAACACATATATGGACAGCGCACAAACCTTAGAAAATCAAAGAAAGAAGAGACCTACACAAGCTGCTATGGCTGTCCAGCAAAGAGAGGGAGAAGTGAGTCTAGCTCCTGCAATCTGCTATGGCAGTATTTTCCTTAGGCTACAGCTGCTCCAGCAATTTGCCATGTCCAGCAAACTGCTGCTATCCTTCTGCTGTTCAGCAAACTGCTGCTGTCCAGCAAACTGATATTTTCTGGCCTCATTTTACCCTTCTGCTTTTGCTGCTGTTTTGTTATGGCGTCTGTTCATTTGCTACTGCATTTTCTGTTATGGCTAGTTCAAGCCAAGATGGCTTTGACATTCATTAAGGTGTTGTTTTCCTTCCCTCTTACCAGATGGATTTGAAACATCGCATATCATTTATCCCATGTAGCCACTTGGCGTAGGTATTTTTCTTTACTTTTGTTTTGTTTTATTTTTCTTTTCCTCCTGGGGTATGCCCCTTGTAGGCTGTATATTCGGTAAGCCTCTTTTTCAATTTCAAGCTGATTTACCCCAAAAGAGACCATCATACCCGTAGATTCCCCCCGTAACTTTTGCTTTCTCTCTGTTGAGAAGCACGAGCAGTTCCTTAAGCTTAGCAATCTGAACGTCACGCCTTGCATTAAGTTCCTTAACCTTTGCCATCTGTAGCTTATCCTCTGCAATCTGTTCCTCAAGCTTTGCAGTCCGTTCCTTATGCTCTACGGTCTGCTTCTCATGCATTGCAATCTGTTCCTTGCGCCAAGCAAGCTCTTGTTTGTTCCTTGCCATCATATCGGTTTTAAAAGCAAGCTGATCCTTAAGCATCGTAACCTCTTTCTCCGCCATAGAAGCCCTTTCAAGGTCTTCATTCACCATCCAAAGCCTTACCTGTTTTTGTTTTTGTTTTTTGTTTTTTACTGTATTTGACAACAAAACAATAAGTGCTGTACGAAAAATTGCTTCAATAGGTTCTCGTCTTCTTCACTATCAATTTCTTTTAATGAGCAAGAAAATACAGTTTCAGTTGTTCACTAATTCCAGTAACCAATGAGAGAGTGATTGCAAGTATCCTTGGGAGTTTCAGCTTCCCTTCCCTCCCCTTGTCTTTCCTCGTTAAGCGAAACAAAAACAAAAACGAAAAACAAAAAAAGGGGCCGCGGGGCAGCGATCTAATGGATGGCTGTTCCGGAGAGGTTTGTTACAAGGTGTGCATGAGACACAGTGGGTACTGTGCTGTGGGGGACTAGAATCTCAAAATCATTTATGCTTTGAATATCAATATTCAGCAGCTGTTTGGGGTTATTTTTCCCAGAGAAAGAAAGGATTATATGCCTCCTAGGCTTGGGGGAAGAGATAAGCTGGGCCATTGATCACATTAGGGGGTAAATACTTGGTGCAGATTGTGTTCACTTTATCCTTAGCTGCAATCTTACTACTTATGGGGTGGACGAAACAGCAAAATTTTCAGCCATAAGATAATGGATCCACATCCCATAATATGCAGAATAGAAGGGCATATCAGATCCTGTATGGGGGCTTGGAAAGGAGTCTAAGAGCTAGGTCAAATAATACTCTAGTAGGACCCTTTGCTCCCCCTCCTCTCAATCCTTGCTGACGCGAACTCTAGTATTTAAATCGGCAAATGCTTTTCGACTAATGATATAGCATGAATAATAATAAAGACAACAATCATGCAACTTCATAGAGAAGCAAACATGGCAAATGCTTTTCGACTCGTGCGGCCCCAAGCTGGGACAACATACATGGGACACGAACAAGACAAGACACAGGCATCATTTTTACAAAAATAGGACACGAACATATTGAATGGAAAAACAAAAGGATCACATTTTTCATAGGTATATACTCCGTATGCTATAAATACCTGTGAGAAAATGAATGATATAAAATGTGGCTACAAGTACATATTTTCTCACATGTAAAAAAACTGTGTGGCCTGTGATCCTTGATCTGAACTCCTCCTTTGATGGTTCAAGCGTTTCCCAGCCTTCTCGCTCTAACCTGCACAGGGAATGCGCGACTAAGACCTAGCCGGGGTTGCCCGGCAAAGCCCTCCGGCGAGAGGATGAGAATGTGCAGAGAGTAAAAGCAAGAGACCAGGGTTTGAGTATGAGAGTGTGTGTACCTCTTTAGGGTTGTTCTCCTTTGGTATTTATAGGGTCTCCTTAGCTTGCTCTCTAAGTACGAACATGTGCCTTGCACGAGTCATGTGACGTCACTGATTAGATCTGGTAACCGTTTTGGCATGAGTTGGCATCCCTATGTGCGCTCTTCATTATCCTTTGGCGTAACCGCTTCAGTACATGAAAGAGCACGTGACTCAGCAAATGGCCGAGCCCCACACTTGGCCGAGCCTAGTGGGCGACTTATGAAGAGAACACACCGATGGGGCTTCCTCCCCGAAAGTAGCCGAGCCTGGACTACCCTGTCGCCGTGCGTAAGGAGAGTGCAGTGTTGAAGACCGATGGGCCTCGGCCTAGAGCCGAGCCCCGATTCAGGTGCGGCCACTAATGGACTTGGTCTAGTCATTCCAGACAAGTACGGACAGTTATGTTCGGCCTGCTACAAAAACAAGAGTTGGTAATCATCTGTGACAATTTTGACCATGCCTCGACTTCGTATAATTCCTTTCTGACCTCCTAACGTGTCCCAGCATGCCACCAAAGTGTCCTAGAAGGCTCTCAGCATATCCGAAGCATGTCCAACAGGTTAAATGTGATATGAACTCAGAAGCATACTTGGAAATGCCCACCTTGTGTCGGACACGAGGCATGTGACCTAGGTCAAGAGGACAGAAAATAAGAGGCTTCTGTGTGCGGATTAGAACATCTCTAACAGAGTGTTTGGTCTTTGAGTTTCGTGCTTTTGTTTTGGCTGGTAGATGTATAGTTCAGTTGGAGCTGTTGGTGCTCCTTGTTTTGGTTGTTCGTTCTGCTCTAGCAAAGAGTATAGCTTGGTTTGTGTCCTGTTGGTGTCTGGTTGGTTATACTCCCCTGTTCCATTTTGTTTGTTCATTTTCGTTATTTGTATTATTCTTTAAACGCTTATATGTATCAATCTGTAATGTTTGTCACAATTTTGAAAACTTTGTACTATAGACCTAATCAATAACTATCAAATAAGATTCATATTGCATATTTTTGGAGACTCGTATGGGAACCGAAGATATAAGCGATTGAAAATAAACACCAGCATCAAAAAAATGACAAACAAAATGGGACGGAGAGAGTATAAAGAAGGTTTTTTCTCCTTACTTTCAATTTTATGTGGCTATGAAACTTTAATTTACCCAGAAACAGGAAAAAAGGAAAAAAGAGACAAAACAGCAGTAGAAATAGGGTTTCAAAGGCCTTCAGGAAATTTCAATAGATTCAGAGATTTACGCAAAAGTTAAAATAAAACCTAACTGATTGAACCCAGAGAACAGCCCTAGCGGAAGTTATCAACAAAAGACAAGAAAACGCCAGAACGCGCGCACTCGCACGCTCACAAAAATGCAGATTAAGAGAGAGAAAATCAGAGAGAGAGAGAGAGAGAGAGAGAGAGAGAGCGTACATCAGTGATGACTTCATAGTTCATAGTCGTCGTCGCCCTCGTAGTTGGCCATCCACACACGTTTATGCATGCATGGACCTTTCTTACAAGGTGAACATAGCTAAGCAACCCCAAACCAGCCAATTCGTTTGAAAAACATTGGTAAGAGTACATGGAAACCCCAGCAAATGTCTTTTTTCCGCAGAGACCCCTTGACGTTTAAAATCACCCATATAGACCCCCTCAACTATATGAAATAAAAGGTTGGCTAACTCTGTTACCGGAATGAGGGGAAACGATGATTCTACTCCTAAAAAATCGCCCACATTGACCCCCTCATCTATAAAATTGTCCACGCTGACCCTTTCATCTTAACGATCTTTTTGATAAAAGGATGTTGATTGGTTAACGGTTACAGTATAATTGAGGGGGTCTAATGCGCGATTTTAAATATTAGGGGTCTCCGTGAAAAAAGTGATAGTTGAGGAAATTTCTAATAGTTGAAGGGGTTTCGTGTATTTTCACCAAAAAACATATTCCCTCCGTCTGTTATTTAGAGTCCAGTATTCCATTTTGGACTGTCCCTTAATAAGTGTCCTTTTTATAAAGTTATTGGGTAAAAGTTGATGCATTGTCTATTTTGTCCCTAAAAGTAGATTCTATTTTGAAAAGTTAGTGAGTAAAAATGTAATGATGATGGGTAAGTAGGGAAAGTTGAGGAAAAAGTTGATGTGAAAGGTATAATAATGATATGTGTAAACAAAAATTTACCTATTTAGTATAAACAATGCCACTCAAAAACTGGGAAGCATATACTCCATCTGTCCCAAAAAAATTAATCCATTACGAAATAACGTGCAATGGATCAAAAAATAAAATACTTGCGTTTATAATTTTTAAATTTTTTTTGCCTTTATAATTTCTTTTTGGTGGGAAGAAATTTGGAAAATTGTGTGTGGAATTACGTTAACTTATACTCCATCAAAAAATTGCACTTCTTTATGCAGTGGACTAACTTTTGGGAAGCAGGAGTAGGATATTACCATTGCCTTCAACGCTTGAACAAATTTGAAAAATTATGTATGAAATTACGTTATTTTTTATCCAAAAATTGGACGACTTTGTGCAGTAAACTAATTAACTTTTTGGGACGTAGGAATAGGATGTTACAATTCCCCCCGACGCATTTTCATACTTTGAAACATTTGCATAATGGCCCCATTATAAGCGGTATCAAATAGTGCATCACTAAATATAAGAAACCAAGCAATTTGGACAACCCTGAGTTATACTAAAAAAAAATACGATACTCTAATGCAGCAAGCAACCATAAAGGAATGGGCCACCAAGTTAGGATGCAAAATTGTCCACGCAGACCACTAGAAACACTAGAAAGTTAAAAGTGCGGTAAAGAATGAGACGCGACCGGACGCCTACTATTAGTAAATGGCATTTCTCTCAAAAGAAACCACCAAGCAAATGAAATCACAATGTAGTTGTGAACGAACTGCATCAGTACTAACACTGAACAAATGAAATCCAAGCGGTAATTGAGGACATACGTGGCGTAACGGTCTCTTGCAACTTTCAACCTTCACATAGGGTAATCCATTCAGCTTACGAAGAAGTCATTTTCGACAAACTGATATGTAAAGTAAATGTTACAAAACTTATTTACCCGCGTGCAAGCATTTATCCCATTTTCGAGGATTAAGCCAACTTTTTCTAACCAAAACTGTAAAAAGCATAACTTGAAAATAGACAAGAATCATCTCCAAACAAAAAAAGAAAGAACAAGATCATTCAGCGAGATTAAGCAGTTGCAGCCATTGGAACTGATCTGTAACAGGCTCTCTTTGCTGCACGTACAATGTCTTCAATCTGTTCAATAGACATCCCATAGAAGAAGGGGACAGTGTTCGGGAAATATTAGTAGACTGCTTCGACGGAGTATACAACAACAACAACAACAGAATAGAACCCATATAGTCTCCAATCATTGGGGGTATGGGCGGGGGAGTTTCTGTCTTGAAAATTATGCAAGTGGAATTTTAGGAAAAGAACGGTCAGCAATTCAGGAGTTAAAGGATCTTTCATTCAAAGTTCAACCACGATATTCTATTGGTGTTCCATCTTATTTCCTTGGAAATTTGGCACGTCATTGAGACTCATTCAGGAATGTAAGATATAATTCTTTCTTGAGGTTGCTTCCGCAAAGCACTAACTGACCATGCATTTACTAATGAAGAAAGGTTGTCAGAGAATGGAATTCATGGGCACTAATAGACTCCAAACCATTTACTTTCATTTTCCGTCTCAATTGATCAACTACTGAAAACGTACACACATACTACGTACCCGAAAGCAAAAGCAAAGAGGTTTTTAACCACATACCTGTGGGAAAGCCATCCTCTCAAGATTTGCAGCGTAAGGCGTGGGAACGTCTGACCCTGAAATCCTCTCAACAGGTGCATCGAGATACTCAAAACTATCCTCAACAACAGATGCACTGTCAGAAAAACAACAAACATACAGAGTCAAATTCACATGCACAGAGGAAAAGAGAATAACATTCGAGAGAGATGAGAAATTGTGTGCAAGTAATAAGAAGATAACCAAATCTCAGCTCCAACACCATGTTGAGGAAATCCTTCTTCAACCGTTACAAGCCTGTTGGTTTTCCTGACAGAAGCATTGATTGTGGATCTATCAAGTGGACGAATCGAGCGCAGATTTATAACCTGCATAATAAAGAGCAGTTAGATTTTCATATAACGAAAGTCGAATACTCATAGACTCCGCCTTTCCATCCATGGAACAAAGAATGTTTGTAGTATATGTACCTCAGCACTAATTCCTTCCTTTGCAAGAATTTCAGCGGCCTGAACATGTTACAATTTGAGAGAGTTTCATATCAGGAAATTAAAAAAGCTATCAAAACGAAACAACTTTCCAGAGTGAAATTAAAAAAGCAATCAAAACAAAACAACTTTCCAGAGTGAAATTATACAATAGTCCGGGAGTACCACCACGTGGTACTCCCGACCACTTTACAACCACACATTCCTATGGGGTCTACCACTAAGTGTATGGACCCCACAGGAATGTGTGGTTGTGTGGTTTTTAAGTGGTCTAGAGTACCATGTGGCAGTACTCCCGGACTATTGAATAATTACTCCTTTCCAGAAGAGAAAGAGCCACGGAAAGAAAAAGATAATGTACTTGAAAAACTGGAGAAACGAACAACCAGATCAAGCTATTTAAAAGAATACTAAAATGATATATGGGTAGAAATCACCTAATTTCATTCAATAGTCTTTAGAATGGAAAAGAAAGGAAGACCTACCAGAAGTGCACTATGAAATGTGCAGTTCTAATGCATGTGAAATGCAAGGAAAGATGTACCAACTAAAAAAAATGCAAGGCAGTCTCCAGGTCTGTGACCAATGGATTAAGGTAGAAAAATAGTAGAGTATGATTCATTCCCTTCACTTTCTCCATGGATGCTGTATCTACTCTATACAGTAAAAAAGGCTGAGATAATCAGGTGTAGGCTACCAACACATTTTCTCATGTCACTGTCAAAAGGAGCATTTCTTGATCCCTGACATAACTCTCTCTCTCTCTCTCTCTCTCTCTCACACACACACACACACACGCACGGACGGTAATGAGAGGCAGACAGCAGTGAGGATATCTTCCGCAATTTGTTTCACTCATTGGAGACAATATGAAAACCAGATGCATCAACGCTTAAACATAGCTTATCACAAATAGGACCTTACACAACTGGAAGAAGTAACGACAAACCTTAAGAGCAAAACCAACCATCTTCGAGAAAGCAGTGATAGTAACATCTTTTCCTTCAAGTTCTATCTGCCAATAATTTTGAAGTTACGGAGACAAAAATCAATAACAAAAAGAGAGAACAATAATGATGTCAGAAGAAAGTACCTTAGCTTTCCCTATTGGAAGACTGAAGCTAGAATCAAGAACTTCTGCTGAAACAGGGAAGGACTCACCATATCTGGAGAACATGTCAAATAAGCACCATTAGCCCTCAAAGCAAACTAAACTAGCAAAATCGTAATGCTCCCAGAGTACTTACAGCAACTCATTTTCAAGGAAAACAACTGGGTCTGGGTCCCTTATAGCAGCTTTTAGTAGGCCCCGAGCATCTTCTGATGAGTACGGAGCCAACACCTTCAATCCTGGACATGAACTATACCACGCTGCATAACACTGAGCAAAAACAGAGTATGTAGCTTTAATGAATTTGATCCATAATCTAATGACAAATCAAAGAAATAAACGAACATTTTCACACTGTAAAAATCGGTCAGGGATAGATTTAATAAAAATTTCCTAATGCTTCCCAACATCACAGAAGCCATTGAGGACAAATGTGTTGCCCAATAGCTTGTGGCCCAGAACACCCCAACACTCCCATAGAGAGGTTGGGGAATCAAACTTGGTAAGCACCTATGGTCTGGGTCAAAGATTCTTCTAAAATTGGCCCGTCAGCTAAGAGCAAAAGAGATCCAATGTATGGCACTAAACATTGCTTCACTTGAAGTAATACACACCCACACACACACTAAAAAGTCAATGATCTCTGCTTGTGGTAATAACTGTCTTTCTTTCTCTAGCAGGCAGACAAAGTTAAAGGCCTTTGCTTGTATATTCTTTTCCTTTTAGGCCCAACAGCAATGACACAAGAAACAACTAGTGTGAAGTAGTACAAACAATACTCTAAAGCTAAAATATAGTCACGATGACAAATTGCCTGCACAGCAAAGCCGAAACATACATGGGAATGTTGAGCACCAACTCCAGCAGCAGCACCATTTGGTCCTCTAAACACAATCGGTACAGATAACTGACCAGCAGACATGTAGTTTGATTTTGCAGCAGAATTGATAATGTGGTCAATTGCCTGCAACAATCACCAAAACTGAGTCCAGACAGACACCTAACAAAGCTAAGAGTGACACTTGAACATTCCTACATGAAATAGAAAAGAAAATAGAGATAATAAAAAGTGACCCATTATGATTTATGATGACAAAAGCTAATACTAAGTTACTTAATTAGCTTAGGCAAACATCGAGTCAACCAAACAGATTGACCTGCCCCAAAAAGAATCTGTTATCCAGCCCCACAATTAAGCAAGACCTTGAAAACTGCAAAGCAATTGTGTTCCTAACTCCTAAGCATCATAAAAGCATGTGTAGGCCTAGGTTTGGTAAGGGAGATGTCAACATACTAAACCATCAGTTTTGGCTAAAAAATCTACATCAACAGTGAAATTACATACAACTACAAAACAACAAACAAGTATAACCATGCAGACTAATGCAAGCCATTGCATTAGAAACAACAATACCATAAACCCTTTGATTCAGCCTGTATACATAATTTTTTGAACAATGAATACTTGGTGAAGTACGAGTTACTAGCATAGTTTCCACTGGACTCGATAGAAGAATTGGATGCTACCCTGCTCGTTATAGCAAGCAACAAATAGTCAAATACTGACACGTTGGTACAAAACAAATATAACTATGTGTTACAGCAAAACTGATAAAGTTTTGTGATCTAACTCATAATGGGTATCCATTTGCCTTTACGATGATTCCAACAAAAGATTGTACAGATGAACACTGACCTGCATGGAGAAGTTAAATGTCATAAATTCTACAACAGGCTTCAAACCATGGTAAGCAGCACCAACTCCTATCCCGGTGAAGCCAGCCTGCAATATTGGTTCAAAAGTTGGACGTTGTAAAAATTACAACACACTAAGTAAATAAATAAATGCATACCCACAGCATGGTTTCTGAAAGAAACATTAAATTAGAAAGAACAATAAGGACAATAGAGTACCTCTGTAATTGGAGTATCAACTACCCTATCAGGACCATACTTGTCCAAAAGACCCTTGGTAATCTAATAAGAATTCAAATTTGAAAAGTAAGTTTTAGATAGAAGAAGCACATAGACGCTAGCAGAACTTTAAAGATTGATGAGATTGATTTTATGTGTTGTCTGTCATTTCTAACCTTGTACGCACCCTGATATTCACCAACCTGCATGCAAGTAATATAACTAGTCAACTTTGCAAATCACCTACATCGATAACATATCAGCTTCAATTGTAAAATATTTCTCATCAAGCTTCTCAAATACCTCTTCACCCATTATAAATACTTTAGGATCTGCGGACATCTCTTCGTCAAGTGCAGAATTCAAAGCATCTCGCACTGTCATCTGCAAGCAATAAGCAGTCCCAATAAGATCAGGAAAAAAACATTAGATAACATAACAAGATGGATGTTGGCAACCAAAGACAAAAATTCAGGGCATGTTTCTCTAGGTGAACTGTCCAGCATTCTCACCTCATGTTCGTAAAGGAGCTCATCTGAAGCAGTGAAACGCCGGCCAGATGGGTGGGAAGAAACAATTGATCTAGATTGTTTATTAGACTATGACACTTTGTAATGTATCCCAACGACCATGGTTTGACTAGTTTCAGACTGGTAGCTTTTTGTTGCCTATTGGGAGTCTAGCTTGAAGGGTGCTCGAGTGGTAAGGGCCATCAACCAAAAGGTGGCCCGACTGCTCAAGCAAAGACGGCATATTTGATTTCCATTCTAGCCTCTGCTCAAAGCCCATTTGCTCCAACTACGGAACTTGCCCAAAATACTTTTCCAAACAAACCTACATATAGGGCAACCTATACATACTCAATGCACTGAAAGACTAGTATTTTGCCCTATCTCCTGTCCTTTCAAGACCACTTGTTGTGATGCTGTCCTTAAAAACTTCAAAGCACTATCATTTTCTATCCATATTCAATGCTTAGACAACATCCCAGATCTATTTCAAAACCCTGCACAATCACATTTTCACTATAAGTGAGTTCCTGCCAATGCCGATTGCGTACGAGAAATCCCAGGGTGTTGGAGCCATCGGTGAGTAGAGATTGAACAAGTGATCGACTGATCGTGGAAACAAGATATCATAAGTGAAGTGCGTCTACAGTTGAGTTGGCAGCTATCTCTTGATCTAGTGGGCTGTTTTGATCTCAAGGTACCATTGTTTTCTAACTCAAGACTTTTTTCTTAAAGGGCTTTTGTGTCAACCTTGTGTTCTTTCTTACTATCGTTAGTCGTGCGGTTGATTTATCTTCATTCTTCATTAAAGTTGCCGTTTCAATTCTAGTTTGCGATAATCATGCGGACTTGGCCTGCTAACCCCTTCAGGAGAACACTAGGCCCGATCTGAGTCCAACCTTTTAAATTAAACCTTTAAAACCTTAAAATAAAAAATAACCAGCTCCTTCACTGTCAACAAATGCCAGGAGATCATCCAATTGAAGAACAAAAGAATGAATAACAAACACGTCAATGATTAAGGGAAGTCGGACAACAAAGCATGTTAACGTAACGGGTAAAAACCGTAAAATAACACGGAAATGATACCATAAACTATAGAAGCCCTTTTACATGTAATGGCAATCTACACACTCGCTCAAGGAGACTAAATAACTTCTCTATCACCATTTACCACCTCACCCAATTGTCATTTTCCTTACTTGATCCAAGCCGCACTGCTTCATGCTTGAATTCCTTTTGTCTTTACTTCTTTTTTTTTCATTTTTTCAATAGCCCATTTCATCCTTCATTTGAAGAATAGGGAATAAGAGATCAGAAATATAGGTTCTTTCGCAAGTCGATTCACCAGGATTTTCTCAGTACCCAACTTCGCTCGATATGAAGAGAATAAACACATGCTGAAAAGCCCGGCTGATATTTGTGAATTCATTTTCTTAAGGTAGATACAACATGTTAGATTTTATCCCCTCAATTCGTACCTCCACATGCATCCGGGCTGCACATGATGGGGAGTGCGAGAATTTCTCCCACATCACTCATCTAAGGCTCTAAGCCACCTGTTATACTCCACCTATTGCCAATTGGTTTTAGGTTGGAACCCTCAGAGAAATGTAACATAACATCTTTCTTTTTGTGTGAAAACTAATTGTATACAACAAACAAACATGGGTATTCTGCTTGAGTAAAGAGACCTATACTCGTATAGACTATAGAGCGACGAGTTACCTGTTTTGCGGTAGACGAGTAACTCTTCGACGCCAAGAGTAGGGACTGACTTCGAATCCTCTGCAGTATAAAATCATCAGAAATCAACAACAGCTAACGTAATTCTAAAAAACACAAAAAACGAAAGAATCGATGAATGAAAAACTAAGGCAGCACGAACCGAAGCGTTCATGCCTCCACGGGCGACTCCTTTCCCTGCGATCCCCAACATCTTCTCTTCTTCTCACAAAACCTAACGAGCAATTGGGAGATTCGTGTCGGTAGAACCAACAAATCTTGCCGAAAACGATACGTTTATCAACGTAGATGAATTGTCAAAATTTAGAGAGAGAGAGAGAGAGAGAGGGCGAGCTTTGTTGTTTGTGGTTAGGTGGCGGTGGTGGTGGTTGTGAGCTCGGCGGCGCGCGTTCAAGTTCGGAGGGCGGAAATTTATTTCTGTTTCTTTTTGTTTATAATAAATATACTAAATATTCTGATGGGTACAAAGATGACACGCGACCTTAGTCTTTTGCTTTTGTCGTTTGTTTTTTTATATGGGAAATTACCGAAACCACCCCTCAAGTTTGGAAAATTATAAATTAACCGATGTCTCGTAAAGAACTACTCTCTTGTCGAGATGTAGCCGCTAGGAAATTCGACAGAGTCTGTCTATCTGACCTCATCCAATCTTTGTTACAATCGACCGCACTGGGCTTTTCACATGCTAACAAAAGACAGGCTAGTCTATTACTCTATTGTAAGTCTGTAATTAGAATTTTAATAATATTGTTTTCAATCAAATTTCGTTGAATTGTCTAGCGGGCCAGCGGCTACGTCACGACAAGAGAGTAATTTGTACTGAGGGAGAGGTACTTTGTACTTTTCCAAACGTGAGGAGACAATTATAATTTTTGGAAACCACAATATGGTTTTGGTAATTTACCTCCTTTTTTAACGGCTTTTGCTTTCGTTTTACTTTTTTCTGAGGTTTGCGAGTTCGGCTCGGTTAAACTTTTGTTAGCTATGAAACTCCATTAGCTGAAGTTCGGTTCGAGTTCGGAGCCAGCTCCAGTTTATTTTTATTTTTAAAAAAAATGTAATATGCATGGGCCGGTAAATATTTGTGAAACTCCGCAGCTAAAGTTCTGTTCGAGTCACAATCAAGCTCGAGTTAGTATTTATGATATGAAACTCGAGCTCGGTGCAAACCGAGTCGAATAAATATAAACAAGTTAAGCTCCACTCAAACTTGAGCTTTGAAACAAAACATTTAGAAATAGTTTGAATCACTGTCCGTGTTACTAAAATATTGCTTTGGATATGTCTTTATTCAACAGTCTATCCTAGTCGAGTTTGGGATGACTAGATCTTGGCTCATTTCGTCGAACGGGCTTAAATTCTACTGGAAAGTCTTTATCGAGTCGAGCTTTAAGCTGCTAGCGGACACTTCGATTCGCTTACGAGTATAAAAAAAAAAAAGTAGTAATAAAAAATTGATTTCTCATTATTGGAAGCTTTGTATTACAATAACTGTTATACTATTGATAGCTCATTGAGTTAGCAATAAGGCAAAAGAGAACAAAAAAAGGGTCTTGTTAATATGCGCCCCAAGGGCATATGATAGAATTGTATTAAATGTTTTATTTCACTCTACTTTTTTCGGGAAATGTAAAAGTTATGGTAGAGTAATAAATTGTTTCTTTAAGAAGACTCGATTTTTTTTAGCATGGGACTGAAACGCCCCCACGTTACTCTTCCATCCCCATTCCATCCACCAACTGAATCTCTGCGATTCTTCCACAGGGACCCGAATTAACCATTAAAAACCCTTAACATTCGAGTTAAAGAAACTGAAAAATTACTCACCAAAATCTAACGAATTCGAATCAGATTAATAAAGCTGAATGAATAAATTGTAATTTGCAAAAGGCTGGGTTTGGCTTACTAAGCTGTTTCGATTGTATTTTGTCTCTTTTATTCAAAAATTTTCGTATTTCTTAATTTTGTTCAATTTTATGGATTATTGGTTTGTGTCGATGAGAGAAATCTAAAAAATTCAAAATTAAGTTTAATTTTTTTGAATAAAAACAAAAATAATCAAAAAAAATTATCTATGTTGGATTATTTTTGTCTTTATTCAAAAAAATTAGTTTTGAACATAATTTTGTACTTTTCAATTTTTTCTCGTCGAGAAGAACCTATAATCCAAAAAAAAATTGACGTAAAACTAACAAGTGCGAAGAAATTCCAAATTAAGGCCAAAAAAATAATTCAACTATCCAGCCAAAAAAAAGATTGACGTAAAGCAGGAACGTTTTTTTGTTAATATGTTGAGTTTTTTAATTAATATTGTGTTTGTTGAGTTTTTGAATCTGATGTGAGTTTCGTAATTTTCCAAAGATTTTTGATAGTGCTCAAGAACGGAAATTAAATGCTGAAGAGTGGCTTAATATAGGCTGTTTGGTAGGAAAATGGGTTACAGTTTGGGTAAATTGGGATGCCAAAAGACAATAGAAGGTGAAAGGAAAAAAAAGAAAGAAAGAAAGAAGGGAGCACAAATAAAATTGAGCGGAGGGAAAATTAAGGGGTATTTTTGTCTCCACAAACATGTTTTACTCTTTATCCAATATTCCAACTACTTCACTACTCTCTATGAAAGTGGGGTTTAATTGATCTCAATTAATGAACATTATCATGTGCCTTAGGGGCACATATATATTAACAAAACCCTTTCTTTTATAATAAATTGTAGTCTAAATTTAGAGAAATTATGATGGAAGAAAATAACATAAAGGGTTAGCTCAAGCGGAAAGGAGAGCAAAATGTGAGAGCTTTATTTTCTCAATAAGTTTAGGTACACTACATCCAACCACTACACCATCCATTACATGTTTTGTAGGGCCCACTCTGGGTCCCAAAAAAATACAGAAAAATGTTCATAAATTTTAAAATAATATATTATGGGGCCATGTAAAAAATCAGCTCCAACAAATATCGGTAAGTATTAATTCTTGATTCATAGGGGCGAAACTGTGCAGTTGAGCAGTTTCGCCCCTACAAATCAAGAAATAATACTTACCGATATCCGTTTGAGCTGATTTTTTACAGGGCCACATAAAAATATTATTCTAAAATTTATGGACATTTTTCTGTATTTTTTTGGGACCCGGGGTGAGCCCTATAAAAAATGTAGTGGATGATGTAGTGGATGGATGATAGTATATGTAG
Organism: Rhododendron griersonianum; assembly: GCA_018127125.1. Taxonomy (NCBI): domain Eukaryota; kingdom Viridiplantae; phylum Streptophyta; class Magnoliopsida; order Ericales; family Ericaceae; genus Rhododendron; species Rhododendron griersonianum. The sequence continues at coordinate 37,941,123 of CM030795.1, read as the reverse complement.
CATCACTCTATATAAGTTCAAGCATGTAGTTTGATTCTTACAAAGATAAAAAATATATATATATATTAAAAAAAACATTGGTGCTACCCTCTATACAAGTGAAAAGCTTAAGTAGTTGTGGTAATGGGTTATGATTTAAGGTTATGAGCGATAAAATTGGTTCTGAATTTAAGAAAAATGGCGTAAGATAAGAGTCGCACAGGTTCGCTGTCTCTCTATAAATTTGAATCACGAATCACCCTGTGAAACCAAAATGTACCCGCTATTTGACTAGCTAAATCTTTTTTATGTTTTTCTTGAGGGGGGAAAAAAATGCAACAACAATTATGCAACACACCTAAGTGTAGCATTCACGTATACATAAAAAATTCAAGTACTTTTGGAGCACAGCTACACGGTGCTTCAAGAACCTCTATACCACACATTCACGCGAAATCCATGACTAAGTATTAAAATCACGAAATAAAAAAGTGTGGTGATAGAGGTGTATGAAAGACGACGTGAACGTGCTCATATATCACAAAAAAGTCACTCCTCACAAACACTCCTAAGAATGGCCGATCACTCTGAGTGCTACAAAGGGTTTCTACAAACACAAGGGGGTGTTCTTGGCGACGGACTCTTCAAACAATTTTCCAGAACACCTCCTTAAAAAAAAGATCTCGATAGATCTTTTATACAAGATCCATATTGCATTTTTTTATTTTATTTCAGTAAGCCTATTATTTTTGAGCTTGAAATTGCCTTCTTAAAAAATAAGGACTTATTTCCCGTTCTGGAACGGGCTAGTCAATTGGGGATATAAGAAAGTGTATGGAGACTTCGTAAATTATGTATATAGCAAAGAGATTAAATTATTTTACACCGCTGGTGTAACACATTTGTTTCCTCCAAATCAATTAAATTGCGCTACGTCGCAATGTTCTATTAATTTGAACCACTGTTTTAACGTCATGACACAATGTAATTGATTTAAAGAAAACAAATGTGTTACACTACCGTTGTATATAATTTATTCTCTATAGCAAATTGCATACTTTTCAACGTGGCTCTCTCTTAAGAAAGGATATAATCGGTGAATCTGACGCAGCGGAATTCACGAGAGACTAGTTAGCGTACTAGTCCAAACGAGATAAACAACCCGTCGCAACGAGCAAATCTTGCGCACAAGAAAGAAAGACAAAAGTCTGAATATTATTGATGAAAAAGCTTTAAAAGATCAATAATTGAATAGGTTACAGTCCTATTTATAAGACCCTAACCCTATAAATCCTACTATAAAAGAAATAATAAATCATGCCAAAACAAGCGGCATTAAATAAAAGATATTTCCTAATTAATTAAAATAAAATCCTAATTCTTGTAGACCAAGAATCCTAATAAAGGTAGAAATCAAAATCAAACTGAATACGGAAAGTTAATAATTCTTACCTAAACGAAAATATTCCTAGTCAAAATCTTATTCTAAAACAATAAAAATAAAATACAAAAACTCTCAATTTTTGTCCTACATCAGTCTCCTTTTCTTCAAAAGAACTCGACCTCGAGTTCTCGTTAGGAATCTGCCATCTTCCATGCCAAAGAAACAGATACTTAGAATACTTCAACTCCTTTCTTAACTTGAAATAAAACTTCAACAAAAAGTGTATTTGCAAAGATTGTTTCTCAGCATGCTTTAACTTGTTGACAAAATTCACTAGATGAATATTGAGAACCCAATCAAATTGCTGCACTCCAAAAAAATCAACAACTAGAACCTTATGCTGTAGTTGCTGGTTCTCTAGACTTTGATTTATTATAGAGTTGGTTGGCACTCCTTTGTCAGAAAATCGGATTTCAGCAACAACCATATTTTCTTGTAGTGTTGCAGTCAACTCCATTGTGGGTGATTCATCAAGCCCAAACGCACAAACCTCCAATACAATATTCTTTTGTTCCTCCACAACAGAATCTGAAACAATTTCAGTATCCTCTTGCACACAAGCATCGATGTCAATTTCGTCTTGATCTTCAACTTCAATTTTGACCTCTCTCACGGCTTCTACAATAATTTGTTCTGCATGATACTGTTTTGGCCTATATTTTTCCTCCAACAATTGCTCATAATTCAATGGTAAAAATCTTTCTATCATACGTTTTTTAATTATGTACCATGCATAAATTCGACGCTTGCCCAATCGATCTCTTAGAAATTGCAGATCTAGCCACCATCGTAGCGCTGGACCTGTAAGCTTCACTAACAAATACCTCCACATTTGTTCTGTCGGAATTTTTGCATACTCGAAGGAATCTTCGATGTCTAGAATCCAATCCAAACGATCTTCAAAAAATTCAAGACCACTAAATTTTGGCAAATTATCGTAATACCTGAAATTTGGTTGTCGCTTTGTCGACTGATAATCATCATGGTTTTTGAATAGCTTGCCTTCAAATTTATTCCTACCATCGTAGTGATAATAAGAATATCCTCTGGAGACGTTTTGGTTAATAGGTTGGTTGTGGGCAAATCCCTCAACGCGGCTCCTATCAACTTTGCGTTTAACAGGTTGACCATGGGCAAATCCCTTGGTGCGAGTCCTGTTAAATCCTTCACCACGACCAACGTCAATGGGTGTGTCTTCAACTTTGTTTGGTGCCATCGAACCAGGAAAAGCGTGGCTCTGATACCACTTGACGCAGCGGAATTCACGAGAGACTAGTTAGCGTACTAGTCCAAACGAGATAAACAACTCGTCGCAACGAGCAATTCTTGCGCACAAGAAAGAAGAGAGAATCTCTGCAATATTATTGATGAAAAAGTTTAAAAGTTCAATAATTGAATAGGTTACAGTCCTATTTATAAGACCCTAACCCTAGAAATCCTACTGTAAAAGAAATAATAAATCATGCCAAAACAAGCGGCATTAAATAAAAGATATTTCCTAATTAATTAAAATAAAATCCTAATTCTTGTAGACCAAGAATCCTAATAAAGGTAGAAATCAAAATCAAACTGAATACGGAAAGTTAATAATTCTTACCTAAACGAAAATATTCCTAGTCAAAATCTTATTCTAAAACAATAAAAATAAAATACAAAAACTCTCAATTTTTGTCCTACATCAGAATCTCTATCATTCTCATCTCAATGAAAATAAGGAAACATATAGTAGTATATATATATCATAAGATTCATAACTACTAGAACGCCTGAAGATTCGAGGCCCAAAAAAAAAAAACTAAAATAAAAAATCCCATCCAATGTTGGGCTATAGTCCTAGGAATGGCAATGGGGCAGGGCGGGTTTTTGCGTACCCGACCTCGATCCAGAAATTATTACCCGACCCCGGTCCCAACCGGATATTTTTTAGGTATCCCCATTCCCGCCCCGATTGGGGAACGTGTTTACCCGCCCCGCTCCGTAAAAAAAATTTAAAAAATGCTAATCTAAAAGCAAAATAAAGTATAAATAAAGTTTTAATTTAGTATAATGGTGAAAATATAAAGATAAGAATATAAGAGTTTTTTAGTATAATGATGAGATAATAATATTAGGGTAAAAATATAAAATTTGAAGTATTAATGATAATAAAGGACCGTTCCACCTTTTAAAAAAGTACCTTTTTTTCAAACGAATGTAATTTCAAATATAATGAAAATGAAATTTTTTTTTTCAATTTTTTTGCACCGTTTAAAAGATCAATGAGATCTATCAAACAAGATCCATATTAGTAGGAAAATTATTTGCGTAAACACATGATTTTTGAGCTTTAAAAACCTTCTTTTTTCAAAAGTTCTTTTTACTGTTGAATTGGAACGGCTCCTAATTAGATTAGGATAAAAATATAATTTTATGAATAAATACAATTCGGGGCGGGTAATATCGGGGTGGGTGAAAGTATAATTTTACCCCGACTCAATACCCGAAAAGGTGATAGAAAACCCGCTCTGTTCGAGGTGAGGCGGGTTCGATTGCCATTTCTAGCCCACAAAGTGATTGCTTTGCTACCACCGAGGGTGGTAGCCCAGCTGGCCTGGGTGATGGGGCTTGAGTGCCTTTCCCTCCACGTGCACTCGAGTTCGAGCCCCTCCAGTGGCAAAAAAATGTATATGCGCTAGAGGGACGCGTGGAGGGCCCTTGGTCAGTTGTGCGCCTAGGTGGTGCTGTGGTGACGGCCTGTCCTTCCGGACAATAGCTATGGCTCGAACCGGACATTCCACAGCGGGTTGGGAGCCCACGCCCAAGGGGGTTGCTACGCCGGTTGCCCCCTTTTGCCCTTTTTCCAGTTCAAAAAAAAAAAGAAAAAAAGTGATTGCTTTGCTGACCCAATCAACGAAGTAATCAGATGACGTCACGTCTCCTATCGACGCGGTAACCGCGTGGAACAGTTACATTTTATTATTTTTTTTTGGCGGGAAAAGCAAACGCCGTAGACTACTCGAGCAAGACTACCTGAAGACAAGGAATCTCAAGGAAAGGAATTCCTTTAATAAAGAAAAGGGGAATAGGTCCGCCTCCGTACAAGTTCGTCGCCTTCCATTCTCCTTCTCACTCCACTCTCTCTCTCTCTCTCTCTCTCTCTCTCTCTCATCCCTTTCTTCACTTTCTCTTTTGCTTCCCCACGAAGTTTTCCATTCTCTATATCTCTTTACTCTCTCCGTACAAGTTCGTCGCCTTCTAGTCTCTCTCTCTCTCTCTCATCCCTTTCTTCCACTTTCTCTTTTGCTTCCCAACGAAGCTTTTCCCTTCTCTATATAAGTATCTCTCACTCTCTCTCTCCGTACAAGTTCGTCGCCTTCTAGTCTCTCTCTCTCTCTCTCTCTCATCCCTTTCTTCCAATTTCTCTTTTGCTTCCCAACGAAGCTTTTCCCTTCTCTATATCTCTCACTCTCTCTCATTGGTTATATTCACGACCCTCTCTGTGATACCCAACGAAGATTTTCCCTTCTCTATATCTCTCACTCTCTCTCATTGATTATATTCACGACTCTCTCTGTGATACAGGATCCGTACGTAGAAGAGATACTGGTGGGAGATTTTCTTTTCCTATGGCTACGCCGAGAGAACACGTTGAGGAAATCCGGACGAAAAAGTTCAATATCGGGGGCGAACCGGATCCCAAAAACGAAGACCTCCATCATGCCGTTAACTACCTCTCCGCTGAACTCTACTCCAAGGACGTCCACTTTCTCATGGAACTCATACAGGTTTATAATATAATCTAAACCTAATGTGCGCATATTTACGGTATAGTATTTTTTTAATTATATATTTGTGTGTATACTACGTATTATCTGTGTGATGTTTCAAAGTGGCTCTGTTCGATGGGAGTTCACTATTATTAGTAGTACCTCGTTCTTAAAATACGAAGAGTTGGGTTAAACGTAAAATCAGACTTTATCTCTGTGGCTTTGATTTTTGTTAGACAAGAATAAAAGACTTTTTTTTGTTGGATTAATAAGAATAAAATACTTGGTTCAACTATCTTGTTGTATTTAGGCTTTTTTTCGTTAAGAGTTTTAGTTTTATGTCAAATTTTTATGAATTATTGATTGTCTCGACGAAAGAAATAGGTAATTTTTTTTTTAATTCTTACCCAAATATTTTTAGAAATACCCAAGATAAAGACCAAAAATCTGATTTTTAGGGCTTTATATTGGATGTTATAAAAGTCAATAATAAATCACTAATTAATAATCAACTAATTAAATAATCACTAATTAAATCATCCACTAATAAATCACTAAAGTGGTTGGACCAAGTCTTAAAATCAAATCATCCACTAATAAGACTAATAATAAGACTTATCAGATTAATAATATGATATTAGTAAGCGATTATTAGTCTTAAGTGATTACTAATATATAATCTGACAAGTCTTATTAATCATAGTTATCGAAATCGTACGATTCCCGATTTGAATCGTACGATTCGGTTCAATTCAGGTTTAAAACGATTTAGATCGATTATATGAACCGCAAATAGGTGAGAATCACAGAATCGTTTTTTGAATTGGTGAATCGTGCGATTCACCTTGTTTTTGAATGAGTGGATTTTCCGGCGGGCTGGGTTGGGTTGGGTTTCTGCACATAAATCACAAAATACCTTAAATTTATGGAAGGTGAGGGGTCGAAATTTCTTGTCTGACCTGGAGAGAACCCTAAGATCGAAAAACACGAAGACCAGAGCCCTCGTAGAGACATGGATGTTTGAATTGCATCTCGTTCCAGTCGGTGAGGGTACTGACTTTTGATATGTTTACTACTGGGGTGTATATTAGTTTATTTATATTACTAGTTAGTGGTGTGCATATTATATATTATATTAGTTAGTGGAGTGTATATTATATATTATATATACTAGTTAGAGCATTGCAATGTAATAATCAAAAGTGAATAATCAAAACTTGTCACGTCAGCTTTTGATTATTCATTTAGAGGGTTGTTAAAGTTAGCAATGTGAAGTCCCACATTGTTACTTTTGATTATTCAAATACCCAAATTTGATTATTGGTTATGAGGTTGCCAATTTTGATTATTACAATGTAAGCACTTTTTAAGCACACATTGCTAACTTTAACAATATTTTGATTTTGATTATTACATTGTGGATGCTCGTGCAACTGTGCATATTATATATTATACTTGTTAGTGGTGTGTATATAATTTATATCACCAGCAAGTGGGGTGTACATTAGTATATAAAAGTCCGTTAAAAAAACAAAACAAAAAACAGAGTATAATAAACTTCTTTTTAACTATTGTCTTGCTTATTAGATCACTAGATCATCTATTTATCTTATGAAACAATACTTTTAATTATTCAAACTTGAAATCTACATTTTTTATGCATTTTCAAGATTTTGACGGAATCGAAACGATTCACGATTCGATTCGATTCACGATTCGCAAATGGGGCTTTTCGATTCTCGATTTGACAACTATGTTATTAATAATCTGATAAGTCTTATTAAGTGATTTTAATTAGTGATTTAAATCATCCACTAATAAATCACTAATCATTAATAATCTGATAAGTCTTATTAGTGGATGAACCAACTCTTATTAATCAATAAATCACTAATTATTAATTAGTTGATAATCACTAATTAATAATCACTAAAGTGTGTGATTTATAAAAGTCAATAATCTGATTTTTAGGGCTTTATATTGGATGTTATAAAAGTCAATAATAAATCACTAAAGTGTGACGCAAAACTAAAAAAAATATTTTTTTAAATAAAGACAAAACTTTAAAAGCCCCCAAAGCCCATAAAGCTCTTAGCGGAACAAGCCCTAATGAAAGTGAGATTGAAATTTTTTTTTGACAAAAAAGTTGAGATATTATTTTTATAATCTCAACTGTTTCTTTTGTACTATATTGTTTTTTAATTTTAATTTTTCTATATTAAAAATGAAGCAATTTGCTATTTGGATACCGATAATTTATTAATCGACATCTCTTTAGTGTAAGATAATTTTTTTGTTGGAACTGGGGTGGTATCTGCCGCTCTCCCTCCGATATACCTCCGCCCATAATCGACGGGTATGTAATTCATTCTGTGTCGGTATACTGTTGTACATTTAGGCGTCATTTTGTGAACTATGTATCTCTATTACTTCCTGAGATACTAGGGCTAATAAACGAATCAAGCTACTTGAGTTTGAGCTTGTTTTTGTTCGTTCAACAAACCAAGTTTGAACATTTTTTGAATCTCAATAAGCTTTCAATTGAACATGCTACAACTCGGCTAGTTCGGTTTATGATGAGTAAAAAATTCAAGCTACCCAAAATCAGTTCGTATTTGGCTCGATTAAAGCTTGTTCGGGTGATCCTCTCTTCTCCCAACAAGCTTTAAGTTCGAACATATTCTGAAGCTTGTTAAATTTTCAAATCAAGCTTTGAACAACTAACTGCTTGGCTCGTTCGGCTCGTTTATCACCCTATTGAGAGTAGCTTGAATTTAACTGTGTGGTTGCTTGAATTTAATTGTGTAGTTGAGCACACGTTGCTCACGCCAACTTCTTTTATGTCATGACTAAAAAATGAATTACTAGTTACATTGGCTGTGTATAGCAAGTATTTATAACTTCATCATAAATTACCATAAATCGTAAAACCTGTCTAGTTCTTGGGGGTGTTGCACCCAAGCTCCGAGCCCCACCGTGGGTGCTGTCACGTGGACCCTTGCGAAACACTAACCAAATTGAATCAGGCTTCACAAAACCCAACATTCTTTACCCATGCTTTTACTCAAATTTGACTAAAAACTTGAACAATCCAATTGGTAGACCCAAATTTAAGTACAAGTTTATGCAAAATTAGTCAAGAATAGTTATGAATTTGAGTCTTGAGAGGTAGAAAATAGTTTTTCAAAATATGAGTCTCCATAATTTTGGGTAAAATTAAGAGTGAAACTCAATTTGGTATAAGGTGTAGTAAATGTGTGGAGTGTGTTTCGAGGATTTTTACTCAAATTTTGTGTTTGAGACAAAAATGGAGTAAGGCCATGTTGATGCTGTTAAAGCATCCAGCTCAAAATCAATTGGTAATGAGTGGAGAGACCGTCTAGACTCATATACTAGTTTTGGAGGTGATTGTAACCAACGTGGGACAAGCTCTAATAGATGCTCTACATGCATGTCTTCTTTATCTATTCCATCTCCCACTATAGTTTCACAATTCAAGCGAATCTTTTGTATCTCTATGGAATTGATTGAACATTAAATAAGTTCATTTAAAATTCACATTCATCCAAAGTCCAAACCGAGCAGAGATATGTAATTTTAATGGGGTAGTTCTTGGGTGGTCTGCTTTTGGAATTTGGATAGAATAGAGAACTCTTGAGAGAAAAGAAATCAAATTTGACCATCTCCTATGTCTATTCTTGTTCTTATTTTTCGCATGAGACATTGATACCCTATGTTATGGTTCTGAATTTATATACATATATATATAGTTTTTCGGTCAATCGGAAATTCGATTTTTTTTTTCAAGGTATAGTAATGCTACCTTTTCTTTTCATTTGTTCTGTTTACAGAATGCAGAGGACAATGACTACTTGGAAGGGGTACAACCATCCCTGGAGTTTGTGATAACTTCTCGGGATATTACGGGTACCGGAGCTTCGGCCACTTTGCTGGTATTCAACAACGAGAAGGGTTTTTCTCCCAAAAATATTGAATCCATTTGCAGTGTTGGACGCTCCACCAAGAAAGGCCTTCGCAAACGTGGTTATATTGGCGAGAAAGGTAACTACCTAATGAGTTCCAATCCATGTCAATTAGATTTGCTTATGCTTGGAAGTGTAAAGAATTTGTTTGGAACTTGTGGGCATGAAGAGAAAAAAAGGAAGCTATGACTTTCTCTTCCTTCCCTATGTTGTGCCTGACTTAGGAGGGGAATAGTGAAAATGTCAAAAGCCCACGTTTCGATCATGCCTTGCAGTAGTATCAATTTTAGGTTGTCATGGAGTTCATTTTCCTTTCTCTTCTTTTGTATAACCAAGCAAATAAAAATGATTTGCGTTTTTTCTGCTTCCACATGTTACAAACTCAAGGTAAATTCTTAACCATGGCCATTCGTTAATATGGAAGTTTGGCGTTGTTGTCAATAATGTGGAAGTTTGACCTTGTTACAAACTCAAGGTAGCTGGGCATTTCAGTCTTGAATAAAGTTGCACCATGGCCATTCGTTAATGTGGAAGCTTGGCGTTGTAAATTCAATGAGATGTAGTTTTTTTATTCCCAAGTTGTTTGAACTACAACAAAGAATGGTGGTGAACATATGGTTGTTTTCTATTGTGATGAAAATTGTACTCTCTTAGGACGAGAATTTCAGGGTAGTTCAATGCTTGTCTCCCTCGGTACTCTTTGTCATTTAGTTTTTGAGATATCCTGCACTTCTCATATATTCTTATTGTGCATCTTTCCTAACTACCCTCTTAATATATGTTCTAGAAACTATAAACTTGTGTTTAATTACACCTTGAAAAATCTTTTATTTGATTGAAATTAAATTAGGGTGCTTGTGGATTTTGAAGCGAAGGTTTTTCTGGAATCAGTCTTGTGTTACATCTGAACCTGGATATTACTGTTTCTTTCTCAATTCGATCATTCTTTTGTCATAGGACCATAAAGATAGGAACAAGTTTGAAAAATTGCCTTCTGTTGTAAATGCATCCGATAGAATGAATCTTAAAGCAAATTGTGTTCATACAGGCCTTTATCTTATGGATGGCTGGATGCATATGAACAACATTCTAGTTCCTTTAGCTGCTTGCTTATTTACGAAAATTTAATCATATATTCAATATTGTTTCTAAAACAACTAATGTTATGGCGTTTCAGGAATTGGATTCAAGAGTGTGTTTCTCATCACAGCTCAGCCATACATATTCAGTAATGGCTATCAGATCCGCTTTAATGAAGAACCTTGCTCACAGTGCCATGTTGGATACATTGTCCCCGAATGGGTGGATGATAACCCAACTCTTTCCACCATAAAGCAAATATACGGCACTCACACTTCGCTTCCAACCACAACAATTGTGTTGCCCCTGAAGCTCGACAAGGTTAAACCTGTGAAGCAGCAACTCTCAAGCATTCATCCTGAAATTCTGTTGTTTCTTTCTAAGATAAAGAGGCTTTCAATCAGGGAAGATAACGAGGATCCTAGGCTCAACTCTGTGAGTGCCATATCTATTTCATCGGAGACTGATTTTGTTACAAGGAAGAACATTGATGCGGAGTCCTACATGCTCCATCTCTCATCTGATGAAAATGGTGACAACTCTGAAAGTGAATGCGGCTACTTCATGTGGAAGCAGAGGTTTCCTGTCAAGTCAGAGAATAAAGTGGAAAAACGAATGGAAGTGGAAGAGTGGGTGCTCACATTGGCTTTTCCAAATGGAGAGCGGCTCAGCAGAGGGATGAAGTCGCCTGGGGTTTATGCGTTTCTTCCTACAGAAATGGCTACAAATTTTCCATTCATAATTCAGGCCGATTTTCTTTTAGCATCTTCGAGAGAAGCAATCCTCATGGACAACAAATGGAACCAAGGGATTCTTGGATGCGTGCCTTCGGCTTTTGTCAACGCCTTTATTTCACTGGTGAAAACATTAGAAGATGCTCCCATATCTTCTTTGCCTCCCATGTTTTGGTTCTTACCCATCAACGAATCTCCCTATCCTGAGCTAAATGCTGTGAGGGAGACAATTGAAAGAAAGATAATGGACGAGAATATTGTTCCCTGTGAGTCATACATGGAGCAGAAGTTCTTTCAGAAACCCTGTGAAGTGGGTAGGCTAATGCCTGCTTTCAGGAATATCATGATTAAGGCAAGGAAGCAAAATGTGAATTTGCATAATATCTCATCCCATGGGAGATATGTGCTAAGTTCTTCATTTGATAGGGCGGAGTACAATCCCATCCTGAATTTCTTGGGCGTAGAACCAGTTGAGGATGAGTGGTACGCAAAGTGCATCCGGGGTTCTAATCTGGTAATGGGAGTATCGGAAGGGGTGTATTTGGAGCTTCTACTGTTTCTAGCTGAGAAATGGAGGTCCAATTTTCACAAGACCAGCATTAAGAACCTACCACTTCTGAAATATGTGAGTCCTCATGGGGACGTTTCTTTGAAAAGTGTAAATGACGTCTCACAGTCGACTGGGGGGAAGGTTCTCATATCCCGTGAGCCTCATCATATATCATGGCTTATTGACTGGAACAGGGAATTTAGATGTGCAACACACCTTTTTTTACCTAAAGAGACACAAGAAGCTCTCCATTCGTGTTCCAAGAGGCAGACAATACAGGAATGGCTCTTAAATGAGGCGAAGATAGGGGCTGTTAATGTGTATGAGTACGGAATTCTCATCTACGGGTCACTGGACGATAAGAATCCTGTTGTGACCTATGTTCATTTCTTATATCACTCGCTTTCAGCGAACTATATGTCTCAGGGAGAGGTTGCTTATTTGTGTGATGGTATGCCACTCGTGGATAATTATGGACGAGTGTCCACAAAAAGGAGTGGGGTTCTTGTCCCTGCGAGCGGAAGCAAATGGATAAGTCTGATTGGTTCAAACCCATGGAGAGGGCAAGGTTTCGTTGAGCTAGGAGAAGACTATTTGCGTTCAAGAAAATTCGCAAGTGTACATACTCCTGAGAAACAACTAATTAACTTCCTCAAAACTCATCTTTCAGCTTGTGACGTCCCTGATATATCCCCTCCCAATGCAGTAATTCCAACTATGTCTGCTCCGCTTACAAAGCAAAACACATTCTTGCTTTTGGATTGGATTTGGAGCTTGAGACGGAATAGGATTCACATGCCGGAGAATTTCCTGACATGCATAAAGAAGGGACAATGGATGAGGGTCTCTCTGAGTGGTAGCCCTGGTTACAGGTCGCCATCTGAGTCATTCTTGACAGACTCATCATGGGGACATCTTTTGCAGAATGAATCTGTACTTGTTGATATACCCATGATTGACCAGAATTTCTATGGTAGCAGAATATACGACTATAAGGAAGAGCTACGATCAATAGGTGTTATGTTCGAATGTGGAGAGGCATGCAGATTTATAGGGAAGCATCTTATGAACTTAGCATCTTCTTCGACTCTAACGAAGGGGAATGTGCTTTCGATACTCAAGTTTATTAAGTTTCTGCGGGAGAACTACCTTTCTCCTCAGGATTTTATTAAGAGTATCAGAGAAGAAAGATGGATAAGAACTTCAGTCGGTGACAGGTCCCCAGTTGAATCTGTTTTGTATAGTCAGGAATGGAGAGCGGCGTCTCAGATCAGTGACATCCCATTTATTGATGAACAGTACTACGGTGAGGAAATCCTTTCTTTCAAAACAGAACTCCAAATGCTGGGTGTGGTAATCAACTTCAGTCAAAATTACCAACTTGTTTTTGACACTCTAAAATCTCCGGCTCGCATTGGCGGTCTGACATCCGAGTCTTGCCTTTTTGTACTGGAATGCTTACATCATCTGAGATCACCTGTCAATTTTGTTAGGGCATTCAAAGATAAGAAGTTTTTGAAGACAAACATGGGCTACAAGTCGCCAGTTGAATCGTATCTGTTTAATCCTGAATGGGGTTGTCTTCTGCAGGTTTTCCACAGCTTCCCCCTTATTGACCAAAGCTCCTATGGCTCTAAATTCTTGTTGTACAAAACTGAGTTGGGGCAACTTGGGGTAGTAGTGGATTTCGAGGAGGCAACCAAAGCATTTGCTCGCGTTTTCAAGCAGCAGGCAGCACTTTCTTCCATCAAAAAAGATTCCGTCCTTTCATTTCTGGCTTGTTACAGAAAGCTCCAGGAAACACCTTTTAAATTCCCTGAAGATCTGAAGAGATGTATCCGCGATGTTCAATGGTTGCGAACCCGCCTTGGAGATTACAGAGTGCCAAGCGATTGCATTCTGTTTGGCCCTGATTGGAAATCTATTTTCCCGATTTCTCGTCTTCCTTTCATTGATGACAGTGAGAATTACTACGGCGAGGGTATCCATGAATATAAAAAGGAGCTGAACAGTATGGGAGTTGTTCTTGCTTTTAAGAATGGTTGCAGGTTCGTGCCTGATGGACTTTATTTACCTTGTGATCCTGACAACATAACTCCTGCAAATGTTTACTCATTGCTCGAATATGTCCGCAACTTGCATCAACAGACGAAGCCTTTACCTGATTCTTTCCTGAAGAAAATATCTCAAAAGTGGCTGAAAACCTGTGCTGGTTATAGGTCCCCTGATGACTGCATGCTGTTCAATTCTAATTGGAATTCTTTCTTACATCAGGAGGATGGACCATTTATTGATGAAGAATATTATGGCTCCAAGATTAAGTCCTACAGCAAAGAGCTAAACTCAATAGGAGTCACTGTTGAGGTTGGAAATGGGTGCTCGCTCCTTGCCACCCACCTAGATTTCCATTCAAATTTCTCTACTATTATTCGGATCTATGAATACTTATATAAGTTCAACTGGGAGTCTGATTGTGGAGAAAGAAGGAAAATTTGGATCCCAAATGGAAGTGATGACGGGGAGTGGGTAATCCCAGAAGAATGTGTCCTCTCTGACAAGAATGATCTCTTTGGCATGCAGTTGAATGTGCTGGAGAAACACTACGACAAGAAATTGCTAAACTTTTTTTCCAATGCTTTTGGGGTAAGACGTATTCCTTCAGTTGATGACTATTGCAAACTGTGGAAGGCATGGGAAAGTTCTGGACGCCCACTTTTAAACGAACAGTGTTGTGCATTTTGGCAGTATGTTGTAAAGCACTGGGGTTTGGAAACTCAAAAAAAACTGGATAAGCATTTGGTGAAACTTCCTGTATATTCAGGTCCAGATGGAGTTATGCTGTCTGAAAGGCATGATGTTTTTATTGCTGATGACCTTCAGTTGAAGGATCTTTTCGAGCAGTCTTCTTCAAGGCCACTATTTGTATGGTATCCACAGCCAAGCGTGCCATCGCTGCCGAGGGGTAAGCTACTCGAGGTTTACAGTAAGATTGGGGTCCCAAATATCTCTGAGTCTGTGCTGAAAGAGGAAGTGTCTATAATGGACGGTGGTGGGCTTAAGGAAGTGGTTCCAAGGGAAAATTTGATTGGAAAGGGGCTGGTTAGGCTAATTTTAGGCTTTCTAGCTGATCTCTCTCTTGAAATGGAAGCAGAGAAAAGGCATGAAGCTCTCCGATCCCTTCTTGATATAACTGTTCTTGAGACAGTGGATCCGATTACGATTGGTTACATTTTACCCCTGTCTTCAGGGGAAATCTTGAAAGGAGAAGCAAGACGGATGATCCGATGGGAGAGGGAGAGTAAGAAGTTTTTTACTCAGAAGATGGACCGGTCTGATGGGCACAGAAGTGTGATTGAATATGCTATGTGTCTCTCTGAAGCGATATCTGAAGGATTGTTGTGGGAGAAAGAAGATCATATGCCACAGCTGGCAGAGCTGATCAAATTGGGGTTCCTTGTGGAATTCAACGAGGAGGCAATTGAGTTCTTGATGAAGACCAAGAATCTACAGCTGTTTTCGGAGGATCAGACTTTCCTCTCTTCGGCCTTCCTCTCTTCGGAGGATGAGACATCCTCCGAAGAAGAGGATGAGACTTCCCTCTCTTCAGCCATCCTTTCTGATTAGGTATATTATCTACTATTAGGGTTTGTGAAGCGCTTCAATTCCTGTGTTCTGGTACTGATATGTTCCTGAAGTACGTGTTTGAAATGGTTGCTTTGGATTTGTTATGTTATATTGTTATGTACTGTTAAGGCTTTGAAGGGTTTTGATAACCCTTCTTTCTGGGGCTGTTTTATCTGAACTTTGTGATCATATTGTGCTATGTAAGTGAAAAATCTTGATTAAGGGCGTTTCGGTAGTTTATTAACATGATTGTAGGCTTGCATTTCTTGCCTTCTCCTTCCTTTGCAATACCTTCACTTGGTTGCATGATATATCGGCTTAACCTACATAACACAATTATCTTCTCAGCATTGTAATAATTGGACAAGCAAGAGAATGAATTACACTTGTTTCTTATCAAACAGTGAACAACTCGTTAGCAGATAAATAACTCACTTAACAATGGCAGATGCGTCCATGATGCCAAAATTGATTGAAGACGTATATTTTCTTAAGCATTTACACCCCTAAACATTGTAGAATATAAATCGATTACATCGTTGTCCCTCATTAGTTACATCTTTGTCCCTGACTGATATATAGACACAGTGTCCCTCATTGAAGACGTATCTTCTTTTTTCTCGCTGCAATCGATCAAGCCGGTGTCTTTTCTGTAAGAAGATGAGCACGGTCGTGGGAAGAGCACGACGGAGTGTAGCATGACCTGACATTGAACAGGTTCTTCATAGCATTTTGCCCTCCCTTTGCCATAACCTTTCTGAAACTGCTCCTCTTCCTCCCTTTCTTCAGTTTCTTAGGATCAGAATCCTGCAAATCCTAAAATATTACAGAAGGGGGAAAAGACACGATAATTATCTTGGAAGTGGTGTTCCATTTTTGGCCCAAAATATGGAGGACAAGGCAGCAGCCTCTTCGGCCTTGCCCTTGAGCCGGCCCTGATCTAAGCCACCTGTCATACTCCACCTATTGCCAATTGGTTTTAGGTTGGAACCTTCGTAGAAATGTATCATAACATCTTCTTTCTTTTTGAGTGAAAACTAATTGTATACAACAAACAAACATGGGTATTCTGCTTGAGTAAAGAGACCTATACTCGTATAGACTAGTGAGCGACGAGTTACCTGTTTTGCGGTAGACAAGTAACTCTTCGACGCCAAGAGTAGGGACTGACTTCGAATCCTCTGCAGTATAAAATCATCAGAAATCTACAAAAGCTAACGTAATTTTAAAAAACACAAAAAACGAAAGAATCGATGAATGAAAAATGCCTTGTTCTCTTCCATTCTCAAAAAGAATTTTTCAAAAAAAATTCTTTCTAGATTCCCCCTACTTCCAACGTTTCTCTCTCTATCTCTCTCCACTTATTACCTCTACTATTTTTCAAAAAAAAATTCAAAATACAATCCAAACACAGCACAGGCAGCACGAACCGAATCGTTCATGTCTCCACGGGCGACTCCTTTCCCTGCAATCCCCAACATCTTCTCTTCTGCTCACAAAACCTAACGAGCAACAGGAGATTCGTGTCAGTAAAGCCAAATCTTGCCGACAATGATACGTGTATCAACGCAGATAAATTGACATAATATAGTTACCTTTGGGTCGATCGATGGGGGTGGGGGAGGAGAGAGAGAGCGCTTTGTTGTTTGTGGTAAGGTGGCGGTGGTTGGTTGTTGTGAGCTCTGCGGCGCGCGTTCAAGTTCGGAGGGCGGAAATTTATTTCTGTTTATTTATTTTTATAATCTATCTATCTATCTATATCCTATAGGAATGTATTTAAGATTTTAAATATTCTTTAAAAATAAAAAAAGACTCACGTTCACCTTCTTCTTTTTTTGGTTAAATGGGTACAAAATGAAACCAATAACAAGGAGGAGGATTCTTGTTTGATAGATAATTTTTTTACCAATATGGATCTTGTTTGATAGATCTAGAGATCTTTTAAACAGTGTAAAAAAAATTTAAAAATTATTTTTTATTTTCATTATATTTGAGATTGAAATTACCTTTTTCGAAAAAAAGGTTTAAAAAGAAAACGGAATGGGGCTGAGCCCACACCAATAACTGACTTCTCCCACTTTTTTAACCTTTCTCATGCAACTCCTCCCCAATTTTTCCCTGCAACTCCTCCTCACTTTTTCTCTTCTTCTACTCTTTTAACTCTCCCCATTTTCGTACACATAAAAACGAAAAGCTGCTATCTATATCTATGAAGTCAAAAGGGGAAGATTAACATACAATTGCTGACAATTTCTATGAAGTCCGCCACCACATCTTTGTCATGTATTTTCACTGTTTTTCCGCATTCCCTCTCCTAATTAACGGTGTTTTAACTTTTTTGTACTTATGTACTTTTCCCGTCTCCTTGGTTTTTTAAATATTTCCACATTCCCTCTGGATCTCCTAATGATCATCATGATGTTTCTACTTTTTTGTCTCTTGATTTTGATCAAAGTAAAAAGTTTGGTTCATCAACGTTTGGTTTCAGTGCTCATCCATTACTCAAAGGTTTACTGCTCAAAGGTCAGTTCTAATATAAGTTGCATCCGCAGTTTAGTACATTATGTTTGCATAAGTCAAATTTTTTGCAATTTTTCTTCCTCCATTTCTACCCATATAAAATTAGGACGTGAGTATCTTCTGGGTAGTAATGCGTTGAATGGGCAATAATATCATAAAATGATCAGTTTGTAAAGTATAAAACATCCATTTGAACTAAATTTTTGCAATTTTTTTCTTCCTCCATTTTTACCATATAAAATTGAATTCATGCATTTTTATTTAACTAGCGCTTGTGTCCGTTCGATGCACGGGATAAAAAAAACTACAGTACATTAATTTTTTTGGCCCCGTGCATCGAATGGGCACAAACGCTAGTATAAAATATTCTGATGGGTACAAAGATGACACGCGACCTTTGTCTTTTGTTTTTGTCGTTATTTTTGAACTCCTATATGGGAAATTACCGAAACCACCCCGAGGTTTCTCAAATTACAGGTCGTCCCCTCAAGTTTGGAAAATTATAAAATAACTGATCTCTCGTAACGAACTACTCTTTTATCGAGATGTAGCCGCAAGTAAATTCGATAGAGTCTTTCTATCTGACCTTATCCAATCTTAGTTACAATCGACCACACTTTCCTTTTCACATGCTAACAAAAGACAGGCTAGTCTATTACTCTATTGTAAGTCTGTAATTAGAATTTTAATATTATTTTCAGTCAAATTTCGTTGAATTATCTAGCGGGCCAGCGGCTATATCACGACAAGGGAGTAATTTGTACTGAGGGAGAGGTACTTTGTACTTTTCCAAACGTGAGGAGACAATTATAATTTTTGGAAACCACAATATGGTTTTGGTAATTTACCTCATTTTTAAACGGCTTTTGCTTTAGTCATTGGGCCTTTTGTTTTACTTTTTTCTAAGGTTTGCGAGTTCGGCTCGGTTAAACTTTTGTTAGCTATGAAACTCCATTAGCTGAAGTTCGGTTCGAGTTCGGAGCCAGTTCCATTTTATTTTTATTAACAAAAAAAAAATTGTAATATGCATGGGCCGGTAAATATTTGTGAAACTCCGTAGCTAAAATTCTGTTCGAATCACAATTGAGCTCGAGTTAGTATTTATGATATGAAACTCGAGATCGGTGCAAACCCGAGTCGAATAAATATAAACAAGTTAAGCTCGACCCAAACTTGATTTTTGAAACAAAACATTTAGAAACAGTTTGAATCACTATCCGTATTACTAAAATATTGCTTTGTATATGTCTTTTATTCAAGAGTCTATCCTAGTCGAGTTTGGGATGACTAGATCTTGGCTCATTTCATCAAACGGGCTTAAATTCTTCCACAAAGTCTTTATCGAGTCGAGCTTTAAGCTGCTAGCGGACACTTCAATTCGCTTACGAGTATATAAGATACAAAGAGGAAAAAGGATAAATATATATATGTGAAATTAGTAGTAGTAAAAAATCTATTTTCCTATGAGTGTTCATTTGACAAAAGAATTTTGCAGGAAAACTTAAGTTTGGTTGTTCATTTGCCGTAAAAAACACACTTACTAGAAACTTTTTTATTTTTATTCTCATGGCTAATTCTAAATAAAAGTAACTTTGAGAGTTAAATAATGGGCTACCATATTTCAAAAATTGGCAAATGCGGAACATGTATTTTATCTAATGCAAAGCCTTAACATGAAATGAAAAAATCGGTTTGCAAATTTCTATCATCTGATTAATGGTCATGCAAATTCCCTGTTCAAATTGACATAATCAACCATAAAAAAAAACCTTAAAAATAAGGAGATGATAACTAAATAAACAAATGTTAAACAATTGTGCTTGATTAGTTGTTGATAAAAAAAAATCCAATGATAATTAGTTAGTACAAACCAAACCAAAACTAAACACTAATGACAAGATAAATAAATATTTCTAAAAAAATATACTACCAATTTGGTGAGCAAATCAATTGGCGCCATTCTCTTTTTTCCTTGTACGTCAATTATTTTGGTGCCATACTTTTCCATGACGCAAAATCCTGTGCTTTTGGCAGGATCACTTTTGCAAGAAAGTAAATCTTGCAAAAAAACTTTAAAACATGGATCTTATTATTTTCCTGGCAACTGAACACTAGAAAAGTTATGGGAAAGTTGGTTTTCCCATTTTTTCCTGACAACTGAACGGGGCTTGAACGGGGCTACAACCCTAGGAATGGCAATGGGGTGGGGCGGATTTTTGCGTACCCAATCTCGATCCAGAAATTATTACCTGATCCTGGTTCCAACTCGACCCAGCTGGATTTTTTTTTTGGGTACTCCTGTTCCCGCCCCGATTGGGAAACGTGTTTGCTCGCCCTGCTCCGTAATTTTTTTTAAAAAATTGCTAATCTAAAAGCAAATAAGTATAAATAAAGAGTTAATTTAGTATAATGGTGAAAATATGAAAATAAGAATATAAGGGTTTTTTTAGTATAATGATAATAATATTAGGGTAAAAATATAAAATTTGAAGTATTAATGATAATTAGATTAGGATAAAAGTATAATTTTGTAAATAAATACATTTCAGGGCGGGTAATATCGGGGCGGGGTACTATCACCTCGAACCCTACATGAACCTGGCCGGGTTTTTGTAATTTTACCCCGACCCAATACCCGGAAAAAGGTGATTTAGGTATACTGGGGATACCAAGCCCCATGGTATCCCCTCCGGTCCGTTTCTCATTTTTCAGCTATTTTCCGATCACATTTAAATGATCTATTTTGTTCATTTTGCAGAGTTCGGCAAGAACCTTAATCATGCCAAAAATTGTATTTATCGGACTTTATTTGATACATGATCGGCACACGTGAAAATTGAAGAAAATAAAAATTGAGTCTAAAAACACACTGAATCAAAACCCAGTTTTGGTTTTTTTGTGATTTTCCCGTGTGCCGATCATATATCAAATAAAACTGATGAACACAAATTTTGGCATGATTAAGGTTCTCGCTGAACTTTACAAAATAAACAAAATCGATCATTCAAATGTGATCGGAAAATAGGCAAAAATTAAGAAACGGGTCAAAAGAAATACCATGGGGCTTGGTATCCCCGGATACCTAAAAGTTTCTCGTGGGTGGGGCGGGTTCACGGCGGGTCCGATTGGCATTTCTAGCCCACAAAGTGATTGCTCTGCTGACCCAAGCAACGAAGTAATCAGATGACGTCACGTCTCCTATCGACGCGGTAACCGCGTGGAACAGTTGCAATTTTTTATTTTATTTTTTGCGGGAAAAGCCTGAAGACAAGGTATCTCAAGGAAAGGAATGCCTTTAATAAAGAAAAGGGGAATAGGTCCGCCTCCGTACAAGTTCGTCGCCTTCCATTCTCCTTCTCACTCCACTCTCTCTCTCTCTCTCTCTCTCTCTCTCTCATCCCTTTTTTCACTTTCTCTTTTGCTTCCCCACGAAGTTCTCCATTCTCTATATTATCTCTTACTCTCTCCGTACAAGTTCGTCGCCTTAGGTTCCGTTCAGTTGTTAGAAATGTTGTACCGAAAAGTTATTCTCAGAAAAAATTAAATCAAGTGAAGTAAAAGAAAAAGAAATATATTTTCTTGTGAGTGTTCATTTGACAGTTTTTTTTTTTGCAGAAAAACTAAAGTTTAGTGGTTCATTTGCCGGGAAAAGACACTTATGAGAAACTTCTTTATTTTTATTCCCATGACTAATTTTAAATGAAAGTAACTTTGAGAGCTAAATAATAGGCTATCATATTTCAAAAGTTAACACATACGGAAAATGTATTTTATCTAATGCAAAGCCTTAACATGAAATGAAAAAATCGACTTGCAATTTCCTATTCAATTTGCTATATTCTGAATGGTCATGCAAATCCCCCATTTAATTTGACATTTTCTAATAATTAACCATACAAATAAAGTTCAAAAAATAAGTAGATGATAACTAAATAAATAAATATTAAACAACCGTGCTTGATTAGTTGCCGATGCAAAAACTCACTGAAAATTAGTTAGTACAAATAAAATTGAAGACTAATGACAAGATAAATAAATACTTCCAAAAAAAATAAACTACCAATCTTTTTCCACAACAATTATCCCAAATTGCACTATAGTAGTCGAAATTATTGTTGCTCACGTAAATCTTGAAGTGTCTTTCTAAGAACCTAATTTTGTATTTTTTTGTTATTGGCGTCATTCATTTTTTTTTACCCTCCAATTATTTTGGCCCCACAATGGATAAAACTTTTCCCGTAACGCAAAATCCTATGTTTTTGGCCGGATCACTTTTGCAAAAAAGTAAATCTTGCAGGAAAACTTAAAACATGTTTCCCACTACTTTTCTGCCAACTGAACTCTACAAAAGTTATGGAAAAATTGATTTTCCCATCATTTTCTATACTTTCCTGGCAACTGATCGAACGGGACCTTATAGTCTCCTCTCTCTCTCTCTCTCTCTCTCATCCCTTTCTTCCACTTTCTGTTTTGCTTCCCAACGAAGCTTTTCCCTTCTCTATATCTCTCACTCTCCCTCATTGATTATATTCACGACTCTCTCTGTGATACAGGCTCCGCAGAAGAGATACTGGTGGGAGATTTTCTTTGCCAATGGCTACGCCGAGAAAACACATTGAAGAAATCCGGACGAAAAAGTTCAATATCGGGGGCGAACCGGATCCCAAAAACGAAGACCTCCATCATGCCGTTAACTACCTCTCCGCTGAACTCTACTCCAAGGACGTCCACTTTCTCATGGAACTCATCCAGGTTTATAATATAATCTAAACCTAATGTGCGCATATTTACGGTACATTTTTTTAATTATATATTTGTGTGTATACTACGTATTATCTGTGTGATGTTTCAACTGTAGTGGCTCTGTTCGATGGGAGTCCACTATTATTAGTTGTACCTCGTTCTTAGAATACGAAGGGCCGGGTTAAACGTAAAATCAGACTTTGTCTATGTGGCTTTGATTTTTGTTAGACAAGAATAAAAGACTTTTTTTCGTTGGATTAATAAGAATAAAAGACTTGGTTCAAGTATCTTGTTGTATTAAGGCTTTTTTCTGTTAAGAGTTTTAGTTTTGTGTCAAATTTTTATGAATTATTGATTGTCTCGACGAGAGAAATTAGATAGGTATTTTTTTTTTCACTTTTATCCAAATTTTTTTAGAAATATCCAAGATAAAAACAAAAAATCCGTCTTGTTCATTTGGTAATTTTGGGTATTTTAGTTTTGGTAGTGGATGAAGAGAGAAATAGGGTAATGATTGGAAAGAGAGGTAATGAGTAGAGAGAGAAATGAAATTAATAATTGGAGAAATAAAATAATGATTGAAGAAAGATATAGGATAATGATTGAAAAATAAAATTAAAATAAAGTAAAGTATCAAAAACAAGGCACTGGTTTTTAGGGATTTATATTGGATGTTATAAAAGTCAAAAATAAATCACAAAAGTGTGACGCAAAACTAAAAATAATAATTTTTTAATAAAGACAAAACTTTAAAAGCCCCCAAATCCCATAAAGCTTTGAGTGGAACAAGCCCTAATGAACGTGAGATTGAAAACTTTTTTGGTAAAAAAGTTGAGATATTATTTTTATAATCTCAACCGTTTCTCCTGTGTATTGTTTTTTTTTTTTTTCATTTTTCTATATTAAAAATGAAGCTTTTTGCTATTTGGATACTGATAATTTATTAATGGAAAAAGTACATAAATACCCCCTCAACTATCACTTTTTTCCACGGAGACCCTCTTACATTTAAAAGTGCCCATACTGACCCGCTCAACTATTGAAAATGAAAAAAATTGCTAACTCCGTTAACGGAATGGAGGAAATGACTAAGATACTCTTTTTTATAAGGCGAAAGTACATAAACACCCCCTCAACTATCACTTTGTTCCACGGAGACCCCCTAACATTTATATTATACCCTTATTCTATCAGTCGTTCTATACGTTTTTTTCGTTTTATACAATTTTTTTTCTTCCTTACATCAATCATTTTAAAGAGAACCTTCTGTATATAACCATAAAAATAGCTCGAAAACCGTGGAGCAACGGCGGCAAGTGCCGCGGTGGTTCTTTTGCTGATAAGAAATGAGAATGGAAGAAGATGAGGGAAAGGAGAGAGGTGTGGGAGAAGAGAAGTCGAGGAGAATGGTGGTGGTAGTCGACGATAGCTGCTGCGTTGCTTTTCCCATCTCTATTTTTTTAACTTTTTATTAGAGAGAGAGTGCGTATGTATTGAAGGAGAGAGAAAAAAAGGTCACCGGAACTAGTGGTTAGTCGGTTAGGGTATAGAGAGAGAATAGCTTAGATGGAGAGGGAGAGATTACCTGTGATTGAGAGGGGGAAGGAGAATACAGTCCTTTTAAGTTTTAATCCAACCATTGATTTTAATGGTTGAGATGAAGTGTTTTTTTTTTAAAAAAATTGTGTGGGTGGAATCGGCCCCTATATATATATGAACCAAAATTTCAGATCTGTTTGCTGATTTTGGGTTTTAATTAAAGGCTGTTTGTAGAGGGAAGAAAGAGAAGGGTTAGAGGGGGTGTATGTATGCAATGCAATAAGGGTATTTTTGTCTGATTTATGGATAAGGGGGTTCATCACAAACGGTTTAGAGACGGAAGGGTGTCACTTGGGTAACGGAGATTAGTTGAGGGGGTCTGTATGGGCGCTTTTAAATGTGAGGGGTCTTCGTGAGAAAAAGTGATAGTTGAGGGGGTGTTTATGTACTTTTGCCTTTATTAATTGACATCACTTCAGTGTAAGATAATTTTTTTGTTGGAATTGGGGTGGTATCTGCCACTCTCCCTCCGATATACCTCCGCCCATAATCGACGGGTATCTAATTCGTTCTATCTCGGTATACTGTTGTACATTTAGACGTCATTTTGAGAACTATGTATCTTTATTATTTCCTGAGATACTAGGGCTGATAAACGAATCAAACTGCTTGAGTTTGAGTTTGAGCTTGTTTTTGTTCGTTCAACAAACCAAGTTAATTTGAACGGCCTTGTTCGTTTAGCACATTTGAGTATTTTAATTTTGGTAGTGGGTGGAGAGAGAAATAGGATAATGATTAGAGAAAGGGGTAATGAGTGGAGAGAGATAAATGAAATTAATAATCGGAGAAATAGGGTAATGATTGGAGAAAAATGTAGGGTAAGTAAAAACGAACAAGGCCAACATTTTTTTGAATCTCAATAAGCTTTCAATTAAACAAGCTAAAACTCGGCTAGTTCGGTTTATGATGAGTAAAAAATTCAAGCTACCCAAGATCAGTTCGTGTTTGGCTCGATTAAAGCTCGTTCGGGGGATCCGCTTGTCTCCTAACAAGCTTTATGCTCGAACATATTACGAAGCTTGTTAAATTTTCAAACCAAGCTTTGAAAACAACTAACTGCTTGGCTTGTTTGGCTCGTTTATCACCTTAATGAGAGTAGCTTGAATTTAACTGTGTGGTTGCTTGAATTTAATTGTGTAGTTGAGCACACGTTGCTCACTGTAGGGGTTCGGTTTATCGGGATCTTGACCGTGGGTCAGTTCAAGTTCTTTCTTCCGCTGCTCCGCGTGTCCGCCGCCGGACCGACAACAAGTCACTAGGGCTGTGGAAGCCCAGTGACCCTCCGACGATCAAGTTGGATCTAGGGAGAAGTATATAGGTCTAGGGTTAGGGTAGAATGACATACCTCTTTTGGTTAGAGTCCCTTTGCTTTTATAGACCTCGCTTGGCTTGGTCCCCAAGTAAGAGCGTGGAGGATATGCTCAGGTAACCGCCTCGGGTGACGTCATGGGCGACGTATGAGATAAGGCGGTTATGGAGTATATGGCCAGGTCAGCCCTAATGATGATCTTCATTCTGTAACTATCGCTGCTTACGTCATGCTGATGCTCGTCATCGAGGTCCCCAGCTGCCCGAGGATGAAGGTCATAGCCGAGGCATAACGCGTCATCACTTCGTGATGTATCGAGCAACACCTCACCGGTTGCCTGAGCTCTTTAAGAACATTGCTCGGAGCTATGCACTGGTGGGCACTAAGAACCAACTCGAGGCATGCAATAGTAAGGGGCCGTTTGGCAAAATAAGCCAAGTGGCTTATTTTTTTTGTCTTTATTCAAAAAAATTTCGTATTTGTTAGTTTTGCGTCAATTTTGTTGGGAAATATTGCATCTCCATAATGAGAGGAATCTAAAAAGTAAAAAGTAAAAAATTTCGAGGCCGAGGCTCTGGAGGAGGTTCGTTGGGGAAGGGCGGAGCGCCCCTGTTCATTCCTCCGTTTCTTCGATGGAGAGGAGGGGTCTTATGAGGAGTTCGTGGCGACCTACTCCATCCTTCCTGACGTCCAAGTTAAAGAGGGGCGTTGCGCCCGGACGATATCCAGTATCGAGAGGGGGAGCTGACCTTCCCTCTGATGGCCATTATCAAGGGCGGGGTTAGGTTTCCCCTCCATTATTTCGTCCGACACGTGCTTCGGGAACTGTCCCTCACTTCTTCTCAACTCTTCACCAACTCCTATTGCATCATTATGAGCATCATTGAGTTGCGAAGGAGGGAAAACCTAGCCTTTGGGATCGAGGAGTTGTTTGGAGCGTACATGCTCGGGAAGAACCTCGGCTATGGTCAGTATTACCTTGTCAGTCGGCCCGAGCATAAGGACTTGTTGATAAAGAGCTTGTCCGACTCCAAGTCTTGGGCAAACACATATGTCGTTGTGTCGGGCAACTTTATGTTCGATCCCGGGGAAGCCGCAATGTCACGACCTCGACTCTAGGAACTTTGTCGAGTCATTGTGACCGGCCGATGAGTCCTAATGCTCATCCAGGCCTCTTTTTCATAAATAAATTTGGAGACAATGGCTTGAGAAAGATATAACTGTTTTATTTCAAAAATACTTATTACAAAAACGCAACTAAGTTTTATTACAAAACCTAAGTCTTCTGAAAAGAGAACATTTATACAATATCTACACAAAAGTACAACAAGCATGTCCCAGGGCAGCAGCAACTCCATCTCTATTCTTCATTATCTATGAAAAATATTAATTTTCATAAGCCGAATGCTCGTGTGAGATACAAATACCAAAGTTGCATGTTTTATGCCATGGAAACAATTTTTAACATAAATGCTTGCATAATCTGAAACAAATAATCTTATGATGTTCATCCAACAGCTTAATCTTTCTGTAGGGGAGTGAACCTTCTTGCTGTGTGAAATGATCAAGTCACTGGCCACTAGGGCCCTATTCTTTCCGTCCGTATAACTCCCTTATGTGTTATGGTATCATTAAAAGCGTCCCCCAAACTCGGGACAACTGTCTGGATGCATTAATAGGCCATCACCTTTGTTTGACTGCTTTCATTTTCTAAGCTTAAATTTTATAACGTCATCACCTTTGTCTGACGTATTTCTAGTCTTAAACATGAAAGATTTTTCATATCTTTTTCCATGGCATATATAAAATCATAATCTTTTCTCAACATAAAATCATGCTACTTTTATAAAGGAAAATCATGTAACTAAAGTATAAGTATCTCACCTTGGACTTTTTGTAAGCTTGGAGGAGACTTAACTCGTATTCTTGCTAACCTCCCGATAGTGCGTGATAGCTCGGCAGTGGTGTATGGCTTTGGACAGGTTACCTTCCTTTATTTCTTTTGTTATGCTAATCTAGTGTTAACACCAACTGAACCTTTCTCTCTTCTTTTTCCGTACAAGTGGTTTAGGTTGAAGATACCATTTTTGGCCATGTACTAAAATTAGGACTTCTATTTATAGAGTTTCCTAATTTTCCTAAGCTTGACACCTAATCCACCAAGTGTCACTACAAGTGTGAGGTGTCATTCTCTTAAGTAAGTGTAAGCCAAGCTATGAGAATGATTTGGCTAAGCTACATTAGGTAGCTATAGGCTAATGTGGCAAATTCTGCTTTTTTCTATTTTTTTTCTTTTAATTCCTAGAGAATAGTAGAAACTACTACATATATCTACACGTACTTAAAAGGACAAACATTTGTATTTCACCCTTTTTTTTTGTTGCACGATCATTGCAAGAAAACTGCTTCCAATTTTCGTTTCGAAAATAAAACTAAATAATTTAATATGCCGGTTTCAACGTTGCCTTTATATTAAACCGAACCGCGTACGAATTTTGGATCGGGGTGTTTCACGCAAACACATGCTTTTTAGAACCATATCATCGATGTAAGCCATCATGGTGTCCCCCAACAAGCGTTCGAACATTTTGGTTATCATACGCTGAAATGTAGCCCCGGCATTTTTGAGGCCGAAAGGCATGACGAGATATCCGAAATTACCGTGCGGGGTAATGAAGGCTGTATTTTCAACATCGTCTTCGCTCATTGCTATCTGATGATAGCCTCGGTAAGCGTCCATAAAACTGAGTTAGGCATGACCGGCGGTGGCGTCGACTAACTGATCGATCCGCGGAAGGGGGAAGAAGTCCTTCGGGTAGGCATCGTTGAGATTGGAATAGTAGATGCACACACGCCATTTGCCGTTCTTTTTCTTCACAACCACAGTGTTGGCCAACCACTTTGGGTACTGAACTTCGCGGATGGCCCAAGCGTTTAGGAGGCGTCCGACTTCTTCGATAACGGCTTCGGAATGTATCGGGGAGGACCGCCTTGCCTTCTGCACGATCGAACGTCTACTTTTATCAATGTTGAGTTCGTGACAGATGAACAAAGGGTCGACCCTGGGCATTTCATATGGCATCGAGGCAAACACCTCGATGTTACTTTTGAGGAAATCCACCAACTGCTCCCGCTCAGTATCGCTGAGGGATGAGCCGACAAGGAAGAATCGGGAGCCATCCTCGTTGATGGGAATGGTAATCAAATCTTCAATTGCTTTTTCGTCGGCCCTTCTTCCTACGTCTTCAAGCACTGGGGCGTCGGGGACCTCGATGAGGTTTACCCGAGCTGTCTTTTTGTTGCTTCAAACCGCATTGCATAGCATTTCTTAGCTGCAATTTGGTCCCCGTAAAGGTCTTCCTGATGAAAGAATGCACCGATGAATCGAACGACTGGTGGTAGGTGGAGGCGATAGCCTTCATTTTGTGAAGCCAGGTGCATCCGACGATGGCGTTGTAAGGGCTCAAAATGTCCACTACGACGAACTCCATCTGGTGTGTCACCAACCCGTCACGGACGAGGAGGGTGATCTGTCCGAGGGGCCATACCAGGGCTCTATTGAAACCAACTAGAGGGACCTCGGTAAGATGGAGGTCAGACTCCGGGAGCTTCAAATCCTTGAACATGGAATAGTACATTACTTCTGCCGAGCTGCCCTGGTCGACGAGGACACGCCAGACGTTGAAGGCTCTGATGCGCAATGTTACCACAAGGGCGTCGTTGTGCGGGAGCTGGAATCGGTCAAGATCTTTCTTGGTGAACAAGATAGTCCACTTAGAGTCATTGTCTGTACAAGAGTGCTTTGGCTCGGGACCTACCAGCATGACTTGTTTGGATGACGAAGCTTCATTAAGATAGGCGTGGATGATCCTTGCGGCCTCAGCATCCATGGGACCATGGATGACATGGATCGTTTGAACCTCTTCTTCGGTCTGGCTTTTGACCCGCTGTGACCAAGCTTTAGTTTTTTCATGGTCAATGAGATTTCCGAAGTGACCGCCTGCGACAAGCTTCTCCAAGTAAGCCTTGAAGGGTTTGCAAGCGGTGGTGAAGTGGCCTTGCTCGTTATGGTAGCTGCATCGGACAATTGGATTCTTGATCTTCCCGTTCTCGGTGCCAAGCTTCTGATTCGGGAAGGAGAAGAAAGGCTGGTCCTTAACTTGGTCAATGACCCTGTAGATTGGGACGGTGAAGACGATTTTTTCGGCAATGAAATCACTCGGTTTCGGTCCCCACTTCGGTGCTTCCTTTATATTGTTGACCTGTTTATTGGAGGTCGGGACGTGTGCGGCACTCGTGATGACTATTGAGGTCACTGGGACCTTCAGACTCCGTTCGTTTAAAGGTTTTGGATTTTGGATTCTAATCATTATCTTATTTCTCTCCAATCATTACTCTCATTTTTTCTCTCTATTTCTCTCCAATCATTACCTATATTTCCAATCATTACTCTATTTCTCTCTATACTCATTACCTACAAATCTAAATCTAAAATCCCAAAACGAACGAGGTCTCAGTGCTGCGGGCTTCCCGATTCCCCGCTCTACATTGGATTCAATTAGCTGGCACCACCCTTCGATGCGTGTCATGAGCTCCTACATGGACCTCGGCTTGTTCCGGGCGAGATCATCGTGACCCCGTTCGTTTTGGGATTTTGGATTTGGATTTTTACGTAATGAGTGTAGAGAGAAATAGGATAATGATTGAAAATAGGGGTAGTGATTGAAGAGAGATAGAGAGAAAAATAATAGTAATGATTGGAGGAAAGTAGGATAATGATTAGAATCCAAAATCCAAAACCTTTAAACGAACGAGGTTTGTACACTTGCTCGTCCAGTGAAATGAGGCTGAGCTTAAAGCCGGGGGCCGAGATGACCTCGTTGCACCCTTCAATCTTGTTAAAGAGCTCCCAATAGCGGCCAACATATTGGCGAAGCGTTTCGTTGCTTCGTTTACGCAGTGAGAGAAGAGAGTCGATTTCCTTTGCGTGCTTGTTGCTCGTCACGAACCAAGCCATGAAGGCATCACACAAAGGGAATCAAATGAGGAAATGGATTTGGGAGGCAATTGGTTGAACCATGTAAGGCCTAGGTTCCCGAGGCTCGTAGGAAATACTTTGCAAAGGAAGGCGTCGTCCGAGGGGCCGTTCTTGAGGAACAGAGACACGACGAGCTTTTATTGCACCAAGTGAGTGTAGGCTTCGAATTTGCCGTCATACTTGGCAAACTTGGGTTGGGTGAATCCTTTTGGGGGGTGACTGAATTGATCTCTTTTGTAAACGGAGAGGTCGTGAGTCTCTCAAGACGCGCATCGCGATGAGGTCGGATAGAACGGTCGGGGCCGTCTAGATGCTCGGTCGTGGTGCGCTTCTTTGGTGTGAAATGGTTCGACTTCGGATAGTCTTTGGGTTTCGGCGGAACGCTCCCTGACTTCTGGGGGGTGTGTTCACACTGATCCTTTCGTTTGTCGGACCTATAGCTATCTCGAGAGTGGTGCTTGAGGCACTCGGTGACTGAGCTTCTTTCACGCTTGTTTTTGAGGCGCTTGTGGTACCCCTTGGTTTGGATCTCCATGAGGCTGTTGTCCTCTCTTGCGATTTTCGTGAAGCTAGGGGTGGGTTCGGTATGCCCCTTGCTCCCTTTGACAGAATGGGTTGAGGAGGCGAAAACACGTCTGAGCCTCTCGAAGGCAAATCGCTTCCCTGGGTGCTTTTTAGGATCCGACTCAAGAGACCGAGAACGCTCCTCGCACCGTCCATTCTTTCCAATGCGGGCCGCCTCTTCTGGTGGGTCAAGGCGGTCCTTCGCTGAGGGCCTTGATCGGTGTTCCACCAAGAGGGCCCCTCCGGGGGGGGGGGCTCATTTGCCTGTCGTGGCTTCCGCCAGAACGAGAGCAAGAAGGGGACATCTGAAGAAGGCGCTTAATTTCCGCCAACTCGTCCCAAACATGTTTGTCCCGATCCATGGCCGACGTGAGGTGTCAATCCTTTGCTCCAGATGACGGATGTAGGTGAGGATTTCGCTGGTCGGCTCCGCGTTCGGAGTTGAAGAGCCAACTCTGATGGGATTGGCGGTGATGGAGACGTGCTGCTTGCCCAGGGCGTTGGCTCCTTCGGAGCCTAGAGTGAGGGCTCTGAGGGGCCCGAGTCCAGCCGTTGCGTCGTTGAGAGAAGGGTCCTGTACCACCACCATTTTGGTTTAGGAATTTGAACGGAGTTTTAGGGAGGAGAAGAAATGGAACGCTGAGATGACGGTTAATTCCCCAATAGAGGCACCAATTGTAGGGGTTCGGTTTATCGGGATCTTGACTATGGGTTGGTTCAGGTTCTTTCTTCTGCTGCTCCGCGCGCCAGACCTGCAACTGTTGGGAAAAATATTGCGATATGATCGGAAATTCCAGAGTACAATTCCACTAATAATAAAATGAATTACAGATTATATTTTGGCATGAACAGAAACGAAATATACAGAAACTTTGTTACACCGAACCAAGCACTGAATCAGTCTCCTTAAAACAGATTCACCGCCTCACCGTTGGGTGTTAGAGGTTGACCGGCGTCTGTCTCCCAGGATAGAACGATTAGACCACGGCTATCAAAACACCACCGGAAAGCCGTCTTGGCGAACTGAATGCTGCATCTGCTTTTCTCTCTCATACAAGAACTATATCAGAGTGGATTTGTGACTTATGAATTCGTGTGTCTCTTCTGAAAATGGAATGCTGCTTATATAGCCGCAAATGACCAGGTATAACAGCTAGACCATGAATTCTGCATTGATTACTCAGCCATGAATAGGAGATAATGCATAAAACTGCCAGGAAATGAATTGGAGGAGTGAATTCTGCCATAACCTCTCTTCATGGGGGCATTTACCAGCTATAAAGGGCTGGGACTTGTAAGGCCTCTTCCAGATACAATGAACTTACGGGAGACATTTCAGTTGCCTCGGGAGACCCTCTGTATGTCCCAATTATCATTCACAAAATCTGGAAAATTTCCAACAGCAATAAGTCACTAGGGCTGTGGAAGCCCAGTGACCCTTCAACGATCAAGTTAGATTTAGGGAAAAGTGTATAGGTCTAGGGTTAGGGTAGAATGGCATACCTCTTTTGGTTAGAGTTCCTTTGCTTTTATAGACCTCGCTTGGCTTGGTCCCCAAGTAAACGCGTGGAGGATACGCTCGGGTAACCGCCTCGGGTGACGTATGAGATAAGGCAGTTACGGAGCACATGGCCAGGTCAGCCCTAATGATGATCTTCGTTTTGTAACTGTCACAGCTTACACCATGCTGATGCTCATCATCGAGGTCCCCGGCTGCCCGAGGATGTAGGTCATAGCCGAGGCATAATGCGTCGTCACTTCGTGATGTACCGAGCAGCATCTCACCGGTTGCCTGAGCTCTTTAAGAACATTGCTAGGAGCTATGCACTGTTGGGCACTGGGACCAGCCTAAGGCTTGCAATAGTAAATGCCTCGGGGTCGGCCCGAGCCCGCTTATTCCAAGCCACTACACTCATACCAACTTCTATTATGTCATGACTAAAAAATGAATTACTAGTTACATTAGCTGTGTGTACCAAGTATTTTTAACTTCATCATAAATTACCATAAATCGTAAAACCCTGTCTAGGTCCGAGGCCCACCATGGGCACTGTCATGTGGATCCATGTGAAATGCTAACCAAATCGAATCAAGTTTCAAAAACCCAACATTCTTTACCCATGCTTTTACTCAAATTTTGACTAAAAGCTTGAGCAATCCATTTTTTTTTCTTGAACAATCCAATTGGTAGACCCAAATTTAAGTATTAGTTTATGTACTTAGTCGAAGAATAGTTATGAATTTGAGCCTTGAGAGGGAGAAAATAATTTTTCAAAATATGAGTCTCCATGATTTTGGGTAAATTAAGAGTGAATCTCTCACTGTAGTTTCACAATTCAAGCGAATCTTTTGTATCTCTATGGAATTGATTGAACATTAAATAAGTTCATTTAAAATTCACATTCATCCAAAGTCCAAACCGAGCAGAGATATGTAATTTTAATGGGGTAGTTCTTGGGTGGTCTGCTTTTGGAATTTGGATATAATAGAGAACTCTTGAGAAAAAAGAAATCAAATTTGACCATCTCCTATGTCTATTCTTGTTCTTATTTTTCGCATGAGACATTGATACCCTATGTTATGGTTCTGAATTTATATACATATATATATTTTCGGTCATTCGGAAATTCAATTTTTTTTTCAAGGTATAGTAATGCTACTTTTTCTTTTCATTTGTTCTGTTTACAGAATGCAGAGGACAATGACTACTTGGAAGGGGTACAACCATCACTGGAGTTTGTGATAACTTCTTGGGATATTACGGGCACCGGAGCTTCGGCCACTTTGCTGGTATTCAACAACGAGAAAGGTTTTTCTCCCAAAAATATCGAATCCATTTGCAGTGTTGGACGCTCCACCAAGAAAGGCTTTCGCAAACGTGGTTATATTGGCGAGAAAGGTAACTACCTAATGAGTTCCAATCCATGTCAATTAGATTTGCTTATGCTTGGAAGTGTAAAGAGTTTGTTTGGAACTTGTGGACATGAAGAGAAAAAAAGGAAGCTAAGACTTTCTCTTCCTTCTCTATGTTGTACCTGATCTAGGAGGGTGTTGTTAGAGAAAGAAGTGTATAGAGCGTTAACTAACCCTAACACATAAAGAGCTTTATTTATTTTATGTCGAGACCCATTACATAACATGACTACCCGATGTGGGACTAAACTATTCTAACACTCCCCTCAAGCTGGAGAATAAATATCACAAAGTCCCAGTTTGTTACATAACAACTCTAAACGTGGTTTGAACAATGATTTGGGTGAAGATATCGGCCAACTGAGCTCCGGTAGACACAAACAGAGTAACTAACACACCACTGTCAATCTTCTCCCGAACAATGTGACAATCTACCTCAATATGCTTGGTTCTCTCATGAAACACCGGATTCGAGGCAATATGTATTGCCGCCTGATTGTCACAGTACATAGGAATGGGCAATTGCGCTCGAAATCCCAGCTCCTCAAAAAAGGATCTCAGCCAAACAACCTCACATGTAGTATGAGCCATAGCACGATATTCTACTTCTGCACTAGACCTTGCAACCACAGTCTGCTTCTTACTCTTCCAGGTAACTAGGTTGCCACCAACAAAAGTACAGTAACCAGTTGTTGAACGTCTATCAAAAGGTGACCCTGCCCAATCTGCATCAATAAACGCCTCAACACGCAGATGACCATTGGAACGGTAAAATAAGCCACGTCCAAGATGAGTCTTAAGATATTTCACAATGCGAATACAAGCTTCCCAATGTGGAAGACGAGGAGCAGACATGAACTGACTCACCACACTAACAGCAAACGAGAGATCAGGACGAGTATTGGTAAGATAATTCAACTTACCAACCAAGCGACGATATTGATCTGGATGAGGAAACTCCTCCCCTTGATCCACACAAAGTTTGACATTAGAATCCATCAGAGTCTCCACAGGTTTGGCTCCCAACAAACCTGTCTCTTCTAGAATATCCAACACATATTTCCTCTGGGACAAACTAATCCCATCCTTAGACCTTGCTACCTCAATACCCAAGAAATATCGTAGCTTACCCAAGTCTTTAGTATGAAACTGACTATGTAAGAACTGTTTTAGCTCTTCGATCCCTTTCTGATCATCTCCAGTAATAATAATGTCATCAACATAGACAATGAACAATACTTTCCCTCGAGCTGACATAAGAGAAAATACAGAATGATCTGAGTGACTTCGACGCATGCCAAACCTCAAAACAGCCTCACTAAACTTGTCAAACCATGCTCTAGGGGATTGCTTAAGTCCATAAAGTGCCTTGCGAAGATAACATACCTTATGATGCTCCCCCTGAGCAACAAACCCAGGTGGTTGCTCCATATAAACTTCCTCCTGGAGATCGCCATGGAGAAAGGCATTTTTGACATCAAGCTGAAACAATGGCCAACCAAGATTGGCGGCAAGAGAAATAAGAATCCGCATAGAGCAAAGCTTGGCAACAAGAGAGAACGTATCGGAATAATCAATACCATAAGTTTGGGTGTAGCCTTTAGCAACCAGGCGAGCTTTGTGACACTCAATAGTGCCATCAGGAAGATACTTGACAGTATAGACCCAACGACAACCAACAGTAGATTTTCTAGTAGGAAGAGTAACCAACTCCCATGTGCCATTAGTATGAAGAGCAGACATTTCATCCACCATAGCTGTCCGCCACTCAGACCGGGATAATGCCTCATGAACATTTTTAGGAACAGAAACGAAGGAAAACAGTAGTAGTGAAAGCACGAAGGGATGGAGAGAGATGAGCATTAGAGATAAATCGAGAAATAGGATGAAAAGTGCTCGAGATATTAGTATAACCATATTTTACCAGGGGACGACGATTCTCACGAGTCGGACAACGAGGGGCAGGTGGATCCGGTGACGGGGGAGAAGATAGAGGCGTGGGCACGGAGAGTTCGGCAGACTGGAGTGGATTAGGAGGCGGAGGTGGAGGTGGTGCCGAGAAACGACAAACATACACCTGCAAAGGTTTGGGTGAAACAGTGCCAGTAGGAACAAATATAGGTAATACAGACTCCAGGGGAAGAAGGTCGGTGGTAGTAACAGGATCCGAGTAATATGGCAACGACTCATTGAACGTGACATCAACACAGACAAAGTGACGACGTAAAGAATGAGAGTAATAGAGATATCCTTTCTGGGTGTGTGAGTATCCCAGAAAGATACACTTAAAAGACCGAGGATCAAGTTTACTCCTATCAGGGTCAAGAGCATGAACATAACAGGTACACCTAAAAACTCGAGGAGGGAGAGAGTGGAGAGGCTGACCAGGAAATAACACCGTATGGGGAACCTGATCACCTAAGACCATAGAAGGCATACGGTTGATTAGGTAACATGCAGTGAGAACGACGTCACTCCAATAGGACTTAGAGATCTGCATTTGAAATAATAGAGCACGCATGACCTCAGATAAGTGTCTAATATTGCGCTCAGCAACTCCATTTTGTTGTGGAGTCCGAGAGCACGACGATTGGTGAACAATGCCATGATCAGCGAAAAACTGAGAAAGTAGATGGTGAAAATATTCGCGGGCTTTATCTGAATGAAATATCTTAACAGAAGTATCAAATTGAGTTTTGATTTGCATTTATAAAGTTTGAAAAACTGATTTCAATTCAGATCGCTCTTTCATTAAATAAAGATATATGATACGAGAAAAATCATCCACAAAAATAACGTAATACTGAAGACCAGAAACACTGGGCATATGAATAGGCCCCCAAATGTCTGAATGAACTAATTGAAAAGGACGTGACGCACGACGCTCAACCCTAGGTAAAAAAGTGATCCTACGATGTTTACTAAACTCACAGACCTCACAGACCAACTTATTAATGGAACGACATGAGGGCACAAGGTGCTTCAGACTCTGAAGAGAGGGATGACCAAGATGACAGTACTGTTGGCAGGGAGATTCTAATGTCTGAAGAGCTGTAGACTGAGGATCAGTCAGATAATATAAGCCACCTCGCTCAGTGCCCCCACCAATCCTCTTCCCCGTCTTGAGATCCTGAAAAACACAGCCATGAGGAAGAAATGTGACGGAACAGTTTAAAGATTTTGTAAGGCGGCTCACAGACATAAGATTAAATGGTAAACGAGGAACATGTAAAACAGATGACAAAGTAAGAGAGGAAGTGACAGGGACGGAACCAAAGCCAGTAACAGCCGTTGGTAGAGCCATCAGCCAAGGAAACATGAGATTGTCTACCAACTGACTGTCGATCAAAGAAAATAGATGTACCAGTCATATGATCAGTGGAGCCAGAGTCAATAACCCAAGGAGAGGAAGAAGAGGAGGCAACACAAGCAACAGATGTACCGGTCTGAGTGAGCGTAGCAGTAGAGGATCCTGTCGCATCCTGAAATGACAAAAAACGCTGGTACTCCTCAGCTGAAATAGCAACACTATCGGCAGAAGATTGAATAAACTGTCCAGTATCTTGAGAGCTCGCAGCTTGATGAGCTTGGGGAAAACCATGAAGATTGTAATAGAACTCTACCGTATGATTTGTTCCCCAACAATGAGTACAGAATCTAAAATCACGACCGCGACCGCGGTCACCTCCCCCTGATATGCGACCCCCACGAGTATCAAAAACAGAATCACGGCCACCTAAGCCATGACCAAAAACACGGCCTCCAGAGTCACGACCACGACCACTAAACCCAGACTCGCGACTGCCAAAGCCATGACCGCTCACCCCATAGTCGCGGTCATGACTACTAAACCCAGACTCACGACCGCGACTACGACCACGACCACGGCTAACAGAGAAGATAGAGCCATCAGAAACAGTAGAACTCAAAGCAGAATGGCTAGAAGTTGGAGCAGAAATAGACGACGACTGCCGGAGACGACTAAATACCTCGCTGAGAGAAGGTAAGTTACGACTCCCCAAAATCTGATTACCCACAGGACCAAAATCAGATGATGCACTAGATAAGAAACGAGTAACCCGCATGCGATCACGCTGGCACCGCATAACCTGAATATCAGTAGATAGTGGCTCACAGATATCCAATTCATTGCAAATGCACAGGAACTTGGCATAATAAGCTTCAAAAGAATCAGCACCCTGAGATATATCAAAGAAAGACCGATGAAGGTCATATGTGCGACGGAGATTGTCGACACCTAAATATAATTCTTTTGCTTGGGTCCACACCTCTTTAGCGGTATCACAAAACATCAGCGTACTGGCAACTTGTTTTATCATACTATTCCATAATTCTAAACGAACACAGGCATCAATAACTTTCCATGGCCTATATGTGGGTCCATCAGTAGCAGGAGGATCATCAGTCAAATAGGAATCCTCAGACTGACCCATATAATACACCTCAACAGCTTTAGCCCAAAGAATATAATTACCCCCATTTAATGGTGTTGAGGTAACAGAGCGCTTCTCGCGAGACCAAGAACCACTCGATGAGCTACCAACGAGAGTAGAACTAGAGCTACAAACAGTACCAGAATCAGAATCCTTCTTCTGCTCAGACATTTTACCAAACAATGTAGAGGCATTCCAAACAATAAATAATTACAAAACTTTAACCGACTAAACAACAAACTAGTAAAAACAACGGATCAAACGACCACATAAAACGACCGAACTCTGAGCAACTGCTAAGTACTTCAGCAACATATCAATACCAACAGTGCAGAATACACCAAGCACAGTAACAGAACAACACATCGGTTGCCAGAGTTGTAAGAGAGGTTGCCGGAGGTTCAACAGTGCAGAATACGAGAAATCTGAGTTCGAAATACCATAGAAAATCAAAACCAGTACAAATAGAGGTTACCTAGTTGATTTTGAGTGTTGGAAGATGCTGAATACGAAAGACCCAGTTTCGAAATGCCTTGGAACTACAAAGTATTGACTGGGTATGATGCAGATAGAGTCGCCGGAGACTCGCGAGCGTCGACGAGGGTCGCCGGAGACTGGGCGACAGTCGGCGGTTGCCGACGAGGTTGGTTTGGCAGTCGATTAAGGTTAATGGTTAGGATTTCAGTATGGTTGGGTTAGGGTTTCGGTACACGAGCACTGTTCATGGCTGCGCGGGTACTGTTCACGGTGGTTATGGTGGTGGGTGATGTGTTAGGGTTAGATTTGTTGTGGTTTAGGGTTAGGATTAAGGTGTGGCTTTGATACCATGTTGTTAGAGAAAAAAGTGTATAGGGTGTTAACTAACCCCAACACATAAAGAGCTTTATTTATATTATGTCGAGACCCATTACATAACATGACTACCTGATGTGGGACTAAACTATTCTAACAGAGGGAATAAAGCGAAAAGAAAAGATGTGGAAAATTAGAATGATACGTGAAGAGAAAATTGGTACGAGGAATAGTGAAAATGTCAAAAGCCCACGTTTCGATCATGCCTTGCAGTAGTATCAATTTAAGGTTGTCATGGAGTTCATTTTCCTTTCTCTTCATTTGTATAACCCAGCAAATAAAAATGATTGGCGTTTTTTCTGCTTCCACATGTTACAAACTCAAGGTAAATTCTTAACCATGGCCATTTGTTAATATGGAAGTTTGGCGTTGTTGTTAATAATGTGGAAGTTTGACCTTGTTACAAACTCAAGGTAGCTGGGCATTTCAGTCTTGAATAAAGTTGCACCATGGCCATTCCTTAATGTGGAAGTTTGGCGTTGTAAATTAAATGAGATGTAGTTTTTTTATTCCCAAGTTGTTTGAACTACAACAAAGAATGGCGGTGAACATATGGTTGTTTTCTATTGTGATGAAAATTGTACTCTCTCTTAGGACGAGAATTTCAGGGTAGTTCAATGCTTGTCTCCCTCGGTACTCTTTGTCATTTAGTTTTTGAGATATCCTGCACTTTTCATGTATTCTTATTGTGCATCTTTCCTAACTACCCTATTATTATATGTACTAGAAACTATAAACTCAGGGATGGAGTCAGGAATTGTACCACGCATGGGCGATCGTGCAAGCGAGAAAAAAATATAACTACACATGCATAATCACATAAATACATTAAAGCTCAAAATATCGTAAATACATAAATCGGTTTAACTAATGGGAATGATCTTGATGTATGTGTCTTGTTTTTCTTCATTGTTCATCTTCTTTTTTTTCATTCATCACAACTGGACGAATTCGGTACATAGGCTTTTATGTTACTTGATTTTACCAATCAAAAAATAAATAATTAGTAGAAGTCTAGAACAACAATTGGGGAAAGACATATCTACAACTTAAATTTCACCAAATTACTTAGGGTTTCCAAAATCTCTTCTCCTCCGTTGCTATTTTCTCGAAATTGCCTTTGAAGTCTTAATAATTGGGGATGTTTGTGCCAAAAGAGAGAGAGAGGGGGGATTTGGAGTGCCATTGAGATTTTAGGGCAAAAAATAAAATAAAACTGTAAAACACTAATCCTATCTAATGAAAGGTGGAAGTTTATTACTTGAATATTCACAATATTTTTCCTATAGTTTTATTTTTTGTTATATTTTAGCCCTTAGCTTTTAGTAATTAATGTTGGTATCCTTGTATTTCAAAGGTTACTATTATCTTTTCGGGGAATTTAGAGGCCAACCCCAAAAAGTAGGTTCGGACTTAATTTAGTCCTGACAAAAATATTCCTTCTTTATTTCAATCATTTTTCTTAACTTTTCATGCATTTTTACTATTTTACCCATTCTTCTTAACTTTTTGTGTACGTGTCCATTTTTAATAAAATTTATATTTTTAGAATCAACTCCTAACCCATATTATTTCGAACAAAAATACCCCTGGCTATGTGAACTGGCTATGAGAACTGCTAATTCTCATAGCCAGTTAACATAATATTTCGGACAAAAATATCTCCACCAGTTCACATAGCCCGAGTTAACATATTATTTTGGACAAAAATACCCTTGAACTATGACTATGAGAATTGGGGCTATAAGTGTAACGCCCCGCTTTTTCGGAAGCAAAATAAAATAATTTCTTTAAGAAAAGTTGCTAAATAAACATAATTTTCCAAAATAAGGGTTCAACTATTACAATCTCAAGAAAATTTATTGATTCAAAAATACATTAACTTCAGAGCTGACTCTAGGCTTGATACGGATCCCAAGCATACTCGATCTTCGCTCCTGATATTCTTTCTGTGTCGAAACGCACCATCGTTGAATCTCTTCCATTGAATCCTGCGCTTTCTGGCAAATTGATCGCCGAAGCAATCGATTTACCAGGATACAGACGTATCCGTGAGTGATAAATCACCCAGTAGAATAATCCAACCCAACCACCCCTCTTACTTTACAGCTAGCAATCAAGCAGGATAAACATGGTACGAAGAAATATAACAGAGGTATTTCATATCAATCAGTTTATTACAATTCATTAACCTGACGTGTAATCTAAGATCTCACCGCGAGATCTTTCCTCCCTCAACCGCTAGCCATGCTCATTCCCATGAGTTCACTTCCCTTTGCTGTCGCAGATACACCTAAGTTATATACCGAGTGTGCATCCCCAATAACTACAACAAGGGGAAAGCTTATCATGCCTGCATCACAACTAGGGTTCGCCTATCTTATAAACCACATCACAACCATTCCACAATCATCACTGGACACCCGCCAGTCTATCAATTCATCACTGGACACCCGCCAGTTTCAATCTCATCACAATCTCATCATAATCTCAAAATCACGCCTGCAGGCAATCTAAAAACAAAAACTTTTTCCAATTCATCCATTACTTATCATCGTCTAGGTGATTTCTACTTCGCATACCACCCCATGTCTCTAGGATCCAATCTAACATATCATTCAGCAGTTGGAAATAATAATTAAGCAAACAGAATAATAATTGAAATAAACAATATGCATTGAATCACATAACCTTTTATGAATGGGCCGTTGCCCTTAGTTCTGTATGATCAACAAGTCATTAATAAGGTAATGAACTTTTAATGAATAAAATTTTTAATAAAAAGAATATAATCTAGGTTTATATAAATTTTATTTAAGAAAATAGATTGATTAATGACCATAATAAATACAATAAGTAATTAATAACACTAGAATAGGTAGCATGGCTCTAAAAGGAGTCCTAGGGTCCTGCGTAATATGTTCGAGCATCAATAAGTGGTTCCGGAGGGTTACAGAATTATTTTTAAAATAAAAATGATTTATAAAGTTGTCAAAAGTAGAATAAATAGATAATAAATTATTTAATAAATAAAATATGTCGAGATTAACAACATATCATCTTTGGAGTGTAAAGAATCAAAAAAAATATTTCGGGAATTTATAAAATGGTTTAAAAGGTCGCAAGGAATTTTAGTTTGTAAAAGTTTACATGAAATCAAATTAAAATTCTACTAAATAGATAATAATTAAATAAAAATTTGACATTAACAAGTTATAATCCTTGATGTGTTAGAAGTGTAGGAAAAATAGATCGGGGATCAAAAACGATATTCGGAAGGTCGAAAAATCAATTCGGAACGAATTAGTACAAACCGCAAGGTCTGACCGGGTTGACCTTGAGGTGGGGGCTCCTGCCGCGAACTCGGCTCTGGTTCTCGCGGCCCGAAGGTTGCGGCCGCGAGTTTCAAGGCAGTTTCGTTTTTTTTTTTGTTTTCTTCGAGGTTTTTGATGCATGGGGCCATGGGGGACTATGGGTTAGGCCTAAAAACAATAAATATACTTAGAGGAGGGATTGGAACGGATTATAGTACCTCGATTGGATCGAATTGATTCTCAAACCGAAACTTAAATTTTTGGGAAGATGACTTCGGGTTCTTTGATCGGGAGACCTTGGGATTGAATTGAGGCTTGTTGGGTGATGCTAGGAGTTGTAGAAGATGATTGGATCGATCAATTCGGGTTTCGATTGGGTGGAACAAGGAAACCCACTTTTCTTTCTCTTTCTTTCTCTCTCTAAAATTCCATGGATTGGAGCTTCGTTTTCATCGATCTTTCTCTCGGTTTTTACTCAGTGGAGGGTGGTGGGTATTGTGGTATGGCCGGGGTCAATGGGGTATGGTATTTATAGGAGAATTTTGATGAGGATGATAAGATTGAATTTTAGTGAAATTCTAACTCTTGGGTTTTTGATGGACGGGAATATGGACGAAATTAGGATCAAGGAGGAAGTAGAGATTGAATAGGAGTAGGAGAGGGAAGGATGGAAGGAGTCTAAGCATGCATGCAATTTAAAAAAAATAAAAGAGATAATTAAGATAGGATAATTACTTTTTTGTATTTATCTAATAAGGAAGAATAATTTTATGAGAACTAATAATACTTTTTAATGTTATTATTAATTTTAGAAATTACAGGTTGATATATATACAAATATAATTACAAGCTAATTAATAATATATATGCTAAACTAATTTTAATCACCAAAATTTTTATTCTAGGTTTTAGTATAATCGAATTATACTTTTAAATAATTAATCGATTATGATAGACGTTTTGATTTAAAAATAATTTATTTATTCGAAAAAAATAGGGCAAAAATCCGGGTCGTTACAATAAGAGCTATATTTTAGAATCAATTCCTGAATCATATTATTTCAGACAAAAATATCATAACTGTCAATTCTCATAGTCAGTTATGTGAGAATTGGCTATGAGAAGTGACTGTTCTCATAGAGAACTAGCTTTGTGAACTGGTTATGAGAACTAGACTATGTGAACTGAAAAATACACAGTTCATATAGTCTTACCACACACTAAAATACATAGTTTTCATAAAAAATATATAATTCTCATAAATAATACACGGTTCTAATAGACAGTTCTCATGGATAATACACAGTTCTTATAGAACAATACATAGTTCTTATAGAAAATATACACACGAACAAAAATTGAACAAAAACAAAAAAGGTAATCAAAATCAAATATAGTTATAAATGTTCTCACCGCCATGTCTTAAAAAAGTAATCATAGTAAAAAAGTAGTAGTTCACGTAGGAAATAAATTGATTTAGAATTGAATTTTTAACTGCCAAGTCTCATAGTCAATTCTATGAGAACTGTCAGTTTTCATAGTCAATTAATAACTTGTTTTGTGAATTAGTTATGAGAACTGGACTATGTGAACTAGCTATGTAAACTGAAAAATACACAATTCACATAGTCTTATCACACACCAAAATATACAGTTCTCATAAAAAATATATAGTTCTTATAGAAAATACACGGTTCTAATAGACAGTTTTCATGGATAATATACAATTCTTATAGAAAAATACGCAGTTCTAATAGAAAAATACACAGTTCTCATAGACAGCTCTCACTTCTCATGGACAATACACAGTTCTCATAAAAAATACATGGTTCTCATCGACAGTTCTCATAGAAAAATACACAAATCTCATAGAAAAATACACAATTCTCGTAGAAAATACACATACAGACAAAAATCGAACAAAAATGAAAAAAAGCAATCAAAATCAAATATAGCTATATATACTCAGCCT
This sequence comes from Rhododendron griersonianum, assembly GCA_018127125.1. Taxonomy (NCBI): domain Eukaryota; kingdom Viridiplantae; phylum Streptophyta; class Magnoliopsida; order Ericales; family Ericaceae; genus Rhododendron; species Rhododendron griersonianum. Next base: position 37,896,705 of record CM030795.1, on the reverse strand, counting down.
CAAACAAAAAAAAGTAATCAAAAACAAATGCACGTGATTGATACATACGCCTTTCTTTTTTTATATATCTAATCGGAAAAAAAAAACCGAAATGGTCTTTGTAGTTTAGCGTTTGTGTCAACTTGGTTCCTGCAGTTTGAATTGGTTCGATTTACACTCTGTAGTTTTCATTTTGTTCCAACTTGGTCCAATTACGAACTGCCGTTAGACTTCGTTAACCCCAGACAGGAATGGGCCTCTTTTTTAGGGTTAAAACCATAATTTGTCATTCTCCTCTTGCCCTAATATACCTCTGAACCAAAACACATAACCTCATTGTTCCATTCTCCAATTTTTTTCACCTTCAAGGAAAAGGAGCGAGAGGGATTAGGGCCTGGATAAGTGATTTGATTCTTATGGATTGCGTCATGGTTCTTGAAAAGAAAGGAAAAATGAGGAGTTTTGTGTTCTAAAAGGGGTTCGGATATTTGTGAAAAATGTTTGAATTTTAGAAAATGAAGTGGATTTTATTTTAAAAAGGGACCGAGCTTTCATCAAGCTGCCTACATATTTCCAGGTAAAGGAGAATCAGGTTCGGCTGTGATTTGTGCCACAAAAGAGATTTAGGAAAAAAACTTAGAGTCTCCACCGGACATAGAGTAGTCAACTCTTGAATATCGGAAGAATAGTTCAAGTATTTTAGAAAAAAGAACACGGACCAGAGAACCCGATTTTTAAAAAAGATTGATTCTGTTTTACTTTTTAGGAAAAGGTTTTAAGTCTGCGAGGTTAGGGGAAAAAAGGGACCCATGTCTGGGGTTAACGGAGGCTAACGACAGTTAGTAATTGGACCAAGTTAGAACAAAATGAAAACTATAAAATGTAAATCGAGCCAATTCAAACTACATAGACCAAATTAACACAAACACTAAACTTTATGGACCATTTCGGTTTTTCTCCCAACCTAATCACTCTGTACATACAAACATCTACTAGAATCTAACAAAATAAGCCCGCTGATCAAAAACAAAATAAGCCCTGCCAATCAACTGAAGTACAGAAAAGAGCACAAGCACAAGAATTCCTAGTGCATTCGGACCATTAATCTTCGAATTCACACCACTGAGAGACACTCCATACCTGTTTCGAATAACTCGAACTAGTAACAAAAGGCCACAAATCAATGGAGCCCGGTAGATTGCGAGGAGAGAGCAGCGGAATTTGAACAGATCTGAGGATTTTGAGTGACAAGAATGTACGAAATTTGAGAGAGAGCGTGTGCGTGCTGCTACTGCTGAGGAGTGAGGAATTCTTCAATCAATCAAAATGGAGAAGAGAGAGAGAGAAGGAAAGAAGAGGGCAACGGCGGCGGTCGGCGCTGCTCCATCGTGGAGGAAGAGAGACAGAGAGAGGTGTTGGCCGTGTGTGTGGTTTTGCTGGGTCTGGTTGGGGCCGTCGAGCATGGGGTCGGTTTCTAGGCGATGAGGACGTCGACCATGGATGGTTGTTTTCCGGCGTTCGTCGAAGTGGACGTAGCAGGACTGGTCGAGGTCGACGACGAAGGATCCGTCGGAGAGAAAGGTTGGCGTTGGAGAGGAAGAGGTAGAGAGAGAGAGATTGGCATTGGTGGGATTCGTGGGAAGATCGTGGCTCTGGTTTTGAAGGAGCGCGGTTGGATATAGGGTATAAAAGTCAGGATGCAAATAATCGAGCTTGTGCAGGTTCGGGAAAATATTTTAGGATTGGATCAAACCGAACCTAAAAACCAGGGGCGGCTCTAATTTTCTTTATATTTTTTTTCAAAATTCTACACAGGAGTGAGCCTATATACTTTCTTAAGATTTTTTTTTTACATATAATAATAGTGTTTCTTTTTATTCTTGCAGGGCGACTGCTCCTACTGACCCCTCCTTGGCTCCATCCGTGTTAATAAACTTGTGTTTAATTACACCTGGAAAAATCTTTTATTTGATTGAAATTAAATTAGGGTGCTTGTGGATTTTGAAGCGAAGGTTTTTCTGGAATCAGTCTTGTGTTACATCTGAACCTGGATATTTCTGTTTCTTTCTCAATTCAATCATTCTTTTGTCATAGGACCATAAAGATAGGAACATGTTTGACAATTGCCTTCCGTTGTAAATGCATCCGATAGAATGAATCTTAAAGCAAATTGTGTTCATACAGGCCTTTATCTTATGGATGGCTGGATGCATATGAACAACATTCTAGTTCCTTTAGCTGAACAACATTCTAGTTCCTTTAGCTGCTTGCTTATTTACGAAAATTTAATCATATATTCAATATTGTTTCTAAAACAACTAATGTTATGGCGTTTCAGGAATTGGATTCAAGAGTGTGTTTCTCATCACAGCTCAGCCATACATATTCAGTAATGGCTATCAGATCCGCTTTAATGAAGAACCTTGCTCACAGTGCCATGTTGGATACATTGTCCCCGAATGGGTGGATGATAACCCAACTCTTTCCACCATAAAGCAAATATACGGCACTCACACTTCGCTTCCAACCACGACAATTGTGTTGCCCCTGAAGCCCGACAAGGTTAAACCTGTGAAGCAGCAACTCTCAAGCATTCATCCTGAAATTTTGTTGTTTCTTTCTAAGATAAAGAGGCTTTCAATCAGGGAAGATAACGAGGATCCTAGGCTCAACTCTGTGAGTGCCATATCCATTTCATCTGAGACTGATTTTGTTACAAGGAAGAACATTGATGCGGAGTCCTACATGCTCCATCTCTCATCTGATGAATTAAATGGTGACAAATCGGAAAGGGAATGCAGCTACTTCATGTGGAAGCAGAGGTTTCCTGTCAAGTCAGAGAATAAAGTGGAAAAACGAATGGAAGTGGAAGAGTGGGTGCTCACATTGGCTTTTCCAAATGGAGAGCGGCTTAGCAGAGGGATGAAGTCGCCTGGGGTTTATGCGTTTCTTCCTACAGAAATGGCTACAAATTTTCCATTCATAATTCAGGCCGATTTTCTTTTAGCATCTTCGAGAGAAGCAATCCTCATGGACAACAAATGGAACCAAGGGATTCTTGGATGCGTGCCTTCGGCTTTTGTCAGCGCCTTTATTTCACTGGTGAAAACATTAGAAGATGCTCCCATATCTTCTTTGCCTCCTATGTTTAGGTTATTACGAATCTTACCCATCAATGAATCTCCCTATCCTGAGCTAAATGCTGTGTGGGAGACAATTAAAGGAAAGATAATGGAAGAGAATATTGTTCCCTGTGAGTCATACATGGAGCAGAAGTTCTTTCAGAAACCCAGTGAAGTGGGTAGGCTAATGCCTGCTTTCTGGAAAATCTTGAAAAAAGCAAGGATGCAAAACGTGAATTTGCATAATATCTCATCCCATGGGAGATATGTGCTAAGTTCTTCATTTGATAGGGCGAAGTACGATCCCATACTTAATTTCTTGGGCGTAGAACCAGTTGAGGATGAGTGGTACGCAAAGTGCATCCGGGGTTCTAATCTGGTAATGGGAGTATCGGAAGGGGTGTATTTGGAGCTTCTACTGTTTCTAGCTGAGAAATGGAGGTCCAATTTTCACAAGACCAGCATTAAGAACCTACCACTTCTGAAATATGTGAGTCCTCATGGGGACGTTTCTTTGAAAAGCGTAAATGACGTCTCACAGTTGACTGGGGGGAAGTTTCTCATATCCCGTGAGCCTAGTCATATATCATGGCTTATTGACTGGAACAGGGAATTTAGATGTGCAACACACATTTTTTTACCTAAAGAGACACAAGAAGCTCTCCATTCGTGTTCCAAGAGGCAGACAATACAGGAATGGCTCTTAAATGAGGTGAGGATAGAGGCTGTTAATGTGTACGAGTACGGAATTCTCATCTACAGGTCACTGGACGATAAGAATCCTGTTGTGACCTATGTTCATTTCTTACATCAATCGCTTTCGGCGAACTATATGTCTCAGGGAGAGGTTACTTATTTGTGTGATGGTATGCCACTCGTGGATAATTATGGACGAGTGTCCACAAAAAGGAGTGGGGTTCTTGTCCCTGCGAGTGGAAGCAAATGGGTAAGTCTGATTGGTTCAAACCCATGGAGAGGGCAAGGTTTCGTTGAGCTAGGAGAAGACTATTTGCGTTCAAGAAAATTCGCAAGTGTACATACTCCTGAGAAACAACTAATTGACTTCCTCAAAACTCATCTTTCAGCTTGTGATGTCCCTGATATATCCCCTCCCAATGCAGTAATTCCAACTATGTCTGCTCCGCTTACAAAGCAAAACACATTCTTGCTTTTGGATTGGATTCGGAGCTTGAAATGGAAGAGGGTTCACATGCCGGAGAATTTCCTGACATGCATAAAGAAGGGACAATGGATGAGGGTCTCTCTGAGTGGTAGCCCTGGTTACAGGTCTCCATCTGAGTCATTCTTGACAGACTCATCATGGGGACATCTTTTGCAGAATGAATCTGTACTTGTTGATATACCCAGGATTGACCAGAATTTCTATGGTAGTAGAATATACGACTATAAGGAAGAGCTACGATCAATAGGAGTGATGTTCGAATGTGGAGAGGCATGCAGATTTATAGGGAAGCATCTCATGAACTTAGCATCTTCTTCGACTCTATCAAAGGGGAATGTGCTTTCGATACTCAAGTTTATTAAGTTTCTGCGGGAGAACTACCTTTCTCCTCAGGATTTTATTCAGAGTATCAGAGAAGAAAGATGGCTAAGAACTTCAGTCGGTGACAGGTCCCCAGTCAAATCTGTTTTGTTTAGTCAGGAATGGAGTGCAGCGTCTCAGATCAGTGACATCCCATTTATTGATGAACAGTACTATGGTGAGGAAATCCTTTCGTTCAAAACAGAACTACAGATGCTGGGTGTGGTAATCGACTTCAGTCAAAGTTACCAACTTGTTTTTGACACTCTAAAATCTCCGGCTCACATCACCGGTCTGACATCCGAGTCTTGCCTTTTTGTACTGGAATGCTTATATCATCTGAGATCACCTGACAATTTTGTTAGGGCATTCAAAGATAAGAAGTTTTTGAAGACAAACATGGGCTACAAGTCGCCAGTTGAATCGTATCTGTTTAATCCTGAATGGGGTTGTCTTCTGCAGGTTTTCCACAGCTTCCCCCTTATTGACCAAAGCTCCTATGGCTCTAAATTCTTGTTGTACAAAACTGAGTTGGGGCAACTTGGGGTAGTAGTGGATTTCGAGGAGGCAACCAAAGCATTTGCTCGCGTTTTCAAGCAGCAGGCAGCACTTTCTTCCATCAAAAAAGATTCCGTCCTTTCATTTCTGGCTTGTTACAGAAAGCTCCAGGAAACACCTTTTAAATTCCCTGAAGATCTGAACAGATGTATCCGCGATGTTCAATGGTTGCGAACCCGCCTTGGAGATTACAGAGTGCCAAGCGATTGCATTCTGTTTGGCCCTGATTGGAAATCTATCTGCCCGATTTCTCGTCTTCCTTTCATTGATGACAGTGAGAATTACTACGGCAAGGGTATCCATGAATATAAAAAGGAGCTGAACAGTATGGGAGTTGTTCTTGCTTTTAAGAATGGTTGCAGGTTCGTGCCTGATGGACTTCATTTACCTTGTGATCCGGACAACATAACTACTGCAAATGTTTACTCATTGCTCGAATATGTCCGCAACTTGCATCAACAGACGAAGCCTTTACCTGATCCTTTCCTGAAGAAAATATCTCAAAAGTGGCTGAAAACCTGTGCTGGTTATAGGTCCCCTGATGACTGCATGCTGTTCGATTCTAATTGGAATTCTTTCTTACATCAGGAGGATGGACCATTTATTGATGAAGAATATTATGGCTCCAAGATTAAGTCCTACAGCAAAGAGCTAAACTCAATAGGAGTCACTGTTGAGCTTAGAAATGGGTGCTCACTCCTTGCCGCCCACCTAGATTTCCATTCAAATTTCTCTATTATTATTCGGATCTATGAATATTTGTATGAGTTCAACTGGGAGTCTGATTTTGGAGAAAGAAGGAAAATTTGGATCCCAAATGGAAGTGACGACGGGGAGTGGGTAATCCCAGAAGAATGTGTCCTCTCTGACAAGAATGATCTCTTTGGCATGCAGTTGAATGTGCTGGAGAAACACTACGACAAGAAGTTGCTAAACTTTTTTTCCAATGCTTTTGGGGTAAGACGTATTCCTTCAGTTGATGACTATTGCAAACTGTGGAAGGCATGGGAAAGTTCTGGATGCCCACTTTTAAACGAACAGTGTTGTGCATTTTGGCAGTATGTTGTAAAGCACTGGGGTTTGGAAACTCAAAAAGAACTGGATAAGCATTTGGTGAAACTTCCTGTATATTCAGGTCCAGATGGAGTTATGCTGTCTGAAAGGCGTGATGTTTTTATTGCTGATGACCTTCAGTTGAAGGATCTTTTCGAGCAGTCTTCTTCAAGGCCACTATTTGTATGGTATCCACAGCCAAGCATGCCATCGCTGCCGAGGGGTAAGCTACTCGAGGTTTACAATAAGATTGGGGTCCGAAATATCTCTGAGTCTGTGCTGAAAGTGGAAGTGTCTATAATGGACGGTGGTGGGATTAAGGAAGTAGTTCCAAGGGAAAATTTGATTGGAAAGGGGCTGGTTAGGCTAATTTTAGGCTTTCTAGCTGATCTCTCTCTTGAAATGGAAGCAGAGAAAAGGCATGAAGCTCTCCGATCCCTTCTTGATATAACTGTTCTTGAGACAGTGGATCCGATTACGATCGGTTACAGTTTACCGCTGTCTTCAGGGGAAATCTTGAAAGGAGAAGCAAGACGGATGATCCAATGGGAGAGGGAGAGTAAGAAGTTTTTTACTCAGAAGATGGACCGGTCCGATGGGCACAGAAGTGTGATCGAATATGCTACGTGTCTCTCTGAAGCGATATCTGAAGGATTGTTGTGGGAGAAAGAAGATCATATGCCACAGCTGGCAGAGCTGATCAAATTGGGGTTCCTTGTGGAATTCAACGAGGAGGCAATTGAGTTCTTGATGAAGACCAAGAATCTACAGCTGTTTTCGGAGGATAAGACTTTCCTCTCTTCGGCTGTCCTCTCTTCGGAGGATGAGACATCCTCCGAAGAGGATGAGACTTCCCTCTCTTCCGCCTTCCTTTCTGATTAGGTATGTTATCTACTATTAGGGTTTGTGAAGCGCTTCAATTCCTGTGTTCGGGTACTGATATGTTCCTGAAGTACGTGTTTGAAATGGTTGCTTTGGATTTGTTATGTACTGTTAAGGCTTTGAAGGGTTTTGATAACCCTTCTTTCTGGGGCTGTTTTATCTGAACTTTGTGATCATATTGTGCTGTGTAAGTGAAAAATCTTGATTAAGGGCGTTTCGGTAGTTTATTAACATGATTTTAGGCTTGCATTTCTTGCCTTCTCCTTCCTTTGCAATACCTTCACTTGGTTGCATGATATATCGGCTTAACCTACATAACACAATTATCTTCTCAGCATTGTAATAATTGGACAAGCAAGAGAATGAATTACACTTGTTTCTTTTGAAACAGTGAACAACTCATTAGCAGATAAATAACTCACTTAACAATGGCAGATTTGTCCATGATGCCAAAATTGATTGAAGACGTATATTTTCTTAAGCATTTACACCTCTAAACATTGTAGAATATAAATCGATTACATCGTTGTCCCTCATTAGTTACATCTTTGTCCCTGACTGATATATAGACACAGTGTTGGCTGATACAGAAAGACTAGGAAATCCACAAAACTAGTGTAAGCTATCTTCTTTTTTCTTGCTGCAATCGATCAAGCCGGTGTCTTTTCTGTAAGAAGATGAGCACGGTCGTGGGAAGAGCACGACGGAGTGTAGCATGACCTGACATTGAACAGGTTCTTCATAGCATTTTGCCCACCCTTTGGCATAACCTTTCTGAAACTGCTCCTCTTCCTCCCTTTCTTCAGTTTCTTAGGATCAGAATCCTGCAAATCCTAAAATATTACAGAAGGGGAAAAGACACGATAATTATCTAGGAAGTGGTGCTCCATTTTTTGCCCAAAATATGGAGGTCAAGGCAGCGGCCTCTTCGGCCTTGCCCTTGAGCCGGTCCTGATCTAAGCCACATGTCATATTCCACCTATTGCCAATTGATTTTAGGTTGAAACCCTCGTAGAAATGTATCATAACATCTTTCTTTTTGAGTGAAAACTAATTGTATACAACAAAACAAACATGGGTATTCGGCTTGAGTAAAGAGACCTATACTCGTATAGACTAGAGAGCGACGAGTTACCTGTTTTGCGGTAGACAAGTAACTCTTCGACGCCAAGAGTAGGGACTGACTTCGAATCCTCTGCAGTATAAAATCATCAGAAATCTACAAAAGCTAACGTAATTTTAAAAAAACACAAAAAACGAAAGAATCGATGAATGAAAAACTTGCCTTGTTCTCTTCCATTCTCAAAAAGAATTTTTCAAAAAATTATCCCTACATTTCTCTACTTTCAACGTTTCTCTCTTTATCTCTTTCCACTTATTACCCCTACTATTTTTGAAAAAAAATTTCATAACACAATCCAAACACAGCATTGCAGCACGATCCGAAGCGTTCATGTCTCCACGGGCGACTCCTTTCCCTGCGATCCCCAACATCTTCTCTTCTGCTCACAAAACCTAACGAGCAACAGGAGATTCGTGTCAGTAAAGCCAAATAAAACATAAATAAAACTAATTTTATTTATGTTTAATTTTTTTTATAATCTATCTATCTATCTATCTATATCTTATAGGGATGTATTTAAGATTTTACATATTCTTTAAAAATTAAAAAACCCACGTTCACCTTCTTCTTTTTTTTTTTGGTTAAACGGGTACAAAATGAAACCAATAACAAGGAGGATTCTCACATTCACCTTTGTCACTTGATTCCTTGATTTTCCATTTTCTTTGAAAAGAAAAAAACCACGTTCCCGTTGAACCACCTGTCCCACCAAAGGCCAAATGGAGAAAAAAAAAAAAAAAAAACCCCACAAACCCACGTCCTCCCCCACCCAAAGGCCAAATGAAAAAAAGAAAACCAAAAAAAACCCACGCCAGGGTGTTTCACTTTCTCAAAAAAAGAACTTTTAGAAAATGAAGATAATTTTAAGCTCAAAAATCATGTGTTTACGTAAATAATTTTTCTACCAATATAGATCTTGTTTGATAGATCTAGAGATCTTTTAAACAGTGCAAAAAAAATTTAAAAATTATTTTTTATTTTCATTATATTTGAGATTGAAATTACTTTTTTTTTTTGAAAAAAAGATTTAAAAAGAAAAAGGAATGGGGCCTGAGCCCACACCAATAACTGACTTCTCCCACTTTTTTAACCTTTCTCATGCAACTCCTCCCCACTTTTTCCCTGCAACTCCTCCTCACTTTTTCTCTTCTTCTACTCTTTTAACTCTCCCCATTTTCGTACACATAAAAAACGAAAAGCTGCTATCTATATCTATGAAGTCAAAAGGGGAAGATTAACATACAATTGCTGACAATTTCTATGAAGTCCGCCACCACATCTTTGTCATGTATTTTCACTGTTTTTCCGCATTCCCTCTCCTAATTAATGGTGTTTTAACTTTTTTGTACTTATGTACTTTTCCCGTCTCCTTGGTTTTTTAAATATTTCCACATTCCCTCCGGATCTCCTAATGATCATCATGATGTTTCTACTTTTTTGTCTCTTGATTTTGATCAAAATAAAAAGTTTGGTTCATCAACGTTTGGTTTCAGTGCTCATCCATTACTCAAAGGTTTACTGCTCAAAGGTCAGTTCTAATATAAGTTGCATCTGCATTTTAGTACATTATGTTCGCATAAGTCAATTTTTTTTGCAATTTTTCTTCCTCCATTTCTACCCATATAAAATTAGGATGTGAGTATCTTCTGGGTAGTAATGCGTTGAATGGGCAGTAATATTATAAAATGATCAGTTTGTAAAGTATAACACATCCATTTGAACTAAATTTTTGCAATTTTTTTCTTCCTTCATTTTTACCCATATAAAATTGAATTCATGCACTTTTCTTGCCTTTTTCTTTAATTAGGGCTTGTGTCCGTTTGATGCACGGGATAAAAAAACTACATTAATTTTTTTGGCTCCGTGCATCGAATGGACACAAACGCTAGTATAAAATATTCTGATGGGTACAAAGATGACACGTGACCTTTGTCTTTTGTTTTTGTCGTTATTTTTGAACTCCTATATGGGAAATTACCGAAACCACCCCGAGGTTTCTCAAATTACAGGTCGTCCCCTCAAGTTTGGAAAATTATAAAATAACTGATCTCTCGTAATGAACTACTCTTTTATCGAGATGTAGCCGCAAGGAAATTCGACAGAGTCTGTCTATCTGACCTTATCCAATCTTAGTTACAATCGACCACAATTTCCTTTTCACATGCTAACAAAAGACAGGTTAGTCTATTACTCTATTGTAAGTCTGTAATTAGAATTTTAATATTATTTTCAGTCAAATTTCGTTGAATTATCTAGCAGGCCAACGGCTATATCACGACAAGGGAGTAATTTGTACTGAGGGAGAGGTACTTTGTTCCAAACATGAGGAGACAATTATAATTTTTGGAAACCACAATATGGTTTTGGTAATTTACCTCATTTTTAAATGGCTTTTGCTTTAGTCATTGGGCCTTTTGTTTTACTTTTTTCTGAGGTTTGCGAGTTCGGCTCGGTTAAACTTTTGTTAGCTATGAAACTCCATTAGCTGAAGTTCGGTTCGAGTTTGGAGCCAGCTCCAGTTTATTTTTATTAACAAAAAAAAAATTGTAATATGCATGGGCCGGTAAATATTTGTGAAATTCCGTAAGCTAAAATTCTGTTCGAGTCACAATTGAGCTCGAGTTAGTATTTATGATATGAAACTCGAGATCGGTGCAAACCCGAGTCGAATAAATATAAACCAGTTAAGCTCGACTCAAACTTGAGCTTTGAAACAAAACATTTAGAAACAGTTTGAATCACTATCCGTATTACTAAAATATTGCTTTGTATATGTCTTTTATTCAAGAGTCTATCCTAGTCGAGTTTGGGATGACCAGATCTTGGCTCATTTCATCAAACGGGCTTAAATTCTACCACAAAGTCTTTATCGAGTCGAGCTTTAAGCTGCTAGCGGACACTTCAATTCGCTTACGAGTATATAAGATACAAAGAGGAAAAAGGATAAAAAATATATATATATATATGTGTGAAATTAGTAGTAGTAAAAAATTAATTTTCTCATTATTGGAAGCTTTGTATTACAATAACTGTTATACTGTTGACAACTCATAAGTTAACAATAAGGCAAAAGAGAACAAAAAAAAGGAAATTGATTTTCGCGCTCCATTTTTTACTGATGGCGCTCCACTTTTAACTTGAAGTTACTAGTAACTTTATGAACAAAGTGGAGCACCATTAGTAAAAAGTGGAGCGTGAATATCAAAATCCAAAGCTCCACTTTTAACTTGAAGTTACTAGTAACTTTATGAACAAAGTGGAGCACCATTAGTAAAAAGTGGAGCCTGAATATCAAAATCCAAAAAAAAAAAAACTACTTTTGATGCACTTTGATAAATAAAAAATTATGTTTTTTTGAACATTTTCCTGTCTTATTGACAGCTCATTGGGTTGTATTTAGCATTTTCTTTTATAATAAATTGAAGTCTAAATTTAGAGAAATTATGATGGAAGAAAACAACATAAAGGGTTAGCTCAAGCGGAAAGGAGAGCAAAATGTGAGAGCTTTATAAGTTCCAGCATGTAGTTTGATTCTTACAAAGACAAAAAAATAAAAAATAATAATGGTGCTACCCTTTATACAAGTGAAAAGCTTGTGCAAAGTAGTTGTGGTAACAGAAAAGCTACGTGCACAGCAAGCTGTGCACAGACCCCTTTTTCTCCCGCCTCGGGTCGCACAAAGATGATCGGAGCCGTTCATTTTGTTCAAAATATGTCGTTTAAGGTCTCTGTAAAAAATGAGCTTCGTTCGATATCGTAAGAGGCGTTAACAAAACACCCAAAATCACTTCAGAATTTAGGCACAAAATGAGCGGCTCCGATCATCTTTGTGCCACCCGAGGCGGGAGAAAAAGGGGTCTGTGCACAGCTTGCTGTGCACGTAGCACAGCTCTTGTGGTAATGGGTTATGATTTAAGGTTATGAGCGATAGAATTGGTTCTGAATTTAAGAAAAATGGCGTAAGATAAGAGTCGCACGTTCTATCTTTTTTGTCAACATCACAAAACAATGTGTATTAAAGAGCAAATTAGGGGATTACTAATGAAAGAAAGGTTCGATGTCTCTCTATAAATTTGAATCTCGAATCACCCTGTGAAACCAAGAGTTACCAAATGTACCCGCTATTTGACTAGCTGAATCTTTTTTATGTTTTTTCTCGAAGGGGAAAAAAAATGCAACAACAATTATGTGACACACCTAAGTGTAGCACTCATGTACACATAAAAAATTCAAGTACTTTTGGAGCATAGATATGTGGTGCTTCAAGAACCTCTATACCACGCATTCACGCGAGATCCATGACTAAAGTATTAAAATCATGAAATAAAAAAGTGTGGTGATAGAGGTGTATGAAAGACGGTGTGAACGTGCTCATATATCACTAAATAGTCACTCCTCACAAACACTCCTAAGAATGGCCGATCACTCTTGAGTGCTACTAAGGGTTTCAACAAAACAAGGGGTGTTCTTGGCGACAGACTCTTCAAACAATTTTCCAGAACACCTTCTTTACAAAAAAATACTTATGTCACATTTTCAAACTCAAAAATAATGCAAATAAAAAATATTTTTTTAATTTTTTTGCACCGTATAAAAGATCTCATCGAGATATTTCAAACAAGATTCATATTGCATATTTTTATATTTCAGTAAGCCCATTATTTTTTAGCTTGAAATTGTCTTCTTAAAAAATAAGGACTTATTTTCCATTCTGGAATGGGCTAGTCAATTGGGGATATAAGAAAGTGTATGGAGACTTTGTAAATTATGTATATAGCAAAGAGATTAAATTATTTTACACCACTGGTGTAACACATTTGTTTCCTCCAAATCAATTAAATTGCGCCACATCGCAATGTTCTATTAATTGGAACCACTGTTTGACGTCGTGACGCAATGTAATTGATTTTAAAAAAACAAATGTGTTACACTACCGGTGTATATAATTTAATCTCCATAGCAAATTGCGTACTTTTCGACGTGGTATTGCCTTTTGCATATGTATAGGAATAATAGGATACATATAGATAAGAATGGTAAGATTTGGATTCTTAACGGATCTAAATACTCTCTCTTGATCCATACACAGTGAAACTCTATCATTCTCATCTCAATGAAAATAAGGAAAGATATACTATCATGACTACTAGATCGCCTGAAGATTCGAGGCCAAAAAAAAAATAGTAAAATAAAAAATCCCATCCAGTGTTGGGCTACAGCCCTAGGAATGGCAATAGGGCGGGGCGGATTTTTGCGTACCCAATCTCGATCCAGAAATTATTACCCGATCCCGGTTCCAACCCGACCCAGCTAGATATTTTTTTTGGGTACTCCCGTTCCCGCCCCGATTGGGAAACGTGTTTGCTCGCCCTGCTCCGTAAAAAAATTTTTAAAATTGCTAATCTAAAAGCAAAATAAGTATAAATAAAGTGTTAATTTAGTATAATGGTGAAAATATGAAAATAAGAATATAAGGGTTTTTTAGCATAATGATAATAATATTAGGGTAAAAATATAAAATTTGAAGTGTTAATGATAATAAGATTAGGATAAAAGTATAATTTTATAAATAAATACATTTCAGGGCGGGTAATATCGGGGCAGGGTACTATCACCCCGAACCCTACATAAACCCGACCGGGTTTTTGTAATTTAACCCCGACCCAATACCCAGAAAGGTGATTTAGGTATACCGGGGATACCAAGCCCCATGGTATCCCCTCTGACCCGTTTCTTAATCATGTCAAAAATTGTGTTCATCGGACTTTATTTGATAGATGAATCAAAATCCAGTTTTGATTTTTTTGCGATTTTCACGTGTGCTGATCATGTATCAAATAAAATTCGATGAACACAATTTTTGACATGATTAAGATTCTCGCTGAATTCTACAAAATGAACAAAATCGATCATTCAAATACGATCGAAAAATAGCTGAAAAATAAGAAACAGGTCGGAGGGGATACCATGGGGCTTGGTATCCCCGGATACCTAAGAGTTTCTCGTGGGTGGGGGCGGGTTCACGGCGGGTCCGATGGGCATTTCTAGCCCACAAAGTGATTGCTCTGCTGACCCAAGCAACGAAGTAATCAGATGACGTCACGTCTCCTATCGACCCGCGCAACCCCCGCCACGTGGCGGGAATAAACAGTTGCAATATTTTTTTTCTTTGTTTTTTTTTTTTTTTTTTTTTGCGGGAAAAGCAAACGCCTCGTAGACTACTCGAGCAAGACCTAAAGTCAAGGAATCTCAAGGAATTAAGGAAGGAATGCCTTTAATAAAGAAAAAGGAATAGGTCCGCATCCGTACAAGTTCGTCTCCTTCTCACTCCACTCTCTCTCTCTCTCTCTCTCTCTCTCTCTCTCTCTCTCTCTCTCTCATCCCTTTCTTCCACTTTCTCTTTTGCTTCCCAACGAAGCTTTTCCCTTCTCTATATAAGTATCTCTCACTCTCTCACATTGATTATATTCACGACTCTCTCTGTGATATAGGATCCGTACGTAGAAGAGATACTGGTGGGAGATTTTCTTTGCCAATGGCTACGCCGAGAGAACACATTGAGGAAATCCGGACGAAAAAGTTCAATATCGGGGGCGAACCGGATCCCAAAAACGAAGACCTCCATCATGCCGTTAACTACCTCTCCGCTGAACTCTACTCCAAGGACGTCCACTTTCTCATGGAACTCATCCAGGTTTATAACATAATCCAAACCTAATGTGCGCATATTTACGGTATAGTATTTTTTTAATTATATATTTGTGTGTATACTACGTATTATCTGTGTGATGTTTCAACTGTAGTGGCTCTGTTCGATTGGAGTCCACTATTATTAGTTGTACCTTGTTCTTAAAATACAAAGAGTCGGGTTAAACGTAAAATCAGACTTTGTCTCTGTGGCTTTGATTTTTGTTAGACAAGAATAGAAGACTTTTTTTTTTTGTTGGATTTATAAGAATAAAAGACTTGGTTCAACTATCTTGTTGTATTTAGGCTTTTTTTCATTAAGATTTTTAGTTTTGTGCCAAATTTTTGTTAATTATTGATTGTCTCGACGAAAGGAATTCTTAATTTTTTGTTTTTTTTTACTTTTACCCAAATATTTTTAGAAATACCCAAGATAAAGATCAAAAATCTGATTTTTAGGGCTTTATATTGGATGTTATATATAAAAGTCAATAATAAATCACTAATTAATAATCAACTAATTAAATAATCACTAATTAAATCATCCACTAATAAATCACTAAAGTGGTTGGACCAAGTCTTAAAATCATCCACTAATAAGACTAATAATAAGACTTATCAGATTATTAAGTGATTATTAGTCTTAAGTGATTACTAATATATAATATGATAAGTCTTATTAATCATAGTTATCGAAATCGTACGATTCCCGATTCGAATCGTATGATTTGGTTCGATTCAGGTTTAAAACGATTCAGATCGATTATATGAATTGCAAATAGGTGAGAATTACATAATCTTTTTTTGAATCGGTGAATTGTGAGGTGAATCGTACGATTCACCTTGTTTTCAAATGAGTGGATTTTCCGGCGGGTTGGGTTGGATTTCTACACATAAATCACAAAATACCTTAAATTTATGGGAGGTGAGGGATCGAAATTTCTTGTCTGACCTGGAGAGAACCCTAACATCGAAGAACACAAAGACCAGAGCCCTCGTAGAGACATGGATGTTTGAATTGCATCTCCTTCCAGTCGGTGAGGGTACTGACTTTTGATATGTTTACTACTGGTGTGTATATTAGTTTATTTATATTACTAGTTAGTGGTGTGCATATTATATATTATATTAGTTAGTGGAGTGTATATTATATATTACATACACTAGTTAGTGGTGTGCAATGTGCATATTATATATTTCTAGAGTTTGTTCGTGCCTACGGCACTACGTACCCCAGTAGTACCGTAGGCACGAGCATTTTTGCAATATATTTTTGTATTTTTATGCCAACGCCAGAAATCGAGCTGTGGATAAAAAAATCCGATGGCATTTTTGTAATATATTTGTAAGCGTGTGGGTGTTTTTTTAAGAGAGTTGGAGAGCACACATCAACTCTCTGATCAAATGAATCTCAGCCCTTCTTTCAAATTGTGTTTATGTGGTCCCCACACCCTTGTATTTTATTAGATAAACTAGTGCTAGCCCGTACCTACGGCACTACGTATCCCGGTTGGAAGGGATGGCAGTTGTGTGATTTAGGTGAAAACCATGGGTACTTAACCGAGAAGTGAGAGGATGCACTACAACCTTTGGATCAAATGAATCTAAGCCGTTCCAACAACTTGTCCCCACACCCTTCTGTTTTATAATAGAGATACTTGTTAGTGGTGTGTATATAATTTATATCACCAGCAAGTGGGGTGTACATTAGTATATAAAAGTCCGTTAAAAAAACAAAACAAAAAACAGAGTATAATAAACTTCTTTTTAACTAGTGTCTTGCTTATTAGATCATTAGATCATCTATTTATCTTATGAAACAATACTTTTAATTATTCAAACTTGAAATCTACATTTTTTATGCATTTTCAAGATTTTGACCGAATCGAAACGATCCACGATTCGCAAATGGGGCTTTTCGATTCTCGATTTGACAACTATGTTATTAATAATCTAATAAGTCTTATTAAGTGATTTTAATTAGTGATTTAAATCATCCACTAATAAATCACTAATTATTAATAATCTGATAAGTCTTATTAGTGGATGAACCAACTCTTATTAATCAATAAATCACTAATTATTAATTAGTTGATAATCACTAATTAATAATCACTAAAGTGTGTGATTTATAAAAGTCAATAATCTTATTTTTAGGGCTTTATGTTTGATGTTATAAAAGTCAATAATAAATCACTAAAGTGTGATGCAAAACTAAAAATAATAATTTTTTTAATAAAGACAAAACTTTAAAAGCCCCCAAAACCCATAAAGCTCTTAGCGGAACAAGCCCTAATGAAAGTGAGATTGAAATTTTTTTTTTGACAAAAAAGTTGAGATATTATTTTTATAATCTCAACCGTTTCTTTTGTATATTGTTTTTTATTTTTAATTTTTCTATATTAAAAATGAAGCAATTTGCTATTTGGATACCGATAATTTATTAATCGACATCACTTTAGTGTAAGATAATTTTTTTGTTGGAACTAGGGTGGTATCTGCCGCTCTCCCTCCGATATACCTCCGCCCATAATCGACGGGTATGTAATTCATTCTGTGTCGGTATACTGTTGTACATTTAGGCGTCATTTTGAGAACTATGTATCTCTATTACTTCCTGAGATACTAGGGCTGATAAACGAATTAAGCTACTTGAGTTTGAGCTTGTTTTTGTTCGTTCAACAAACCAAGTTTGAACATTTTTTGAATCTCAATAAGCTTTCAACTGAATAGGCTACAACTCGGCTAGTTCGGTTTATGATGAGTAAAAAATTCAAGCTACCCAAGATCAGCTCGTGTTTGGCTCGATTAAAGCACGTTCGGGGGATCCGCTCTTCTCCCAACAAGCTTTAAGCTGGAACATATTCTGGAGCTTGTTAAATTTTCAAATCAAGCTTTGAACAACTAATTGCTTGGCTCGTTCGGCTTGTTTATCACCCTAATGAGAGTAGCTTGAATTTAATTGTGTGGCTGCTTGAATTTAATTGTGTAGTTGAGCACACGTTGCTCACGCCAACTTCTTTTATGTCATGACTAAAAAATGAATTACTAGTTACATTGGCTGTGTATAGCAAGTATTTATAACTTCATCATAAATTACCATAAATCATAAAACTATTTATACCCGTTTTGGCACCGCGGATCGGGCTAGCAATGAAAGGCCATTTAATTAATTGTTTAATTAAATTGGGCCAAGATTACATAATTGTTGGTTGAAAAGTTTATTGGGCCGTGGTTTTTGTACTATGTTGGACCCAATTACTTGTTTAAAGATAAATCGCAGCCCATAGAAGATGGAGCCCATTTCGGATGTGGGTGCAGCCCAATAATCTAGGAGGTGGTTATTACCCTTCATGTATTTCAAAGGCTATTGAATAGGTCAAATGGCCACATGCTGAGACACTTGCACGAAAGGTGGAAGTGGGGGAGTTATTTACTCTGCCCATGATGGAGCTCAACTGCCAATAACCGCTCACGATGTTGCATGCTGGAGTAATGGGACACTTGGCAGCTTGTGGAGCAAGAGGGAAATTCGGATTTAGGCCTGAACCAGCTTGCTGCTTGCCTATATATAGCAAAATCAAAGAAGAAAAACGGGTCCAACACCAATTAAGCCCAGCGCTTCAAAACACTTTCCTACTTTCAGCGAAGTAGAATTATCCGAGTAGCTCGTACTCAACCTCATTCAACTTACTTCTTTAAGTAATTTGGATTTTACTTTACTTGTACCCACAACTTTATTATTCCGATATAATAAAGTCTACGTTTTACGCTATCTTCCTAGACGACTAGGAAATTCTAAATCCACAACCGTGTGGCAAATCATGAACCAACTTGTGATCTTTATCCTTTGGATCACACGCAATCGCTTTACAAGTTAGAAGTCGAGATTCACGGCAATCTCTATCCAAAGTTAGGCGCTACAAGTCTTGGCACACCCGCACACAACCGACCTACGCTTGCAATCGCATTCGCACCTTGCATGGCGTTTATGTGCCAAAAATGAGAGTTTTCATTGGTACGCCCAATGGGACCTTAGTCGTTTAAAGGTTTTTATCATGCCGCCAAAGAAGGGACAGCAACCGCAACAAGATCCACCACAACCGGATCTGCCAGGCAGCCCTGAAGGAATTGCTGTTGATGTACCGCTGTTCGAGGAGGCCGCTCCTCAACTCAGTGCACAAGATCTCAGTGACGCCACCGATAGCGTCAAGAACTACATGTTTATTGCAGGACGGGAAATATCACACAACGTGACGCAGTCCATTTCGCAGTCATTTTCTTAGTCCATAGAGCCTTTGACTTTAGCAATCAATACTATGGTTGCCACGATGATAGAGAGGTTGCCACTTGTTCCTCAACAACAAGTTCTACCACAGTTTGGGGTTTATGGCAACGGCCATGAACAAACAGAAGGACTCAATACCACAACCGCAGGTATTCAATCAAGCTTCCTCATCAAACAGTCCTGCAGCGGTAGGGCAAGGAAGCAAAGGTGTTGTTATTGGAGGAGCACCTACGCCTCCAATGAACAAGGAACAAAGGGCTATTTTGGCGGAGAACCAAAACAAGCCTGAAAAAGCATACAAGTCTGGCATAAGGCCTCTTCACGGAGGACAGAATACTGCTAAAGACAAGAATGTGGCTCATGCTCATCAAGCACCGAAGACTCGGGGGGCAATCCAAGGCGGGAATCAGGAGGCACGCCCACAGCCGCCTCTGATGCCAAACATGATTGGAAGAGATCAAGTCCTGAATTTGCTCCAAGAACAATTAGGGCCTGATTTCAGGCCTGTGGGCAGACCCATGTACAGGAAACCCCATACGGAAGAGGTTGACAAAGAGCCTTTTCCTAAGGGGTATAGAGTTCCTGAATTTCAGACCTTTACATGAGAGAATATGCAATCAACAGTGGAACACATTGCTCGGTTCTAAGTGCAATGTGGGGAGGTTGGAATGAATGACGCATTGAAGTTAAGGCTTTTTCCAAATTCCTTAACAGCAACAGCCTTCACTAGGTATATTAATCTGCCACCCAACTCTGTGAAGACTTGGGTGCAGATTGAGGAGATGTTCCACCAACAATTTTATAGGGTTGAACCAAAAATAACGATGGTGGATTTATCGCGCTACCATCAGCTTCCACACAAAGGTGTGGAGTCTTTATCTTTCTCGATTCAAGACAACACGTTTTAAGTGTAAGATTCCTTTACCCGAGGCCAAGTATGTGCGTTTAGCACTGAACGGCCTGGACTTTGAGTTCAAGAAGAAGTACCATGGTACAGAATTTCGAGATCTATTTGAGTTGTCTGCAAAGGCCTCGCGATATGAGAAACTTCTGGAAGAGGAGAATGATAGAAAGGCAGCTTCCAAGGGAACATACTATCAAGACCCTAATTTTGATGTCGCTGCGGTTGAGACTGAGGCTAACCTAGATATTGATGTGGCTGAAATCATCAATAGAAAGCCTTATGTCTGCAAGGCTTTTGTCAAGATGGAACCTACAAAGCAAACGGTCCAAGAAGCGTTTAATAGGCCTACCAGGGCCTATACCTTTGCCTTTGATATCAGTAAATCAGAGGCTATTTTTTATCACAAGTTGCTGAAGTTGCCCTTTGGCCACAAGATCCCAGCAGTGGATGAGCTAAAGGGCAAGGAATATTGTAAGTATCATAACTCTTGGAGTCATACAACCAATAACTGTTTTGTGTTTAGGAATGATATCTAGGACAAGATTGATCGGGGAGAATTCAAGTTTCCTAAAAAGGACAAGCAAGCCATGGGGGTGGATGGCAACCCGTTTCCTTCAGGCCTAAGTGCAAACATGGTGTCGGCGAATATGAGGTCCATGCTCAGAACCACACCTAGGCCGAAAGTAAGCTTGGGGGCACCTTTGAGAGCAGTACACAGGTCTGAATCAGACAGCTACTGGGACCCGTATTATGAGGAGGACATTACTTCTGAAAAGGTGAAGAGGTTTGAAAAAAAGAAATCCTGGTGGTTAAGGCCTGAAGGAGTCAGAAAACCAGAGAAACTGAGTTGTTCAATGGTTTGCACTGAATGTGGGCATCATGCAGTTCCATCCATGTGTTGAAAAGCATAGTTGTAGGCAGAACTAAAGTCAGGCCTGAAGGGATATGCAGGCCTAAAAGGAGCAGGGCAGGTGAGAAACAGTCTTCAACAAAATCCAGCCAGGTGGCGGAAATAGAAGATGATCTTAACAATATCAGAATTTCAGCCCCATCCAGAGGAAAGCCTAGGACTGGTAAACCTCGTCACTCCTCCAAATGAGTGGCATAAGGTTGAGCATTCTAAGTTTCCTTCTCCGCAATCGCCCTTGTCCCGATCTCAGAAAAGACGCCGCCAACGGTTTAGGCAGCTAGATAGAAGGGCTCAAGAAGAAGTGGAATTGCTTGGAGACATGATGAAAGAAGATGATCCCAATGGAAAAAAGGTGATGGAGTCACCTAAGGAAAAGTTGAAAGTTGAAACAGTAGCCTAGGAGAGAATACAAGCCCTTGGAGAGAACATACAAGGTAGTAGTTGCAGAATCATCTTCAGAGCAAGATTCTCGGCTTGAGAAGAAGGTTTTATTGGAGAAGACACTTGAGGAGGCCAGGATTAAGCCTCTATTGGGTCGCGGCTAGGACCCCAATCCACACCAAACACAAGCACAAAAATAAAGAAGAGCAACACCAAGAACTTACGTGGTTCGGCCAAACAACCGGCCTACGTCCACGGGGAGGGGGGGTTTCACTATATCGAGAAATTACACCGGTGAGATTTTCCAGTCACTCACACTCTCCTCTCAATACAATGGAACTTTCCTCTCTCTCTTTCTCTCTAACTCTCGGTCTCCCGCTCTCTCTCACTCCTTTTGGTTTAACACTTTGAGAGTAACTTTTAACTCTCGGCACAGTTTTTAATAAATCTTTCTCTCTATCTCTCTCCACTCATTACCACTCCAACTCTCAAAAATAACTTTCTAAAATGTAAACCAAACAAAGCGTCTGTTTTTTTTTTACATGCAGCACACACACGCTAGGGATACAAAGGTATATAAATGAGGAGAGCTAATTTGGGCCAAACCAGCCCAATACCAAAAACAGGCCCATCGGGGTGGACCCAACAATCACCCCCCTCCACCCCGAGTGGGTAATCACCGACCGAGCAAGAGAACAACCGCACCCTCTTGCGTAGGATGCACCCCCTCCCAAGGTATCCACACTCACCAACTGGAACGTCTCCATCTCCAACCGAGATATCTCCAAACTGCAACTGAGTCAATTTTTACCCGCGCTCTTCCATTGCTTGAGCGCCCGCAACCCTCACCGGGTGCTCCGCGAGACTCACCACCTCGCCGTCCGCGGTGGGTCTTTCCCTCTTCCTGTGTCGACAACCACGGAGAAATCACCACCACTAACCAAATCAAGAGCGAAAGAGACCCTTTTCTTCGTTTTCGGAGCTTCCATCCTTAGAATTCCTGTCCCTTTCCTCTGAGCTTCCCGATGAACATCCTGCATCAATTGCTTTCTCACTTTCAGGCCTGAATCCCGCACACCCTCCGAAGAACCGTGACACCTACGTGTACTCCCGCGTTCTCTCCATGTGCGTATCAGCAATTGATGTACCCCCTGTCCAACCGAACACCCTATACCGCTTGTCCCATGTTTGATAGTAGCTCCTCCTGTCACAACAGATCCCACAAGCTTGTATAGCCCACCAATCATCTTCCCTTGCAACATCTCTCTGTCTCCTTTACAAACCCGAAGGACTCCGCTACTTGCTGAAAAACTAAAACAGTATTGGGCTGGTTTGGCCCAAATTAGCTCTCCTCATTTATATACCTTTGTATCCCTAGCGTGTGTGCTGCATGTAAAAAAAAAAAAACAGAGAGAGCGGGTGACCGAGAGTTAGAGAGAAAGAGAGAGAGGAGAGTTCCATTGTATTGAGAGGAGAGTGTGAGTGACTGAAAAATCTCACCGGTGTAATTTCTCAATATAGTGAAACCCCCCCTCCTCGTGGGCGTAGGCCGGTTGTTTGGCCGAACCACGTAAGTTCTTGGTGTTGCTCTTTTTCTTTATTTTCGTGCTTGTGTTTGGTGTGGATTGGGGTCCTAGCCGCGACCCAATAGTGGTATCAGAGCGCCGGGTTTGGGCTGCGAAGTACACCGGAGAAACACGGACAGCACGATCGGAAAGCACGGTTTCCAACTGGGTTTTGAATCAAGTTGGTTGAGGACTGAGGACTTGATCGGAGCAGCAAGGGTTGTTCATCTCACTCATATGAACTCAGAGGTGGTGTCGGGGTTGTGTATTGTCACCGAAGGAGATCGTACGAGTGTTTCGAAAGGCGGCAGACGTAGGCGAGTGGGAGCTCTACAGTCGATCGTCGGAGGGTTGATTGGAAACGAGATTTGAGAATAGGGGTTTGTTCGTCTCGAGGAGACGATCCCGGATCTGTAAAGCTCGTCGTCGGAAGTTACGGGGGTGGCCCACACGCGCCGGTAGAAGTTGGCGCATGGCTGGCGTGAATCTGAACTAGTCGGGCGGTTCAGAAGGTTCAAGACCGGTTCAGAGTGAGTTTCGACCGATTCGGTCCGATATAGACCGGTTCGTGACCGGTTCAGACCGGTTCCTAGAAGGGTTTTTCATTCCGGATGTGTTTTCGGCCTCGGTTTGGAGTGATTTGACTCGGAAATTGCCGGTACTTTATTTTACAGCTTTGAAACGTTATTTTTGGCATTGGTTGAGTTGATCGGGAGTACTAAGGGTCAGATTTAAGTGATTATCTTGTTTTGGGTTGATAAAACGAGATGTCGGAGTTTAATATGAATACCATGATCCAATTAACGGCAACCAACTACGCGGTTTGGAAGCCACGAATGGAGGATATGTTATCATGGAGAGACTTATATGATCCGTTGGAGCTCCTAGGGGTTAAACCGACTGATATGAAAACGGAGGATTGGAAAAAGATGAACCGGAAAGCGGTAGGATTGATCCGACAATGTATCGGCCAAGAGGTTTTTCATCACGTAGCCCAGGAGACTGACGCTTATACTTTGTGGACAAAGTTGGAGGGGATGTATCAATCGAAAACATCCCGGAATAAAGCGTTGTTGATGAGGAGGCTAGTAAATTTGAAGTTGAAGAGTGGAAACTCTGTTGCCGTTCACTCTAGTGAGTTTCAGAACCTGGTAAATTAGTTGGCTAGTGTTGGAATGAAACTAGATGATGAGTTACAAGCCCTTCTTTTACTTAGTTCCCTGCCAGATGATTGGGAAACACTTGTGGTTTCTCTGAGCAATTCGGTGCCGGATGGAAAATTGACAACAGCATTGGTTAAGGATGCTTTGTTCGATGAGGAGGCACGACAGAAGGAGATGGGAACTAATTATGATGATGGATCGCGAGCATTGGCCACTGATGGAAACAGAGGGAGAAGTCCAGGTAGAGGAAACGGAAATAGGAGAGATGGCGGTAGTCGTTCTAGGCCGAGAGGGGGGACACCTATTCCCGGGTCTTTTACTTGTTATCACTGCCAGGAGGAGGGGCACATCAAACGAAATTGTCCAAAGTATAAGGCAGAAAAGGGTAAAGGAAAAGACCAATCAAAGGATGTAGCAGTTGTGGTTCAAGAATCCGATGGGGTGCTTATGGTAGCCGTGTCAGACACTACGGACGCAGGGAAATCAAATTAGGTACTAGATTCTGGGTGCTCATATCATTTTTGCGGGGATAAGCGACAGGTTTGGAGTTATGAGGCATTTGATGGAGGATTTATCCGGATGGCTAATAATTCGAGGTGTCGGGTTGTTGGCAAGGGGATAGTGAAATTTCAGATGCCAAGTAGAAAAATTGTGAGGCTTCAGGCCCACCGGGGTGGACCCAACAGCCTCTACCAAGGCAGGTTACTTTGTTGAAGAAGGGAACTCTTGAGCCAAAGAAACAAGACTCGGGGGGCAAGCCACGGTTAAACCCACAGGCCAAGGAATTGGACAGGTTTCAAAGATGCAGTGCAACATGGTTGTTATTCTCCCGCCTGAGTTAGAAGTGAAAGACAATAAGCTTACCGCCATGGAAGGTGACATGGTAGAGATGGGTGAAACTGCAAAAATACTGAAGGAGTCCTTCAATTCAGGGCTGAATGGAAGTGGGCCTTCGGTGATAATACTAAAGGATGAGGACGAGACTAGCATAGGGAACCGAGCAGCAAGCGTGATATTTGAGAAGCCAACCCCTAAAATGACGAAGCATATTAAGCCTTTGTATATCTTAGGATGTGTGGATGGAATGCCAATTAATCGACTCCTCATTGATAATGGTTTGGCGGCTAATCTCATGCCTAGGTCTACCATGCTTAAGCTAGGCAAAACAGATCAAGACTTGGTTTCAACAACGGCTACTTTGACTGATTTTACTGGACATGAAACGACTTGTCAGGGAATTTTAATCATGAATTTGACAGTAGGATCAAAGACTCTCACAACTCCTTTCTTCGTTAATTTATGGTCTTCATTCAATATTTTGTTGGGGAGGGATTGGATTCATGCCTGCGTGGCTGTGCCATCAACCTTGCACCAATGTCTCATTTTTTGGAATCAAGAAGATGTGGAGGTAATATGGGCAGACCGCAGACCTTTTCATGCCTCAACCAATCATGCCAAGGCAAGATTATACGATGAGGATGTTGGCCCAATGAAAGTGGCAGGCCTGGACAAGTATGGCTGTCACAAGATTGTACCTGTTTCTGCTCACAAGTCGGTAGAAGATGTAAAGTCATTATACCGAGAGTTAATCGGCCCAATGATCACGGAGTTAAATAGGCCGATTATAGCTTCAACCAAACGACCGTCTCAATGTCAGTAAGGCCATCAGAAAAAGAGAAAGCCGTGGTTTTACTGGCTACGTTGACAAAGTTTGAGGCCTAATTGCTTGAAAAAAAGGCTTGTGGGAGTACAAGAGCAAAAAGAAGAAGGTTATTCGGCTTGTGCGGCCGAAGTAATCAATGAAGATGATAATTTGATGGAAGATTTGGATGAAATTCGACTGGAGGACTTAGATGTAGCCCCCGCCAAATTGGACGACTTGAAAGCTGATGTGCAAGACCCTTTGGAAGAAGTTAACCTAGGAGATTCAAAAACTCCTAGTCCTGTGTATATTAGTCAGCTTCTGCTAGAGGACGTGAAAGAAAAGTTCATTCAGCTCTTAACAAAATTCAAGTCTTGTTTTGTCTGGAATTATGACGAACTTCCAGACTTGTCTAGAGATTTGGTCGAGCACAAATTACCTATTTAGCCAGGATTCAGGCTTTTCAAGCAGCCGCCAAAGAGAATGTCTAATGAGGTCTATTTGCAGGTTAAGGATGAGATTGAACACCTTTTCAATGCTGGGTTTATTCTCACGGCTAGGTATGTCACTTGGCTCTCTAATGTTGTGCCTGTCCTTAAGAAGAATGGCAAGGTCAGAGTATGTGTGGACTTCAGAAACCTGAATTTGGCATCTCCAAAGGACGAATACCCAATGCCGGTTGTAGATTTTTTAGTAGATGGAGCTTCCGGTCATAAGATCTTGTCCTTTATGGATGGACATTCTGACTATAATAAGATCTTCATCGATGAGGTCGATACGGCTAAGACTACTTTTAGGTGTCCCGGAGCTTTGGGAACCTTTGAGTCGGTTGTAATGCCCTCCGGCTTAAGGAATGCAGGTGCTTCATTTCAGCGAACATGAATGCTATATTTCATGATTTCATTGGCCATTTCATGGAGATCTACATCGATGATGTAGTGGTTAAGTCTTAGTCCTATGAAGAACATTTGGAACACTAGAGGAGGTCATTCTTGAGAATGCAACAATTTGATTTAAAGGTAAACCCCTTGAAGTGTGCCTTTGGAGTTTCCGCAGGCAAATTTCTAGGATTTTTAGTCCACAACAGAGGGATTGAGATTGACAAGAATAAGGCCAAGGCAATCATGGAAGCAACACCTCCTACTACCAAGAAGGAGTTGCAGAAGCTCTTGGGATCATTCAACTTCTTGAGAAGGTTTATCTCAAACCTAGCAGGAAAGGTTCAGGTCTTTTCTCAACTCTTGAAGCTGAAGGATCAAGACACTTTTGTTTTGGAGGTAAACCATCAGAAGGCCTTTTATGAGATCAAAGGCTACTTAGCAAAGGCTCCAGTCCTTATGCCTCCCATCAAGAACAAGCCTTTGAAACTCTACATTTCAGCTGCGGAAGGCTCTATTGGAAGCCTTTTAGCATAAGATAATGAGCAAGGGAAAGAGCAAGCTTTGTATTACTTAAGTAGGCTGTTAACTCCTTGCGAAAGGAGATATACACCTATTGAAAAGTTATGTCTTGCTTTGTACTTTGCAGCAATAAAAC
This sequence comes from Rhododendron griersonianum, assembly GCA_018127125.1. Lineage (NCBI taxonomy): Eukaryota > Viridiplantae > Streptophyta > Magnoliopsida > Ericales > Ericaceae > Rhododendron > Rhododendron griersonianum. The sequence continues at coordinate 37,869,369 of CM030795.1, read as the reverse complement.
GGAAATGATACCATAAACTATAGAAGCCCTTTTACATGTAATGGCAATCTACACACTCACTCAAGGAAACTATAGGTATATTTTTTTTTTTTTACTTTTACCCAAATATTTTTAGAAATACCCAAGATAAAGACCAAAAATCTGGGTTTTATGGCTTTATATTGGATGTTATAAAAGTCAATAATAAATCACAAAAGTGTGACGCAAAACTAAAAATAATAATTTTTTTTTAATAAAGACTACTTTAAAAGCCCCCAAAGCCCATAAAGCTCTTTGCGGAACAAGCCCTAATGAAAGTGAGAATGAAATTTTTTTTGACAAAAAAGTGAGATATTATTTTTATAATCTCAACCGTTTCTTTTGTATATTGTTTTTTTATTTTCATTTTGTATATTAAAAATGAAGCTACTTGCTATTTGGATACCGATAATTTATTAATTGACATCACTTTAGTGTAAGATAATTTTTTGTTGGAACTGGGGTGGTATCTGCCACTCTCCCTTCGATATACATCCGCCCATAATCGACGGGTATGTAATTCATTCTGTCTCGGTACCACTCTCCCTCCGATATACCTCCGCCCATAATCGACGGGTATGTAATTCGTTCTGTCTCGGTATACTGTTGTACATTTAGGCGTCATTTTGAGAACTATGTATCTCTATTACTTCCTAAGATACTAGGGCTGATAAACGAATTAAGCTACTTGAGTTTGAGCTTCTTTTTGTTCGTTCAATAAACCAAGTTTGAACATTTTTTTGAATCTCAATAAGCTTTCAATTGAACAAGCTACAACTCGGCTAGTTCGGTTTATGATGAGTAAAAAATTCAAGCTACCCAAGATCAGTTCGTGTTTGGCTCGATTAAAGCTCGTTCAGGGGATCAGCTTGTCTCCCAACGAGCTTTAAGCTCGAACATATTCTGAAACTTGTTAAATTTTCAAATCAAGCTTTGAACAACTAACTGCTTGGCTTGTTTGGCTCATTTTTCACCCTAATGAGAGTAGCTTGAATTTAACTGTGTGGTTGCTTGAATTTAATTGTGTAGTTGAGCACACGTTGCTCACACCAACTTCTATTATGTCATCACTAAAACATGAATTACTAGTTACATTGGCTGTGTATAGCAAGTATTTATAACTTCATCATAAATTACCATAAATCATAAAACCTGTCTAGTTCTTGGGGGTGTTGCACCCAATCTCCGAGCCCCACCGTGGGCGCTGTCACGTGGACCCTTGCGAAACACTAACCAAATCAAATTAAATCAAATTAAATCAGGCTTCACAAAACCCAACATTCTTTACCCATGCTTTTACTCAAATTTGACTAAAAACTTGAACAATCCAATTGGTAGACCCAAATTTAAGTACAAGTTTATGCAAAATTAGTCGAAGAATAGTTATGAATTTGAGTCTTGAGAGGTAGAAAATAGTTTTTCAAAATATGAGTCTCCATAATTTTGGGTAAAATTAAGAGTGAAACTCAATTTGGTATAAGGTGTGAGTAAATGTGTGGAGTGTGTTTCGAGGATTTTTACTCAAATTTTGTGTTTGAGACAAAAATGGAGTAAGGCCATGTTGATGCTATTAAGCATCCAGCTCAAAATCAATTGGTAATGAGTGGAGAGACTGTCTAGACTCATATACTAGTTTTGGAGATGATTATAACCAACGTGGGACAAGCTCTAATAGATGCTCTACATGCATGTCTTCTTTATCTATTCCATCTCTCACTGTAGTTTCACAATTCAAGCGAATCTTTTGTATCTCTATGGAATTGATTGAACATTAAATAAGTTCATTTAAAATTCACATTCATCCAAAGTCCAAACCGATCAGAGATATGTAATTTTAATGGGGTAGTTCTTGGGTGGTCTGCTTTTGGAATTTGGATATAATAGAGAAGTAGAGAACTCTTGAGAGAAAAGAAATCAAATTTGACCGTCTCCTATGTCTATTCTTGTTCTTATTTTTCGCATGAGACATTGATACCCTATGTTATGGTTCTGAATATTTATATATATATATATATATTTTCGGTCAATCGGAAATTCGAAATTTTTTTTCAAGGTATAGCAATGCTACTTTTTCTTTTCATTTGTTATGTTTACAGAATGCAGAGGACAATGACTACTTGGAAGGGGTACAACCATCACTGGAGTTTGTGATAACTTCTCGGGATATTACGGGCACTGGAGCTTTGGCCACTTTGCTGGTATTCAACAACGAGAAGGGTTTTTCTCCCAAAAATATCGAATCTATTTGCAGTGTTGGACGCTCCACCAAGAAAGGCTTTCGCAAACGTGGTTATATTGGCGAGAAAGGTAAACTACCTAATGAGTTCCAATCCATGTCAATTAGATTTGCCTATGCTTGGAAGTGTAAAGAATTTGTTTGGAACTTGTGGGCATGAAGAGAAAAAAGGAAGCTATGACTTTCTCTTCCTTCCCTATGTTGTACCTGATTTAGGAGGGGAATAGTGAAAATGTCAAAAGCCCACGTTTCGATCATGCCTTGCAGTAGTATCAATTTTAGGTTGTCATGGAGTTCATTTTCCTTTCTCTTCATTTGTATAACCAAGCGAATAAAAATGATTGGCGTTTTTTCTGCTTCCACATGTTACAAACTCAAGGTAAATTCTTAACCATGGCCATTCGTTAGTATGGAAGTTTGGCGTTGTTGTCGATAATGTGGAAGTTTGACCTTGTTACAAACTCAAGGTAGCTGGGCATTTCAGTCTTGAATAAAGTTGCACCATGGCCATTCCTTAATGTGGAAGTTTGGCATTGTAAATTAAATGAGATGTAGTTTTTTTATTCCCAAGTTGTTTGAACTACAACAAAGAATGGCGGTGAACATATGGTTGTTTTCTATTGTGATGAAACTCTCTCTTAGGACGAGAATTTCAGGGTAGTTCAATGCTTGTCTCCCTCGGTACTCTTTGTCATTTAGTTTTTGAGATATCCTGCACTTCTCATATATTCTTATTGTGCATCTTTCCTAACTACCCTCTTATTAGATGTACTAGAAACTAGAAACTTGTGTTTAATTACATCTGGAAAAATCTTTTATTTGATTGAAATTAAATTAGGGTGCTTGTGGATTTTGAAGCGAAGGTTTCTCTGGAATCAGTCTTGTGTTACATCTGAACCTGGATATTTCTGTTTCTTTCTCAATTCAATCATTCTTTTGTCATAGGACCATAAAGATAGGAACAAGTTTGACAATTGCCTTCCGTTGTAAATGCATCCGATGGAATGAATCTTAAAGCAAATTGTGTTCATACAGGCCTTTATCTTATGGATGGCTGGATGCATATGAACAACATTCTAGTTCCTTTAGCTGCTTGCTTATTTACGAAAATTTAATCATATATTCAATATTGTTTCTAAAACAACTAATGTTATGGCGTTTCAGGAATTGGATTCAAGAGTGTGTTTCTCATCACAGCTCAGCCATACATATTCAGTAATGGCTATCAGATCCGCTTTAATGAAGAACCTTGCTCACAGTGCCATGTTGGATACATTGTCCCCGAATGGGTGGATGATAACCCAACTCTTTCCACCATAAAGCAAATATACGGCACTGACACTTCGCTTCCAACCACAACAATTGTGTTGCCCCTGAAGCCCAACAAGGTTAAACCTGTGAAGCAGCAACTCTCAAGCATTCATCCTGAAATTTTGTTGTTTCTTTCTAAGATAAAGAGGCTTTCAATCAGGGAAGATAACGAGGATCCTAGGCTCAACTCTGTGAGTGCCATATCCATTTCATCCGAGACTGATTTTGTTACAAGGAAGAACATTGATGCAGAGTCCTACATGCTCCATCTCTCATCTGATGAAAATGTTGACAACTCGGAAGGGGAATGCAGCTACTTCATGTGGAAGCAGAGGTTTCCTGTCAAGTCAGAGAATAAAGTGGAAAAACGAATGGAAGTGGAAGAGTGGGTGCTCACATTGGCTTTTCCAAATGGAGAGCGGCTCAGCAGAGGGATGAAGTCGCCTGGGGTTTATGCGTTTCTTCCTACAGAAATGGCTACAAATTTTCCATTCATAATTCAGGCCGATTTTCTTTTAGCATCTTCGAGAGAAGCAATCCTCATGGACAACAAATGGAACCAAGGGATTCTTGGATGCGTGCCTTCGGCTTTTGTCAACGCCTTTATTTCACTGGTGAAAACATTAGAAGATGCTCCCATATCTTCTTTGCCTCCCATGTTTAGGTTCTTACCCATCAACGAATCTCCCTATCCTGAGCTAAATGCTGTGAGGGAGACAATTAAAAGAAAGATAATGGACGAGAATATTGTTCCCTGTGAGTCATACATGGAGCAGAAGTTCTTTCAGAAACCCTGTGAAGTGGGTAGGCTAATGCCTGCTTTCAGGAATATCTTGATTAAGGCAAGGAAGCAAAATGTGAATTTGCATAATATCTCATCCCATGGGAGATATGTGCTAAGTTCTTCATTTGATAGGGCGGAGTACAATCCCATACTGAATTTCTTGGGCGTAGAACCAGTTGAGGATGAGTGGTACGCAAAGTGCATCCGGGGTTCTAATCTGGTAATGGGAGTATCGGAAGGGGTGTATTTGGAGCTTCTACTGTTTCTAGCTGAGAAATGGAGGTCCAATTTTCACAAGACCAGCATTAAGAACCTACCACTTCTGAAATACGTGAGTCCTCATGGGGACGTTTCTTTGAAAAGTGTAAATGACGTCTCACAGTCGACTGGGGGGAAGGTTCTCATATCCCGTGAGCCTCATCATATATCATGGCTTATTGACTGGAACAGGGAATTTAGATGTGCAACACACCTTTTTTTACCTAAAGAGACACAAGAAGCTCTCCATTTGTGTTCCAAGAGGCAGACAATACAGGAATGGCTCTTAAATGAGGCGAAGATAGGGGCTGTTAATGTGTACGAGTACGGAATTCTCATCTACGGGTCACTGGACGATAAGAATCCTGTTGTGACCTATGTTCATTTCTTATATCACTCGCTTTCAGCGAACTATATGTCTCAGGGAGAGGTTGCTTATTTGTGTGATGGTATGCCACTCGTGGATAATTATGGACGAGTGTCCACAAAAAGGAGTGGGGTTCTTGTCCCTGCGAGCGGAAGCAAATGGATAAGTCTGATAGGTTCAAACCCATGGAGAGGGCAAGGTTTCGTTGAGCTAGGAGAAGACTATTTGCGTTCAAGAAAATTCGCAAGTGTACATACTCCTGAGAAACAACTAATTAACTTCCTCAAAACTCATCTTTCAGCTTGTGACGTCCCTGATATATCCCCTCCCAATGCAGTAATTCCAACTATGTCTGCTCCGCTTACAAAGCAAAACACATTCTTGCTTTTGGATTGGATTCGGAGCTTGAAATGGAAGAGGGTTCACATGCCGGAGAATTTCCTGACATGCATAAAGAAGGGACAATGGATGAGGGTCTCTCTGAGTGGTAGCCCTGGTTACAGGTCTCCATCTGAGTCATTCTTGACAGACTCATCATGGGGACATCTTTTGCAGAATGAATCTGTACTTGTTGATATACCCAGGATTGACCAGAATTTCTATGGTAGCAGAATATACGACTATAAGGAAGAGCTACGATCAATAGGTGTTATGTTCGAATGTGGAGAGGCATGCAGATTTATAGGGAAGCATCTTATGAACTTAGCATCTTCTTCGACTCTAACGAAGGGGAATGTGCTTTCGATACTCAAGTTTATTAAGTTTCTGCTGGAGAACTACCTTTCTCCTCAGGATTTTATTAAGAGTATCAGAGAAGAAAGATGGATAAGAACTTCAGTCGGTGACAGGTCCCCAGTTGAATCTGTTTTGTATAGTCAGGAATGGAGAGCGGCGTCTCAGATCAGTGACATCCCATTTATTGATGAACAGTACTACGGTGAGGAAATCCTTTCTTTCAAAACAGAACTCCAAATGCTGGGTGTGGTAATCAACTTCAGCCAGAATTACCAGCTTGTTTTTGACACTCTAAAATCTCCGGCTCGCATCGGCGGTCTGACATCCAAGACTTGCCTTTTTGTACTGGAATGCTTACATCATCTGAGATCACCTGACAATTTTGTTAGGGCATTCAAAGATAAGAAGTTTTTGAAGACAAACATGGGCTACAAGTCGCCAGTTGAATCGTATCTGTTTAATCCTGAATGGGGTTGTCTTCTGCAGGTTTTCCACAGCTTCCCTCTTATTGACCAAAGCTCTAACTTCTTGTTGTACAAAACTGAGTTGGGGCAACTTGGGGTAGTAGTGGATTTCGAGGAGGCAACCAAAGCATTTGCTCGCGTTTTCAAGCAGCAGGCAGCACTTTCTTCCATCCAAAAAGATTCCGTCCTTTCATTTCTGGCTTGTTACAGAGAGCTCCAGGAAACACCTTTTAAATTCCCTGAAGATCTGAAGAGATGTATCCGCGATGTTCAATGGTTGCGAACCCGCCTCGGAGATTACAGAGTGCCAAGCGATTGCATTCTGTTTGGCCCTGATTGGAAATCTATCTGCCCGATTTCTCGTCTTCCTTTCATTGATGACAGTGAGAATTACTACGGCAAGGGTATCCATGAATATAAAAAGGAGCTGAACAGTATGGGAGTTGTTCTTGCTTTTAAGAATGGTTGCAGGTTCGTGCCTGATGGACTTTATTTACCTTGTGATCCTGACAACATAACTCCTGCAAATGTTTACTCATTGCTCGAATATGTCCGCAACTTGCATCAACAGACGAAGCCTTTACCTGATTCTTTCCTGAAGAAAATATCTCAAAAGTGGCTGAAAACCTGTGCTGGTTATAGGTCCCCTGATGACTGCATGCTGTTCAATTCTAATTGGAATTCTTTCTTACATCAGGAGGATGGACCATTTATTGATGAAGAATATTATGGCTCCAAGATTAAGTCCTTCAGCGAAGAGCTAAACTCAATAGGAGTCACTGTTGAGGTTGGAAATGGGTGCTCGCTCCTTGCCACCCACCTAGATTTCCATTCAAATTTCTCTACTATTATTCGGATCTATGAATACTTGTATGAGTTCAAATGGAAGTCTGATTGTGGAGAAAGAAGGAAAATTTGGATCCCAAATGGAAGTGACGACGGGGAGTGGGTAATCCCAGAAGAATGTGTCCTCTCTGACAAGAATGATCTCTTTGGCATGCAGTTGAATGTGCTGGAGAAACACTACGACAAGAAGTTGCTCAACTTTTTTTCCAAAGCTTTTGGGGTAAGACGTATTCCTTCAGTTGATGACTATTGCAAACTGTGGAAGGCATGGGAAAGTTCTGGATGCCCACTTTTAAACGAACAGTGTTGTGCATTTTGGCAGTATGTTGTAAAGCACTGGGGTTTGGAAACTCAAAAAGAACTGGATAAGCATTTGGTGAAACTTCCTGTATATTCAGGTCCAGATGGAGTTATGCTGTCTGAAAGGCGTGATGTTTTTATTGCTGATGACCTTCAGTTGAAGGATCTTTTCGAGCAGTCTTCTTCAAGGCCACTATTTGTATGGTATCCACAGCCAAGCGTGCCATCGCTGCCGAGGGGTAAGCTACTCGAGGTTTACAGTAAGATTGGGGTCCCAAATATCTCTGAGTCTGTGCTGGAAGAGGAAGTGTCTATAATGGACGGTGGTGGGCTTAAGGAAGTGGTTCCAAGGGAAAATTTGATTGGAAAGGGGCTGGTTAGGCTAATTTTAGGCTTTCTAGCTGATCTCTCTCTTGAAATGGAAGCAGAGAAAAGGCATGAAGCTCTCCGATCCCTTCTTGATATAACTGTTCTTGAGACAGTGGATCCGATTACGATTGGTTACAGTTTACCGCTGTCTTCAGGGGAAATCTTGAAAGGAGAAGCAAGACGGATGATCCGATGGGAGAGGGAGAGTAAGAAGTTTTTTACTCAGAAGATGGACCGGTCCGATGGGCACAGAAGTGTGATCGAATATGCTATGTGTCTCTCTGAAGTGATATCTGAAGGATTGTTGTGGGAGAAAGAAGATCATATGCCACAGCTGGCAGAGCTGATCAAATTGGGGTTCCTTGTGGAATTCAACGAGGAGGCAATTGAGTTCTTGATGAAGACCAAGAATCTACAGCTGTTTTCGGAGGATAAGACTTTCCTCTCTTCGGCCTTCCTCGAAGAGGATGAGACTTCCCTCTCTTCGGCCTTCCTTTCTGATTAGGTATGTTATCTACTATTAGGGTTTGTGAAGCGCTTCAATTCCTGTGTTCTGGTACTGATATGTTCCTGAAGTACGTGTTTGAAATGGTTGCTTTGGATTTGTTATGTTATATTGTTATGTATTGTTAAGGCTTTAAAAGGGTTTTGATAACCCTTCTTTCTGGGGCTGTTTTATCTGAACTTTGTGATCATATTGTGCTGTGTAAGTGAAAAATCTGGATTAAGGGTGTTTCGGTAGTTTATTAACATGATTGTAGGCTTGCATTTCTTGCCTTCTCCTTCCTTTGCAATACCTTCACTTGGTTGCATGATATATCGGCTTAACCTACATAACACAATTATCTTCTCAGCATTGTAATAATTGGACAAGCAAGAGAATGAATTACACTTGTTTCTTATCAAACAATAAACAACTCATTAGCAGATCAATAACTCACTTAACAATGGCAGATTCGTCCATGATGCCAAAATTGATTGAAGACCTATATTTTCTTAAGCATTTACACCTCTAAACATTGTAGAATATAAATCGATTACATCGTTGTCCCTCATTAGTTACATCTTTGTCCCTGACCGATATATAGACACAGTGTTGGCTGATACAGAAAGACTAGGAAATCCACAAAACTAGTGTAAGCTATCTTCTTTTTTCTCGCTGCAATCGATCAAGCCGGTGTCTTTTCTGTAAGAAGATGAGCACGGTCGTGGGAAGAGCACGACGGAGTGTAGCATGACCTGACATTGAACAAGTTCTTCATAGCATTTTGCCCACCCTTTGGCATAACCTTTCTGAAACTGCTCCTCTTCCTCCCTTTCTTCAGTTTCTTAGGATCAGAATCCTGCAAATCCTGAAATATTACAAAAGGGGAAAAGACACGACAATTAGCTTTGCTTTTGACTCGTACAGTTTTTTGATTGCACCATGTTATTGAAATAGTGATGAACTGATCATAAAATCATCAACTAGAAAAATGCAGTCAAGTGTTTTAATTCTACTATCTGCATGTCTGCAATGAACGGGAGTCGATTTAAGTCTCCAATCTTAATTAGGTTCTACTCTCTCTCTCTCTCTCTCTCTCTCTCTCTCTCTCTCTCTCTCTCTCTCTCTCTCTCTCGGATGATATGCGGCATTCGTGTATGTTGTTCAAAAGATACAGACAATGAAGGATGGTCATGCATGTACCTTCTCCGGTGGCGTTTCGTGATCCCTAATAGTCTTTTCGTTTTCGCCGATGTCTTTCTTACCTGCATTACACGATTGACGTTCAATGGAAAGAAATCTTAAAAACCTAATTACAATACCGGGTTATGCCAAAAAAAAAAATCGAAACCATTTACTCGGTGAAAATCTGCAGTTCTGCATATTCCTGAATAAATATATATACTAACCACCATCATTGTCATTGTCATCATCGTCGTCATCCTCATCCAAATTATCCGTGAAATAGATTCTGAAACTCGGCGAACCCGGAAACAATATGCTGCTCTCGTCACCATGCAAACCTTCATCATCTTCTTTATTACCATGACTTTCATCCTCCTCCTTGGCATCATTTTGGCTTCCCGCCTCCGCATTCCCCTTCGCCGCCTTTTCCTCTTTCCCCCCCTCCTTGCTCTTCTCTTTCACGCTTTCCTCTCTCTGTGGATCCCCTGCTTCTGCTCTTTTGGCGGTGGACCCCTTTGAGTCCTCCGACGTCACGCAACTCACCATGCTATTTTCAATCTCATCTTCATCATCTCTTGCCTTACCATCACGACTAAGCAACAACTCTGTCCCAGAAGGAGCCGTGTCTTTTCCTCCATTGGAACGTCTCCGCCTTCGGATTTCCTCTATCCTCCGGCGGAGCAAGGGCTGGACTTTGGCCGGGATGGCTTCACGTTCGGCATTTAGCCGCGAGCCACCGCACCCCATCAGACGGCTGGAATCGCATCGGTCGAGGGACAGAAATGGTTTGGGAATGTTACCAAAAAAAAAAAAAAAGGGAGATGGTTTGGGAAGGGAAATGTTGGAGGTTTAAAGAACAGAGATGGTTTGGAGCAAGTATAGTGTTAAATTGAGGGGGTTGCCGTTGGTTTCGGACATGTAAAACTTTTTGACTGTTTTGTGTGGTAGTCCCTGGTTTTTAACAAGCTGGCAAAAGCTATATTTAGGGCCAAAAAGATTGGATTCCCAGGTAGATTTTTTGAATTTCAGGTATTGCAATAAGTTTGTTTTGATCACCTGCAGGTGAAACTGATCCCGAGTGTTACGAGTCCAGATCCCCTGTCCGAGCCCAATCCGGACAGGGGCCTGTCCCACCCCTCGGAACCGTTGATCTCCCAAATTAACGGTTGAGATGTGCCAAACACTTTTTGCTCCAAAACGATGTCGTTTTGGCTCGGCACATCTCAACCGTTGATTTGCAAGATCAACGACTCCAAGGAGTGGGATAGACTCCTGTCCGGATTGGGCTCGGACAGGAGATCCTCGGTGGAGTGTTACTAGGGCGAAGCGAGGATTTGAATTTGAGGTAGGAATTAATAGAAAAAAAATCAACCAGTAAACTTCTTTGTATTTAGTACTCCCTCCGTCCCAATTTACTTGTCCCAGTTCTATTCTAACTGGATAAAAAAACTAGTTATATCTTTAAATTGGTAATGAATTTTATATCAAATATGGATCTTGTTTGATAGATCTCGATTTGTTCTATAATACAATGTTTTCAAAATCACCTAAAACATTATAAATTACAAGATATAATCAATTGAAAAGTGGCACGAACTCCAAAAAGTGACAATTAAATTGGGACGGAGGTAGTATAAAAAGTGCACACATTCTAAGGTTGATTATTCATAGCACCGAAAATAGTGTATATCTTTGCTAAGGTTAATCGTCTATCAACATACTAGAATAAACGTAGTTCAACGAGTTACTACAATGGAAGTTAAAACATTGTGGATTTTGGTTCAATTAGGGTGGTGGTTTTTCGCATTCCTATCAAAAAAATATATTAGGTAATCTCGGAGTACCATTCGAAAGACTTGCTTAACGCACTTATCAACCGAGCATACTTTCACCATTACTGGCACCACGAGTTTCCCAATTGTTCGTAAAACGGCACTGCTCCTTTCCTAATTGTTCAAGCCTTCTCCAGTTGTTTTTAAATTTGAAAAAGTTGATTCCTGTAACTTAAACCTGCGTTTTCACCAAACAGAACCCCTGTATTTTGTGGGTGGATGATCAAAATTCAGAGCAGTCCTGAACCCCTTTTGCTAAGCAATTGTTGTGTGCTCGAGAGAGGGAAGCTTGTCTTACTTCTTCATGGAGTGTGAACTTAGTGTTAACTAAGAATCCGGGGACACTACCATGCACACCCTGCCAAGCACCTCAAAACGGTGCTGTTTTGACCAAAAAAAGGGGGGCCATAAATACTATGCAAAACCATGTCGTTTTGAGTGGGAAAAATAGCACCGTTTTTTGACCCAAAAAAGGGCTGCTGTGTTGGTTTTAATTCCTTGTTTATTTGGTTGGCATTCTATAACAAGTGTGATTTTTTGTGTGGGCCTCATTACGAATTCTAAAAAAATGATTCAAACCACAAGTTATTCTTAAAATATTTCCTATGGGTTCCTGAAAAAATAGCTCAATCCGATATCTGTAATGGTTGTTTTAGAATTCGTAGGGCACCCTATGAAAGCCTTAGAGTCAAAAATTAATTATGACCTTTTAGAATAATATGATCAGAAAAATAAAATCTTCGTACCGGTTCAAACGAATTGAAAATTGGAACACTAAATTTTTTCATCATATTTTTTAATATATAACAGTCTAAAAAATTGGAGCACTAAATTTTTTCACCATATTTTTTAGATTGTTATATATTAAAAAATAGGGAAAATTTCTCTTATATCCCTTCGATTTTGATCAAAAATTCATTTTGGTCCTTCACCTTTCAATTTCGGCATAAAAATACTTCGACTTTCCAATTTTTTTCAATGTCATCCTTTAGAAGGAATCCATTTTCTTTGAGTCCTGCTATGGCCGCGCAGGACCGTCTCCGGCCACCAGACGGCCGATCTGAGCCGTCCAAAAATTCTATAAAAAAAAACAAGGAGGCCAACGCGGGAATCAACGACATCCGATGTGTGTAGGGTGCTTGATCCAAACACCCTATTTTTTGTGTATATATGTATATATCCCTAAAGGATGACATTGAAAAAAATTGGAAAGTCGAAGTATTCTTATGCCGAAATTGAAAGGTGAAGGACCAAAATGAATTTTCGATCAAAGTCGAAGGGATATAAAAGAAATTTTCTCCAAAAAATATGATGAAAAAATTTAGTGTTCCAATTTTCAATTCGTTTGAACCGGTGCGAAAATCTTATTTTTCTGATCATATTATTCTAAAATGTCATAATTAGTTTTTGGCTCTAGGGCTTTCATATGGTGCCCTACGAATTCTGAAACTCCCTATGAATTCTGAAACCGCCCTAACCGATATTGGATTAAGTTAATTTTTTTCAAGAATCCATAAAAAATTATTTTAAGAGTAAGTTGAGGTTTGGCAATGTGCTTGGCAGGGTAGCGTCCCCGGATCCCTCCAAAGAGGACTTCTTTACACAAAGTTACATTTATGGATATATCCTTTGCTTGCTTGCTTTGCCCTGCCTTTCCATCAGTCTCTTTGCCAAATCTGTTACTTTTTTAAAAGCAAAAAAGATTCTTTAGAAGCAATGAGCTCTGCCTCTTACGTTTGTTTATCATGTTAAAGTCAATATAAATATGTAAAGGATGAATATTTAAAAAATCCGAGTGGAATTTTAAGATGTTATTTAGGCATTAGTGCTATACAATACATAATCTAGCTTCTTTTTAACAAATGAATATGCTAGTAGAATTGTCATCAGCACCACACACATCTGTAAGGCAATGCACTGCACTTGTGTCGTCGCTGAAGCTAAGGTTCCATTGCATATTCCAAGGTGATGCGGTGCGCATAGAGGATGAATACTATTTAAAGCATCGAGTGGCATAATTGTAAATAAGTGGCGGCACGACGGTGGAATTAGGAGTCGGGCCTACTTAGGTTCGAACCGAAACGGTCCAACGGTCAGGACACATAAGTAGTGTGGCGCGTGTTTTTTTAGCCGTTTTCGGCCGTTTAGGGCTCCGAAAAGCCAAATTTGCCGTTTTAGAAAATAATCTTTATGCTTATAACTTTTGGTAGGAAAGTCCAATAAAGTTCGTTCTTGTTGAAGAAGGTCTTATTTTTTCTTATATTTTCAGAATATGTAATAATTTTGGAACTTTCCAAAATTGGTATTTTTTTCCTTTTCCTAATAGGGTTAGGGTTTACTTCGTATTTAAGGAGTTGTAGCCTTAGGGTTGAACAGTTTTTTATTATTATTGATTGACAAAGTATTTAGAGAGAGTTTCTCTATATCTATCTCATTTGTGATTGTACTTGTTGCATGTTTGTTTTTCAATTCATAGTTTTGCCCTGCATCACAATGACTAATTAAAGAGTATGTTTAGATTCCCCAAACGGTTATAGAGACTTGAATCCAAGCATTGAATGAAGAAAATCAAGTACTTACCTACTGAACTAACCACATGGTGAAAACTAAACATAATATTGTACTGTGATGTCATCTGTTTCCTCCCATATAAACATTATTCATAAAAAAAAAATTATTTAAGGCGATTGGACAAGAACTCACCCGCATCATTCTATATCTCTATAGATATATTGTGCCTTTTTTTTTTTTCCCGTTTATACACCATTAGGGTTTGGACACATTCCGTGTGTGCAAGCGTAAATATGTGGGAAACGTAGTAGGAGTAGTTAGCTTTTTTGGGTGTGGGAGTGGGTGGTTGAGTTCGAATGATTTTACTACTCTACCCTAATGGTTAATTCATATTGTAGTAAAAGCAGTTGTAATATTTGATTTTTTTATTAGATCAATATCGAAAATCACTTTTGAGGGACAACTTCCAAAAATTAATAGTGTTCTCCCCCTCTCTATTATCTCTATATACTAGGTTCCTTCTTCGTGCACAGCACGAATGTTTTGCCCGTTGGAAACGGTAGATTCATCTTCGTGCACAGCACGAATGCATGTCCGTCGAAGGGAACAAATTTTGATATAGGCTAGATATGTCTTGTTTGTAATTTTAGAGCTGGAAGCAATAGAAGAGTATGAAAATAGCTAGGAATAATATTACATAGTTTGATCAAAGTAGCAAAAGCATTAGATGATTTACACATATACCACATAGAGCGTAGACATAGAGCGTAAGTCTTTGAACTTATTTCACCAATTCCAACAGTTGTATGGTGAAATCCACTGTTGGTGGCGGCGTGAGCGTGAAACCCACTGTTGGTGGCGGTTCGGCAGAGAGCCGAAGGACGGAGGAGATGGTGGTGAGGCCAAGAGGGGGAGGTGACGGGTGGTGGAGCTCGGTGGTGTGGGGAGAGGAAGGTGGTGGTGCCGTGGAGGAGAGGAGAGGTGGGTGTTTTGGGTGGTCTTGGGCCGGAGGTGACGGTGGAGGCGGGGAGGGGCATTATTGGAAATGGCATCCCTGGGCAATTGGTAAAATGAACGAACTTAAAGGGCAAAATTGTCCCAAATTTAAAAATGGCAGGCCAAAATCTAAGCAAACTGTAAATTGTCTGGAATCGAGGGGCAAAATTGCAATTGACAATTTGGCATGGCTGGGCAATTTGTAAAATGGGCCAAATCAAAGGATAAATTGGTCCTAAATTGAAAAATGGTAGGCCAAAAACTCCTCTTTATTATATAAGGCTTGGATATAGAGGATCCTTAAATTTATGAGCTCATTTATTGTAATCTCCCACATCGAATGATAGAGGAAAAATTATGTGGTATATAAGGAAAGACCCACAAGCTACTATTAACCTGAGCTTTATTTTTTGAGCCACTTAGTTAGGTTAAGGATTAGCAGATCAGCTGGTACATGTCAGTTACATTTATTGTGACTCTTTTTTCTTTTGATGGAATCTTGTTTCCCCCTTAGAGCATCCGCAATGGTAATAATAATCAAAACCAATAATCAAAATGTGTCACGTCAACATTTGATTATCCATTTAATCTATAATCAAACTTAACAACATCTACCTCCGCATTGGTTATTTTTGCATCTCTAACAAAAAAAACCCCACAATACACAATGCACATTTTTTTAATCCCAAACAAGTTCCAATCACACACCCAACCACACCAAATTATTCGTCTCAATGAGACGATTCCAATGTGGGGTGTTTTTGAGTTTTGAGTTTGGTTATTGAGTTTTAGTTATTGATAAAAGTTGTTAAGTTTGGTTATGAAATATGTGGAATTTAGTTATTTGCTAAAAGACTTGTAACTTTGCTTATTACAATGTGGGGTATTTTTTGAGCATTGTTAAATTTGCTTATCCACACCCATTTGCTTATTACAATAGGGATGCTCTTATTTATCTAGGGCCAATAGATTGGTACTAGTTGAAAATCATGAACACAATTTTTCACATCCATTTTTCTCTTAAATTACTCAAAATAGTTGTTGTTGGACAAAGATTTGTTTTCATTGATAAAAGCCATTTTTTCAAATAGAAACGGAAAGACGCATTTGAGTGATCAAATCATTTGCATGGCAACTTCTTGATCATTTTAAAGGTCTATTTCTTCACTTCATCATGCGCAGATATTCAGACACAGATTCAAATACAGACGCATCTGTAGTCGTTCTCGTTGCACGTAGACCCACAATTCGCACAGGCTCCACACAGACCAGACAGTTGTGGACACACGTATGACCAGATGTGTCTGGACATCTTTCATTCATAATTACCAAAGAAGTTACTACAAAAGTACCAGAGACAGAGAAAAGAAACAAGAGCTCTCTCATGGGGGTCTCATCGATAAAGATATGGAGAAAAACAATGAAAACCAGGGCCACTGGTTTCTTCATGATCTAACCCATTTGCAGTAGCCTCAGTGATTACACTAGAGCCACAAGAGGAAGAGGAGGAGGAGCTGGGGCCTCCACCATCATCGTTCAACTCTCTCCTGTTCATGAAATCATTTGCTCTAGGCTGGCTAATCTCTTCTTCGTCTTGTTTCTCTGTGCTTCCATTCTTCAAGAATACGCGACAGAGGAACCAGTTTCCCATTTGCACCAAATCATTGTTCTGTGAAAACCAAATCAGAAAGTCGAAAAAGTTCAAAACATATAAAATCGATCGAGAGCTTTATGTTTTTGTTTAGAGTCGAGAACTGGATTGGTTTGGATTACTATTTACGCGAGTATGAGCAAATTATTATCCTACTTTCTAGTGCTCCCGACTAATGAGAACGTGCATAAAAGAATAGATTGAGCTGACTTTGGCTTAGCAATTGCCTAGGTGAGTTGGTATGTGGAATTACTCTCTTGCCCTTCTTCAAAGCTGACTTTGGCTCTGCCCATCCCATGATGGGGTACTAGGAGCAATTTTGTTCAAAATCGTCGTTGTTTGGTCCTTTCGTGATTTTTGTTTTGCCGCGAATCGAATATTATTTCGAATGAATTTGTTTTAACGATGTCTGTTCGGCGATCATTTTTCGTTATGGCATCGTTCGTTAGATAACTATATAAGGCTACCTTAGTTGAATTATTACAACTTGTAGTTCCGGAATTGACGAGGCGATATTCATGCATGATCCAATCGGTCCTGGATCCACCGGGAGGCTTCCCAGTATGGAAAACCAGAGTCTTCCTCAACCCCATTGTGTCTTTTGATCTTTTTGGACATGTAATCCGTTTATCCGAGCCAGTTGCTTTCCAATAACCAGAGCTGGTTGCCCTGTTGGCTCTGGTTCCATTCTGGTACTTGGCTTCCTTTCTGGTGAAGAAGTATCTATCCTCTTCCCCGTCGCCTGCACAAATGTCGAACAAGCATCGAGTTTAATGAACAGATTAAATGATAGTTAACCTTCAAATGAGGTTCTGAATGTTCTTTTGTGAGTTTAGGCCTCCTTTTTGGTTGCTTTCCTCCTCCTTGGGGGTGGCTGCCCGTTCGCGGTGGATGGTTTTCGTATCAATGAAAGTACCCTCCAAAAATTGCCAAAAAAAAAAACCCCTTCAAATGTGACCGGGATGAAAACAAGAGTCCCTTTGGAAGGAATGACTAATATTAAGCACCCCTTTTTTAAATTCGGTATCTGATCACCTAATAAACCCGACTAGCATTATAGAGGTCACGGAAGATATATAGTATATCTATTACCTATAACGTGTATGGTCCAGATTCAAATATGATGTACGCGTTGGTCCAGATTCGAATATGAAGTGGTTGTGGACCACATCGAATCGTGAATATGAGGCACGCATTTCATTGATCGACTCCGGACATTAGATTTCTTCACAGGCATTCTAGCATTGTCGTCACTAGCGCTAGGTGCCAAGATTTTTTTAGAGTCTTAGGCCGAACGTTGGATGAACCCTGTTCTCATTGGGTTGGACGAACTGCTGGAACGGGCTTAAGCGAATTGTGGAATATTTCTCGGCAAGCCTAACGCGACAGGCGAAATGGCCTAATGGTTGAGCCGCCACTAATCGTTGTGACCAACTAAGTGATGCAATAATTAAGAGAGAAAAAAAAAGACCCAAGAATTGTTAGGATGGTGAATGCAAATGAAGTACTCTAGTTATGCATATTAGGATTCCCGCTAAGTACGAAAATATGGGTTGGTTCGAATGGACCACACCTGGCAAATCCCAAGGGTCATAGTTGCAAACACTGATCTCGGGGACGACCGAAGCAGGCAAAGGGAAGGAAAACGTTTTCCGGGTCAGGTACTGGAACACGATTTCTTCGTCGGTGGGCTGGAATCGGAATCCCGGTGGCAGTTTTCGAGCTCCATTCTGGACAAAATTGAGCTTGTCCATACGCTAAAACTTGTAGTACTGGAAACTAACTTGAACTAATGACCAGAGCAGAATGTGAAGAGTTGCTGGGTATGGACGAGGCAGAAGGGGGAAAATGGGGATGTGGTTTAGAGCTCGAGATGGTTCATTTATAGGTAGGAAGTGGACTGGGTGAGAGAGGGACTAAAAAAATATCAAGCTATAGGTTAGGAGTAATAAGTTGTTTTCAGAAAGTTTGTGAATGTTGATGAAGCCTAGGTGGTCCTTTACAAAATGAATGTCTCTGATCCTTTGTGTGTGACTCAATGTGAATCTGCCCATTTTGTACACTTTTGGTCCCCGGAATATGTACACGTAGAGCTATTAATCGGAAAATAGATGATGAACACGTGATAAATTTTTTTGTTTGAACGCATATAGTCGAGGTGCACAAGTTTGGCCAATTAACTGGTTATTAATATAGGCAGCTGATTTTGCCACTCCTTTTTTTGTTAACGCCCCCTTCCCCTGCAAGTGTATTTTTGGTGCAAAAATACACTTGCAGGGGAGTGGCGTTAGCAAAAAAGAGAGTGGCAAAATCATTTCCCTTAATATATACATACTTTAAACATTGTTACTTTATCACGAATGTTAAGATTATTTCGGTGTGATTGTGCTTAGTTACAATTCCTATTTTACGGTTAAAACTAATTCTTAGAATTGCAGTTGCATGCATTGATGTGGCTTTTTAACCATTAAACTATGGACGTGAGAAAAGTGAGTCTCGAACAATATAACTTTATTCAGCAAAACACTCTACGAGTTACAAAAAGCCGAACTCGAGGAGTACTTTCGTTCGTAACATAACTTCAAATTAATATTTTTAGAGAAAATGTGTTTTTCGAAGTCATTGTTTTGCAGACCGGATAATCATCTTTTTAGAACGGGAGGAGTAACATAATAGAATACATGAATATTAGCTTTAAATGTCGGAGCGTGGTGTGTAGGTATATATACATACGGGACGTGCCACTTCCAATTAATCATAGTAAAAGATGAGCAAGTGACACGTCGGTGACGCGGCGAGACTTCATGATATAAAAAACACATTAATTTCAAGAGAAAATTTATGACAAACTTGTCGCTTGTGCCTCGTGCAGTGTCTTTTTTGATAGATCGTCTCTTAAATATGTAGAAACAATATTGTTGGCGTTTATCTTTGTGCCAAGTTAGTGTTGATTTTTATTACTTTTGAGTGTTTGCGGATATATTATAATTGTCGTGTTCTATATTTGTATTTATGTTTGTGTCTGTATCTGTGTCCATTTGCTTGTTTCTTTTTTTCTTTTTTGAAAATGCGTGCTTCTTAATTTCCCCTACTTTTCATTAATGTCAGGGGAGTTAAGTTGGACACAAGGATTTGTTAAATATAAAGGAAAAAGAAGGAGGAGGAGGAGGAGGAGAAAAAACACAAAAGGGCCTCACCAGTGACTCAGCAGCATGCATTAGAAATTCACTTGGTTGTATAGCGGCGCCTTCCTCTTTCCCTCCAAATGTACGTACGTAATTTACTCCTTTATTTTCTTTCCTTTTTTGGAAAATTTCAAAATAGTACCAGACTTTTCACATAAATCACGCATAGGCACCTTACCTTTTAATATTACTATCAAAAAAACACCTAACCTATTTAAAAACCTATCAATTTTTCACCTGTCGTTAACTTTTCATCCAAAAATAGACGGAAATGCTGAAATGGCCTACATCTGGCCATTTGGAGGGATACCAATATACATTTTGGGGAAAAAACACATTACTTTATTGATTTCTCCGGCCAAAACTCACATGTGGGGCCATGGAGTTCCAATGGTTTGTTATGGGAGTAATGCCTATAAGACTTCATCTTGGTTATTTTAACTGTTTGTTTTTGCTAAATTGGTTATTGCACAATTTCGGGATCAAATTTGTGTGTCATTTCTTTCGGCGGAGCTTGAGATGGTGTGAAGCAAATTTGTGTGTCATTCCATTTAACTTTTTCTATAACTTTTAGTTTTGTTTTTATTTGGCTTTTTTTCATGCTTCTTAGTTTTGCGCCTCACTTTTTTTGTTTTCTGATTCGTCTCGTCAAGACGAATCAGAAAAGTAATATATATATATATATACCCAAATATTTTGGGAAATAATCAATTTTTTTTACTTCAAAGTGGTTATTTCCTAAAATATTTGGGTAAAGTAATATATATATATATATATACACACACACACTCTTTTCCGATTCGTCTCGTCGAGACGAATCAATAAGTCACAAAAGGTTGGCACAAAATTAACACACGCAAAAAAAGGAAAAGAAAAACAAAACTAAAAGTTATAAAAAAGTAAATATAGTTGTTATTGGAACTCCATGGCCCACGGGTGGATTTTGGCAGGAGAAATAAGTAGAGTAGTGTATTTTTCCCCAAAAATGTATATTGGTTTCCCTCCAAATGGCCAGGTGTAGGCCATTTCAGTATTTCTGTTTGTTTTTGGATGGAAAGTTAACGGCGGGTGAAAAATTGATGGATTTTAAATAGGTCAGGTTTTTTTGATAATATTAAAAGGTCAGATGCCTATGCGTGATTTGTGTGAAAAGTCAGGTGCTATTTTGAAATTTTCCCTTCCTTTTTCCCCCGGCTGTCGGGGAGTATCCAGACCAGTTTACGCGCACCTAACTAATCTCCTCCCCGGTCTGATCTAGGCAGACCATATCCACGCCAGAACTACAGGATTAACAAGAAATTACTTTCTCACGCTTGACCCCGAGAATCAAACCATAATCAGTCATGTGGGGAACAAACCCACCGACCGACCGGACTAATCCTTTTTGGGCTCCTTTATTTTCTTCTGGAAGTGCAATTCCTTTCTTTTTGCTACGTCCTTAACTTTAAAAGATCGACTTTGGGATTGTGGGGTTTCTTTTAGATGGTGGCTTTCTGACTATGTTGAATGATCATTTGCTCTAAAGCAATTAAAGGTCTGATTTTATATATGGAAGAAACTGTAAATTAGCAGTGAAGAAACATGGTTTTCTTTGCAAGTAATTAAACGCTCTTGATTTCCAAGGTGAAAATGATTTCCTGGAAGATTACATTCAAGCACTGAGCAATTCAATCTAGTACTTAATTTCCAACTCAGAATCTTTGGAGTAGTTAGAATTATGGAGGGTTAAACAAAAGGAGAAAATCTTTTTCATGGCTCCGCCGTGAACAGTTGTTTACGACGCTAATCGCGACCATCCCAAAGTGTACGTACGGTCCGGATGTTAATAAAACTCTTCCGGAGAAAAGGCTGAGCCGTGTGAATAAGTTTCTCTCTATACAAAAAATATCGGCAACAGGTTGAGTAGTCTTTTAAGCTCTATATATAAATCAAGTTTGGGAGACTTAGAAAAGCAACGCGAGACAAGTCAAATTAACACGTCTAAATTATAGAGAACTAGAAAAACAAAGGAGAAATAGACTCAAATAAAAACTTGACCCGTTAGCCATTCATGCATTGCTAATCAGATACCGTGTAAGAATTTTTGAAAAGCACGCAACCTAAAACCAATTGGTTACAGGTAGAGTAGCATCTTAACTCGATTAACCGAATTCAATTGGATTGCTTAGGAAAACCACGCGAGACAGGTATAGGACTCTTCCAACTATATATAACGTGGTGTTAGTGCCTAGTTTTGGACAGCTTGCAAGTCCTTGTTGACAATTATTTGCCTCTTGTCTATCCCCTTTAAGCAGGGTTAGAAAAACAAAAGTTTGATCAAAAATAATCTAGAGACCACTCTATCTATTAATAATTTTTCAATTGATAACATTTGAATTATAACCAGGGTAATTAGTGTTAGATAGATTGATCATATATGTTGTTGGACCAATTTCTTAGCATATATGTTGTGAGAGGTGTTGGATTCAAGTCTCGCTATTAGCATTAATTTGTTCCGCATCTACATTCTGCTTCTTTCCTTCCTTTTCTGTTTCTCTTTATCTATAAAAATTTGCATCTGTTTTTTGATCGGCAAAGATGAATTTTATTAAAAACGGAGAAAGGGAAAGGGGATCCAACAAATAGTTGGAGAATACACTACAAGAGCAAAGCCCAAAACATCTAAAGGTCTATAGGGTCCACAACAAAAACAACATTAAGCTATTAATCAAATACTGCCCAAACACCCAAGACCCGGCCCACGCTTGGACCAGCCCACCCAAACCAACCCACAAAACCCTAACTACACCGGCAGCCACCGCCGTACAAAAACACCGGAACCCAACCTCGCCGTTAAGCCGAGTCGGCCTCTTCCAGATGTAGAGACCGGCGGCGGGAGCCAGCCTACGAAAAATGAAAAAACCGAGGCAGCCAGGGCCTGAGGGCCAACCACCACCACAATCTGCCAACAACAAACAATCTCCTGCACAAAACGATCTTCAAACAGCAGCAACATCAATCCAGAAGAAGACGAACTGCCGGCCCCTATAAAAATTTGCATCTTCACGAGCAAGACAGGGTTTTGCACGTGAGGGAGGGTATTACAGATAGCTTGATACACATCGTCGGGGGGCCATTTTTTAATCGCTCAAGCTTTTGGAAGTACAACTGGTAATTAGCTTAATAATTAGGTTACCCAAGTTTGCATTAAAACCAGACAGGTGACGTATGAATGACATCGTCACACCTAAGGTTAGGTTTTTGAAGACTAAAAGCTTTTTTGGTAGATTGATACCTTTCTCTTTTGTTGGTGTGATTTGAATAATTGTTTGTTTCAAAGGGATCAAAAGCATGGAAAACATTGTTTACAAAGAGAGAAAAGGGCAAAGAGTGGGGAACCAGGTCATTTTGACTTATATAGTATTAAGGATCCGGTAGGGGTGCTTTCCTTCGCTGTTAAGATGTTGCTTTTGTTGCTCAATGTATTGTATTGGCTCTATGGAATCATAAAGTCAGCTCCCCACACACACCAAAAAAAAGCAAAACAAAATGATGGTTTCATGGATTCAACTCTTTCCACTTTTATGATCAGGGTATTTGTAAGAGATCTGTGTTCTTGATTTTCATTCTTGGTTATATAGCTACTAAAGTAATTGGATGACTCTTCATTACATAGAAAGGATATGTCTAATTTCGTACTCGATGACTGTAACAATTGGTTGTCGAGCAGGAGCGTGGCAGCAAGTAAGAGATTTTACACACGCAAGCTCACGTGTCAACAACTTTCAGGTTTTGAAATTAGTATAGGTTCGATCGCCTAATCTGGCTTGAATTTTGGATTATTCAAAAAAAGAAAAGAAAAAGAAATGATATAGCAATATTACCCTTGAGGTTAATCGCAAAATTCAACAATATAAATTCCAAGAGCCAGAAATCAATCGACGTGATTAGATCCGTAGGACGGGATAACATGGAAACTCCCGTAGAGAAAAGAAGCTACAATTTTTAGAGTGGTTTTTAGGTCTCGATTTTACGTTAGGTAACCATACAATTTTTTTAAAAAAATTACTTTGTTTGATTCTCATCTCAGAAATATTCTCTTGATTTTACGATAAGTACAAGCCCAAATCACCTTTGGGATCAGGATCACCAAGACCATGAAGGCCCATCATTACATGCCCATCTAAAAAGGCCTAGTCTTGGTCCAATCCAAAAAGCGATTTTTTATTACTGGGCCTTAAGCCCACTTCTCATTCTACCTGGACTGGACCACTTTAAAACATAATGGGCTTCATACCGACATGGACCACAGCTTTCTTCCTCTTCTTCTTCGATCTGGGAGCGGCGTCTTTCTAGGGTTTTAGTAGGGTTTCAACTATCTTCTTCGCTCACTACCTTCAATGGATCCTTCTTCTCTAAACTCTGCCGAACTCCAGCACTACATCAACGTTAGTCTCTCTCTCTCTCTCTCTCTCTGCATATATATGTATATATATAACTACATAGTACATATATATACGTGTATACATGATGATGGATGAATACTGATTGCATGCGTGAGAAGGCGATTTGAAAATCATCATCAAAGATTCAAAATTATACGTTCATTACATGAATATGTGCAGGTTCTGTAAGCAGCTCGCTACAAATTAGCATCATCAAATTAACCTATGTTTGTTTACCAATCCCACAGCTATATCCACGGATTGAGACTCTGGAGTTCTGATAATGTTTTGGGTTATTGTAATAAACCGCCAGGATGATAAATGTCACTGAGATAACTAACCAAACCAAACAAAGTCTTAAGTTCCAATCAATTGGGGTCGGCTACATAGATTTCAAGGGCATTGCACTCCATGATTAGGCCCCGTTTCTGCTAAACTACAAGTTGTAGATTACAACTTTTTTGTTGTCCTTATTCTTTTTTTTTTTTTTTTGCATTGGTTAGTTTTGCGCCAAGAAATCGGAAAAGTTAAAAATTATGACACTCAAATTTTTAAGGAAATATACAAGAAAAAGCCTAAAAGTACAAAAAAAAAGTTGTAGTCTACAACTTGTAGTTTAGCTGAAATGGGACCTCAAAGAAGGTAACGCCCTAGCATAAGTTGTATACATAATCGGATTCTTGTAGTAAGGATCTAACAGGGTTTTGTTTTATCCTAGCTGTCAACGACCTAACACACAACTCTCCTCCTTTATCCGGTCTTGGGACCAGCTGTCAGCAACCCATATAACTATACATAGATAAATCCGCAGTTATGTGAATGCTTTAATTTGTTGAAATGAAGTGTCCAAAAAGAAAATTGACCCAATGTGGTAGTTTCATTAATGACTATTGGAAGGTTATTTAAGGGGAAACATGGGTGTAATTGTTGTAATGCCTCCACTTTTTCAGCTATGGAAACTGCTGTATGGTGTTTATGCTTTACTCTTCTTTTGCTTATGTGAAATTAAATTATGTTTTGTTATCACTTGTCAATTACCATGTTAAAATTATTGAGGGTTACTTTCTCAAATCGTCTTTTGCTATGAAACATCAGCTGTTTTATGCTCCAAATGCAATGGTGGTGCAGGAGCTTTGTTCAACTGATGTATAACTATGAAAATAGATGTAGAATACAAAGGACTCGAGATGGTTACAAAACTGGTTATTCCTTTTGGTGCCCTTTTTTGCGTGTGGCAGAATCACATCTGTTGAAGAATTAGGGTGCAGCAATGCAGAGATAGATGAGTTTGAAGGCTAGATAGGTAACTTAAGTAACTTTTTGTGAACTTGGAGGCCAGAGCATCATATCTCGAGTTAATGATGTAGGGCAATATAGACTGAAGAGATTTGGTTGTAATGAGGGCCAATTGCAAAAGTAGCGATAAAAGGGTGTGTAAATCTGCTATGACGCGTGGATTTGTTTGATCAGAACACAAAAAGGAAATCTTCTACGACTCTAATATTTGGTTGATGGTCTATTGGCAGAGAAACCAAAACCTGGTTTTCTCAAAGGTGTTGGTTAGGCTTTCTGATATAATGGCAGGAATGTCCTTGACAGAAGAATGTAGGAACATTTGTAGCGAACCTCAAACGTGGAATGACTGTTAGATTGTGTAGGTCGTCACATCTTCCTTAAATATTTAGATTTCAGTGGACAAAGTTACATTGAAGAGCTGTCAAAGGAGAACACCAAGGTGTCATCTCCAAATGTCCGTTCAAAGCTGAATGGGGGATGAATATGATGGCTCCAGATGAGCTTAGGTACTTTTTTATTTAGATTGGTAACTTCGGTAAGCGTTTTAGGATGAAAATGATTTTTAGTGAAGCAATGGGGGTGTGTATAAACTTTGAAGAAATTTTACATACACCACCTGTTGCTTCGTAATTTCCATACACTAAAAAATCTGACTGACCCAGCAGATATAGAAGCTACAGACCAACAAACTTCATGCTATGGATTGTTTTTGTTCTGTGTTGCGGCTTACTGAGAGACTGATTGCTTCTGACTATTTTAGTGTTTTAATTTCTGAACCAATGCAGAAAGAGAAAGAAAAGGCTATGGTTAACGAAATGGTGGCAAAGCTTACAAGCGTGTGCTGGGACAAATGCGTCACAAGTACTCCTGGAAGCAAGTTCAGCTCCAGTGAATCTTCTTGCCTCTCGAACTGTGCTCAGCGCTATCTTGATATGAGTCTAATTATCATGAAACGCTTTCAGTCCATGAATTCCATGCACTGAAGGCCGCAGACATTTGTCTCCCATCTTCTCCCCAGATTTAAAGATAATGGCTTCTATTCAGTTCATGTCAAACTGTTGAAAGTTTTTTGTATTGCAGTGCTACTAAAGCCTCCTGTTTTAATTAAATATTTTAGCACTCAGAGATAAGTATACTTCTTGATCAACTTTTACTGTTTTACATGCTACTCGGAATGATGTTTCTGTTCTGTATTTGATTTAGTTTCCCACATTTTGATGTGAAATGTGTAATGATGATGTCTCTTTAATAAGTTGGAATTACGAAACTGGAGGGAGTATAAAGCAACAAATTAAATACGAGCCTAGTCGTTTATTGGAAACAAAGAATTCTAATCTCTCGAGTCATAAGCCTCAAGCTGGGTTCTGTGTTGCACAAACCCTGGAATTCCACAGAGTTGGGAACAACCTCAATCTTTTGTTCCTCTGAGAAATCATGGACTGCTTCACCCATCTTCTGCTTAAAGTTGTAGTATGAGCCCGTCACGAACAACACCAGTGAGTCCAACTGCCCATCGCTAACCTCGTGATCGGAATCGTGCTGGAGGACCTGAGGATCAACCGGTCATCGACATATAGCAAGACGTCGAGCTTCTTGTTCTGACAGTGAGGGTTCTGAATCCGAGATGGAAGAGGAACAAGAGGACAGTCCAGTTGGATGTCAACAACATTGGTTCGATGAATACCGCATGAAAGTGGACCTTCCCACGCTCAACAGTAACTTGCAGATGGAGGAGTTTCTTGGTTGAGAGGTTCCTTAATATGATGGAGGCCCGAGTCAAAGCAAGTAAAGATGGTCGCTCACAAACTAAAGAGCGGCACAACAGTTTGGTGAGACCAATTGCAAGTGAAACGGAGGAGGCAGGGAAAGGAGTCTGAAAACATGGTGCAGAATGAAAACAGCTTATACTTAGAGTGCAGTGATTGCCCTAGCAGAGGGGTATGGCATAGGAGTAATGCGTTCAGATAGTTAAGAACTATGTCTACCCCGCTCTGTTTTTAGTATCAGGGTGGTAGGCTTAGTAGGGCTCGAACGTACAATATAACCGTTAGTGGTACGTTTCAACCGATTAAACTATAAGCTCCTACGGATCTCCACATGCAATTCGCCATTTGAATTTTATTCTGAAACTAAATCAATCTTCTCAACACTTCGAAATTGTTGCTCACAATCACCACCTATGACCATCCACTTCACCCAATTTCCCCCCTCACCCAAAGTTGAAGCGAACATAAATAAAAAAACACGTACGAAAGAAACCCACCAGAACTCCATATTTGAACGCAACGAGCTTGTATTTTGTTGGAAGGACTAGGAGGTTCCAGTGGAAGGAAGCTCAAGAAAACTGAATTTCTCTTTGGTAGCATTGAAGCCGAGGATCGTGCCAAGCCCATCAACCCAACGCAGCAAGTTATTACACTGCACTGCGGGCCATGCAAGGGAACGGTAATTCCAGCCTCAAAAGTTCCACTTTCCTGTTTCTGAGGGAAACGTTTCCATGAATGTGAAAGCGTTAAGCTTGGGATTTTCATGGCTTTGTAGTGCCCAAACTTCCGGATAATGAAGAAACCTGTCGAGTACAAGTCCAAGGGGCCTTTGCTTTCTCGAAGCAATGTGGATTCTCTAGTGATGCATAAAGAAACAGTAACGGGAGAAGTGGAAAACCGAGCGATCTGTCTATATGCATTAGGAGCCTCTTGTTTTGGTGTTCTTACCAGAAAGTTTGAGATTAGCAAAACCCAATTAGGTTTGGTAAGTCCATTGTGGTGCTGAGAAAACAAGCCAGCCAACGGCAATGGCCGGTAGGGCAATTTTAATATGTGCCCGCGGAGGAAACCTGGATCGTTGATCAAACATCCAAGTTTCCCACAGAAGCAACAGGGCCAAGGCTCAAGTGCTAAAAGGAAAGGAGAAACACAGGCTCGAATTCATTCTTCAGTTGGGATAAAATATTCACACTGAGAGCAGGACAAGCTTCAAAAAAAGAAACAGAAGAAAAAATAGCCATAGAAGCAAACAGACATCATAGCATTTCCAGAGTCATATACACGTAAAAGCACAAAGTAACAATGCCTAGCATCAACTTTTAAAAACCAATTTTCTCTTATGGTTCTTTTAACTCGTGGTTAACTCCACTTTGTATGCTTATTTTACAAAGATGAAAGAGTTCATCTGTTATTGACTACTCCCTGTCAAATTCTCTCCATTTATTCCACTGATCCGATTCGAGTCCCCAGCTTGAGATGAAATGGTGAGAACTTCGCTTGGTAGGTCCCAACTCCCACTTTTCCTTCCCCAACTGGATCGCCTTGGAAGAAGCGTATTTCGAACCTCTGCACTTTCAGCAAGAAGATTCCTGCTTAAATCAGGTGCAGGAGATGCATTGTCAAATTCACTCTCCTTGGCCTCATCACTGCTGAATTGTCCTTCGAGATCATTATCGTTGACAGCACTGTTATCCCAACCGGGCTTTCTTCCCGTTTCCATATCAACCATGTTTTTTTGCATGTACGGGCCAGAAAAGCTGCTACTCACCGTACGAGACAGAATTTCCTGCTCCTTTGGCACCTTTGCCCTGAATTTGTTCTTAGAAGGAGGAATACTGGTCCAGAAAATCTCTTTGAAATTCCCAATCACCCCTCTGTTATATGGGTTGTCTCTGCGTTCGTATCGGTATCTAAAGTTTTCGTAAGTGGACTGCAAAAGTACATAAAAGGAGATCTCTAAGAATCTGATGACAAGACAGAGGAAGTTCAGTAAACACTTTTCAATGTGTCCATTTTGACAATACCTCCACTTTCAATGATGCAAAGAAAGCGGGTCCCTCCAAAAATTAACCCCATTCATATGTAAAAGTGCGATGATTCTATGGGACCAAGACCCTCTCCACCAATGAGAGTGAGGGTGTTGTTCACCCTCACTGGATGAACGTGAACAAAATCATTATCCTTATCACTAGTAAAAGCATGCCACGAAATGGTTCAAACAAAAATATTGACAGGATATGAAATACTCATGTCCGTGTGTAGATACAATAAGAAATTGGTCATCCAAGTGATACTAAAGGATAAAGGATGTTGTCATTATTTAGAAAGAGTGGTGTTTACCTGGTTTGTACTGATGAGGTAAAGATGAAATACAGTTAGGCCGCCAACAAACCAGACTGCTATGAAGGTGTAAATTATGAGTGCAATGGAAGCAGGAGTCTTAATCATCGCTTTCCAGATTGATGTTCTCTCACTATCCATGATCCTGATGATGAAAAACCAGCAAAACCCAAACACATATATGCAAAGAAGGGTTGATGAGGAGACGAACATGAAGAAGAATCGGTAATTTCTCTGCAGCCAGAATGAATGGAAATTCAAATTCAACACCACATTAATCTGTACATAAAATCAGCTACTTTATAAATCCTCAGCAAATGTATGAAAGAACTTTCAGATGTCTAAAGAAAAGTTTGTAGATAAAGGAGTTTGCTCATTAGAGAACAAGCTAATGGTTATAGAAAAGCCAAATCGACCTGAATACTGTTTCAATTATGTGGTGTAAAAGAAAAACTGAACAAGGCCAGAAACGGTCATTTGACCTTTTCTTCTCTATATTCCTTTTCCTTTACAATAAAATTTTGTTGTATTGAGTTCTCTTTTGGATTCTACACGCGTTGGTTCTCTAAGATGCAAACTTTCTCAGCCTTGAGATTTCATTCGGATCCTTGTCTTTGTTACATTACCAGGTACATACTATGTAGAATGGAGAACTCCATGTTTGTTCATATTGACTGAGTAAACAACTAGAATCCAAAAATTAAACATCAGCTATTTACAATATAACTATAAAAATAAAATAAAAAACTCTGCACTGTTTAGTCCTATTAATGATTGTCTAGTTAAAACAGAAAAAGCAAATATAATATATACGGTTTGTTTCAAATGATGGGGTCCTCATTTTAGTTAAAATGCGGACCCCCATTTCCCGATCAAATTTGATGATTCGAGCTGCTCAATGTATTCAGACCGTGATTTTAAGGGTACCCGTGAGAAATCAGCAAAAAAAAAGACCGGGAAGGGCTTCATCCGAACAGTTTTTTATTGAACGGTTCAAATAAAAACTGCTCAAATCAAACCCTTCCCGGTCATTTTTTTCGCCAATTTCTCGCGGGTACCCTTAAAATCACGTTCTGATCACATTGAGCGGCTCAAATCGTCGAAATTCGATCGGAAAATGGGAGAAATAGGGAGGTCCGCATTTTAACTAAAATGAGGACCCCCTCATGTGAAACGGACTGATATATATATATATCTAACATAGTAATGGTGGG
Source organism: Rhododendron griersonianum (assembly GCA_018127125.1). NCBI lineage: Eukaryota > Viridiplantae > Streptophyta > Magnoliopsida > Ericales > Ericaceae > Rhododendron > Rhododendron griersonianum. The sequence continues at coordinate 37,838,797 of CM030795.1, read as the reverse complement.
CCCAACAAAATAAATAATAGTAATCATTACCAATCCAATGCATTGTCCAACCCAAGGGCAGTGATGGTCAAACCGTTCGACACAGTTATTGCATATTGAACAGTGTGAGCAACGAGGAGGTCGATAAAGCATGCAAGTATCACAGTATTTGATCTTCACTGTTATGCCGTTGACAAGTACGTCCTTTACGCGAGGCAAACGAAGCTGTGGTGTCCCAACTTCGGCATTTCCGTCATAATTTTCCGGCTCTGGAGGATGAGCATTACGAGGAACTATACCAGGGTCTCTCCCAGAGGTCATTAGAAGAAGTACCAAGTCCTGCATGTAAATTTTATCTGCTGATATTGTTATTCGGTAAAGGACAACATCATATAGAACAACCACTCCCTGTTACCAAATTTTTGTGTGTCCAAACATGATTTCAGGATAAATCCTGACGTAACATTAGTGCAATCCCCCATTAATGTTAGCGACCGGACAAACAGAAAGAGAACTTGCAAGAATACATGTGACAACCAACTACGGTTTGCAGTCCTTACAGAATATATTGTCAACACTCAAATAACCTAACAGACAAAACACCATTGCAGAAACTTGTTTAATGCACTTTTTGAAAATGTTACGATACATGAGCAATACGTATCCCTTTCTTGAAACTGTGCACTGAAAATTTTCCACTGGGAAGAACTTGGCAGCATGTACAAATCACACATTTAACTTATAATAAAATAGAAAAGCACATATATCCTAGCAAAGAAGCTCTCTCAATGTTGTTTCCTATCGAGTCCTTGTGAATAAAAATCTTCTTGTAGAACAAATCAACTCTATGTCTCTATATACCAACACTGCAACACACAAGATGCAACGAATGACTGAGATAAATGGTATGAAACTTTGACTAGGCACCATCTTTCTACTGCTAAGAACCAGACTACCTCCAGGGAAAGGGAGTTGAAGTTTTTGGTCAGCATAACAAATTACATGTCACAATCTTTTTAGATAATGCAAGTTGTTCAAGACCAGATTAACAAACAAGTTTGATTAGTTCTACTGCATTCAAGTATGTCTCAGTTCTGGTTTTTATGACTTCATTCTGTAAGGATAAATTGGAGAAATGGACCCTTGTAGCTGACCGCACGTAATTGAGACAAAGGGTTATTGAGCAAAGTTTATCTGATCAGGCAACTATAACACCATCAATCCTAATTTTATATCTGACATAACCATCTAGTTCTGAAGTTAACGGAAGAACCAAATTGAAGTCTTTAAACGACTGGTACAAATACTAGAACATAATCTGCATCCCAACCAATGCCATAACCCACATTCCAGAATAATAAAGGGAAAGAAAATGTGGCATGACAAGAAATAAGTGGTCGGTCTATTAAATAAGTGCTGCCAATAGTGCGCTAGCTTTTTCCAGTTCGTTAGAGGTTGAAACAAGTTGTGTCAAACACGTTTACTGTCAAGGATTTTTAAGGCAAAACTTCAGCAAACTGTCTAAATAGATAAAACAATAGAAGTAACACATGGGATTGAGAAAAATACTCACCCATAATGTCAATACAACTACCACCACCGTTATTAATATCCCCAAATGATGAGAAATGTCCATCAGTTTTCTGGCAACAAAAACACAGAAAATGGCGACTGGGGCAGCTATAAGGAATATCGTGAAGAAAAGTGAGCTCGCATCAGGTCCAACTATGAATCTCCCCTGAAGAAGAAATACCTAAAAATTGGAAAAACAAACAGTGAGATTGACAGGCAACAAACTACATTGCAATTCTTAATTACAATCTGTCAACACAATCTTACTATCCAGCTATAAAACAGACGCGGACTACATTTCTTCCTCACTTACCTAGCCCTATCCTTTTAGGGCAAGATCACTACAGCAGTCTAAACTACAACAACAGAGTTGCAAAACAAATTGATCGATAATCAGTAAAGAATGCGGGCAGCATGTTAAACCCTAGCGAGCAAGTAAAATCAAAGTAAAAATAGCTCAATTGCTCACACGACATATTAGTCAATCTGCATCTCAACTGCCAGTTGATTGATGCAAAAAGGAATTCACTGATTCTATGGGACCTGTTTAACCCACAGACTTTCCAAAATCTGGTTTTTCCCAAATAGAACCCTAACTAACAAGCATAAATGGTAAACACACAACTGAGAATATGTCAATTGCACATCGAAAACTTAACCATCAGATGCAGCAATACAAAAACAAAACAAAAACGATCAAAGAAACTTCCAAAGTATCGACGCAATCCAGGTCTTATAAACCTAAAAACTAAAAATCAGTCTAGGCAGCCGACTAGTCGGCGCCTAGGTGCTAGGTGGGGGTCCAACGCCTAGATAAAAATCGTCCTATGCCCCGACTAGTCAGCCGCCTACGGAGCTAGTCGGCCTCTAGGCACCACATACCCCTCTCCCGACCGACTAGCGCCTAGGACTTTTAGAACACTGCCTAAAATTAACGTAGATTACTTAATAACATACATAGAATCAAACCCTAATTCAAAATTCTGTTAAAACAAAACCCTAGCTCCAATCCAAGTGAAAAATGAACAAACACACGTGTATCTAATCATCCATACTGAGAAATATGTCGTTAATATCTACATCCGCAGAGAGTGAAAAGCCTCGACTTACGTTGCTGCCTTTCCAGGTCTCGTAAGCGCGGAGCGACGCCGCCGTTGCATCGGCAGTTCCGGTGGCCGAATCCGCCCGCTGATGTGGAGGCGGCACTTCATACATCTCTCTCTCTCTCTCTCTCTCTCTAAGATTACTTTTTCAACGCGATAAGGCTGAGGACAGATGGATTGAAAAACGGGAAAAAGGGTAAGAAAGGTGGGTCCTTTGGGAGGGTTTGACCAACGGGCTTCCTTAACCGGCGTCAAAAAGGTGAAACAGTCGCCGGCGGCCAAAAAAAACCTAGCTTTATTTCTTCTTCTTCTTGGAATTCACGATTTGAAGGGAACGGCGACAGTCAATGGAGAAGAGAGGTGATATGAGCAAATGGACTGAGTCGTAATGGCGCACACGCTCACGCACGCACTCAGGGTGGTTGTTCTTCTTTGGAAAGACATTCCCTCCCTCTCTCTCTCCTCCCTCTCTCTAACTGATTTACGAGATGTTGCCTGACGTGGCAGTGGGTGATTGGAGGACCTAATCGCAGTCTCACAACGCATATCTTTTTAAAATTCTTTTTTAGGGTGTACGAGACAACTAATCCCAACAAATCAACTAATATATAAGAAATAAGTCTAATATAGGGTGTATGAGATAACCAATCCCGACAAAACAACTAATATAGGAAATAAATCTGTTATAGGGTAGATGTAAAGGAAGAAAGAAAAAGCCCCTCTATAGGTACACACGCACGAAGGTTTGGAGATTCGAATTTCTGACCAAATAAACTAGCCCCCAGTTGGTTTGGATATTTTTAATTGAAAATTGTTATAGAATGTTGATTTTGGCGCTTCAAAAATTACTGCAGGGGCTCTAACAAGTGGAGTGCCGGCATTGAATTTTTGAAGCGCCAAAATCAAAATCCATTGTTGTATACGAGTAATAATTTGGATAAATTTCACTGACTTCCCGTCAGGTCTCTGACAAAATCAAAGACCGCCCGCCCTTGATGTTTTTGAAATGTCACTGTCCTCCGCTTAACATTTGTATAATGAGTCATAATGCTGGCATAGATATTTTATACTCCCTCCGTCCCTTTATTACAGTCCAGTATTTCATTTTGGGCTGTCCCTTAATAAGTGTCCATTTTGTAAAGTTAGTGGATAAAAGTTGGTGAATTGTCTATTTTGTCCCTAAAAGTAGATTCCATTTTGAAAAGTTAGTGAGTAAAAGTGTAATGATGATGGGTAAGTAGGGAAAGTGGAGGAAAAAGTTGATGTGAAAGGTATAATGATGATGTCTTTTTAATAAGTTGGAATTACGAAGCAGGACATTTAAAAAGGGACGGAGGGAGTAACATTTAGTTAAATATTCATAAGATCAACATAAAAAAAATTTCGTAACTTATAAATGTTGTGAATCTTAATCCAAATATTATGAATTGCTACACAAAAAGTTATGAATTGCAAGACTATTGCGCTGAATTTTTATGCAAAAATACTACCAACTCAAGACTATTCAAGGGGTGTATCATGTACAGACCCAAATAGAAGTGTGTTTTGCAGCAATTTCCCTACGTGCATTTTTTGGAATAGTACCTCCGTACATTTTAATACTAAGAAACATAATTTATTAAAGTTAGATGTTTAATTCAGGAGGTTTGCAATCGTTAAACGCGCGCAACCCCGTGTAAAACTATTCAAAGCGCAATTCTTGTGATCACCGGTCAATGTCGTTGAATCAAGCGCATGGGCCGGATCCCATAGCATGCAAACCCGACTCAATTTTGCAGATGAGCACATTCAGGTTGTGTTTCTAAAATTGCGTGTATGTAGAAATGTAGAATTTTTGTTGTACTTATGACTTATGAGATTCATTGGTTCATACATGGAGATCATTCATTGCCTTTGAGTCTAAGGGGCCGTTAATTTCCGTTTTTCGGTTTCATTCGTATTAATTTTTTTTTTTCCTCATTTGTTAGTTTTGCGCTCGGCAGAATCTCTCGGAAAGAAATTTATGAGCTGGGTTCCGAAGATCCTTTTTTTTTTGTTTGTAAAAAGTCAGTTTTGGCTTATGAGGCCACGAGCTTACATATTCTGAGAATCAAACTTTGAAAATAGGTGAGAAGGCACCATATTTTAGAAGAATCAAAACACAACAACTAATGTTGACCCTGATCACTAATCCTACCTAGGCTCAGAGTCGTCTTTGGCTAATTCTCTCATTTTTCAATGGTAGCAATGATTAGTACAGTAAATGATTGCAAATTAAGACTTTCTTCTGGAATCTTGAATCATTATTTTGAACCATGCTCAGCCCAAAATGTCAAAGTTGGACCTTATTTTGGCCAGCCATGCAAAAACCTTTCTTTCGATTTTGGGAAAATGACGGTCAATGATGTATTTTGATAATTAATACCCGCTAAGAACATACTGAGAACATTTGTTAATGCTGAAAAATGTTCTTGACAAGTATTAATTATCAAAACATGTCCTGGGCCGTCATTTTCCCTTGGATTTTACTATTTCTCATCATCCCATCACGAGGTTCAACCCAATGGTTTCCCGCGGAATCTAAGGTACGGGCCGGGTCCATGTACGTTTGAGCTTTGACCGTCTGAGATCAATGAAGGGGCTCACCAACTATACGTACGAAGGGGCGGTGACGGTTCACGAGGGGCTAGATTGCTGATTGTAAGGTCTAGGTTAAGGTGGGGATTGGTACGTACGATGGACGAATTTAGCCGATTGAGAAGGAAGGGGGCGTCTCTATTTCGGATTTCGAAAGGCTTCCTCGAGAAGAGCTGAAAGTTAATGAATGAATGACATGAAAGTTTTAGTACTCAATTTCACATAACTAAGAGATCCAAGAAAGTGTAAATATATACGTACTAGAAAAGACTAAAGAGTAGGAGCTTTTATTGATTATTGATACACCCGTACAAGAGGAAACGCTTGTAAAGCCACATAAGCATATATATAACAAGCTAGATCTAGCGAAGTACATATCGAGTACTTATTCCACCGGTTACAAGTACGTAAGAAAGATAAACACAATTTAACACTCCCATTTGCCCGTCGCAAGTGCGAATCTTCACGAACTAACTTACGGGCTTTTAGTATTGCGCAATCCTTGATTTTAACCAAACTTGTAAGAGGCAACTCTCTGTGTGTCACTCTGGTTGATCTGGTGAATGGCAAATTTCTCGTTTGTCCCTTCAATTCTAGGCGAATCGGCCGAAGACATCTCAAGAACTATGTTGGGGCCAACGTTATGTTGTTTTTCCTGTTCTGGGACTTTGATGCAGTACTTGTAGAATACATACAGAATCATTTGCACTATCCCAAAAGCAAATCCAAGAGTGTTTGGAAGCTACACAAAATTCCAAAAAAAAAAAAAATGGAAAAAAGGAATTAGAAACATCGATAATATAGATCATTTATTTAGTAGTAGTTGATTTTGCTTGATATGGTTTTAGAGAGATATATATGGAGCACACATAGACGTAGAAGTCGTTTTTCAGAAATCCGTAAAAGAACCACGCGACAGCATTCAGCGTGAGGAAAAAGGACAACGAGAATGGCATGAACTCCACGCTTTTGGTACATATGACCGTTCTCTGCATTGCAAAACAACATAGTTCAACATCAGATCGATGTAGGAAAACGGTAGAGAATTGCGGCCGGCTGGGGAGAAGGCAATAGAAAGATTTTGTTGCATATCTTGAGAGTAGTACTCTTTACCATAATGCTCAAAGGTGCCACAAACACACCCACACCAAAACAAAGACCTATCCATCCAAGTAGTTGGACTCGGTTGGGTCCTTTGGTGAAGAAATAGGAGAAACCGGCAATTAAAGAAAATCCCCCAAGGTTGAAGAAACCAAGTATCTTCAAAGTCGTCATCTGCACCAACAATATTCTCCCTCTGTATTTTAATTCGAAATTAAGTGAAGAATCGAAATAAATAAATAAATTTCAAGGGCGACGTAGTTAATAGAGTAAATTTTAGCATACCCTAGCACTCGCTGGTGCATATGCAATATAGATCGCGATGTAGGTTATCTCTAGAACACAACCAACCGAGTTGATTGTGATAATAGGCATAGAATTTGTCTTGACCAACGCGTAGTATATCCAAAGCATGCAACTAAAGAGTGCAACCAAATATGGGATTGATTCATATCCTTGGGAAGATTTTCTCTTCACAATGGTATAAAATGTCGGCCTGCGCGCAAAGAAATAAAAGTGCATTTCTCATTTAGTCGACCGTATGCCTAGCTACCAAATTGAATATAGGAGTATGTACCAACTATCAAGGAAGATCAAACGATGAACTTACACCGGGGCAAGAAATACCATGAAGGCGATAATGTTACCTGCAACAGGTTTTTAATAGAAATGAGTAAGTTCTTAGCGTAATAGTAGCAAATATAGTCTTCCATCAAAGATGGATCGAGGTGAAAGAGAAGAAAGAAAAGAAGATCGATATTGAAAATTAAGAGGAAGAATTAATAGTTACACGTGGAGGACCAAATTTCGTATATCCCCAAATTTTACTCACATTTTTTTATTTATCTATGGCTATGGACGGAGCCAGGATTTTTACTTAGGGAGAGCAAATATTCACAATAAAAAAAATACAATAAAGAGAGACAACAATGTGAACTATAATTAACTCAAAAAAAAAAATACAAAATAACATGCACCAATGCGTATCAAACTAAACATATTTTTTATACTTACCAATTTAGATTGCGAAAGTATTAACGTTTCTCTACTCCTATCTACTAAAATCAGTCATACATATATTTGATTAAATGACAATATTTATTTTATTTTAGCCCATAACTTTAAGTAATTGTTGTTGGTATTCTTATTTTTTTCAAAAGATTGTAATTAAACCTCGAAAAATATTAAAGCTATTACTATTAATATTTTAACAAAAAAAAAAACAACGGAGAGGGGGTGGGCTATATCTCTGAAGGGGGTGGGGCTAAGGAAGAAAATTGCAAACACACACCGTTTCTCTCATTCCATTTCCAATGAGTAACTTCCAAGGAAAAGAAGAAGAAGAAGAAGAAGAAGATGATTTTTTTTTTCTCAATCAATAATAAAAAAGGGAGCGACGCCTAGCTCGTGTCATGCCAGGTAGGAGAGACGACTAGCACGCGTCTGGCATGACAAAAGATGAATAAATGGGTTTTCAAATGCATGTAAATTCACCTAAAATACCACTGATAAAAACCCATGGGTCATCCATCGATAAAATGGCCATTCTCTAGACCTCTTTCGCACTCAAAGGGTCGAAGATTGAGGGAAATAAGTAGGACACTCAAGGGTACCCTGTCTAGCTAGCTCACTGTATCTTTGAATTAGCAATGCTGTAATTCTCAGAGCTTAAGGGCATTCCATATTTATACGGAGTGGAAGATTACTGCAAGAATGCTTAATGAACATTGGGAAAACAGAAAATCTTATTTGCGGACCGTTCCGTAAAGAAGGCTTTACGGAGGTCAATCGTGCACGTCCAGAGTGTTTTTTGGACGGTCCAGATTGAAAATCCATTATGACCGGTAACAATTAATTATGACCGGTCATAATTGAAAACGAATCTCAACCATTGATTGCGCAAATAGATGGCTGAGATTGCACCGCTCACGGAGCCTCCGTGAATAAGTTTATATCTCTTGGAAATTAAAAACATGCACCTAACTTTTTAACACAAAAAGATGAGAAATCTCAAGTTAGGAAGGTGCCGTCTGGAAGCAGCTCGAGCCCCAAAAATATGATCTGCATAGCTCAAGTGTTCGGTATTTCGTACTATTTACAATCTTAAAGCATGCGATATTATAAGCAATAGCCAAACAGATATTTTTGATAATGAATGGCTAATTTACGCCAACCTCCCCGAGGTTTCTTACAAATACACTGCACCCTAAACCTTTAATTAATTGTACCCTAACATCACTTGAATGGGAATTATAACTTAGCTCAGTACGTTAGATAACACTTCGTTCGTCTTCCGAAGATTTGTGGATTCCAAGTTTCATTAGTTCGGTTTACTTTTCAGCCAATTTAGTCCTCAATGGTCTTAGTTCCCTGGTATATATAGCCATGGATTCCGGCCCGGAGGGAAAATTAACGAAAAAATGGGAGCTTCACAAAGATTTTTTAGTAACTTGGAAATCTCAAATCTAACAGAGGACTAACGGATGTTACGGATCGGAGTCAATCTGACTGAGCTAAGCTAAGCTATCTGCCTGCAAGGGAGTCCGGTGTAATAAGTTGGAAGGTTGGGGGTGCAATGTATTTATCAGAAACCTCACAGTCTCACAGAGGTTGGTGTAAATTACCCATTATGATTAACTCAAATGTCCGATTACTCCAAATATGGTTGTGTATTGTAACATTTCTCTCGTACGGTAAAAATGGTTAACAACATTGATTGTATGTGTACGTTTGGTATACGGTTCAAGAGACACCCAAATAAATACCTAATAAAAAAAAAAACACCCCAAATCTCAATCTCATAATTTCCGATCAAATTTTTATGATCCGAACTGTTCAATGTGTGCAGAATGTGATTTTAAGGGTGCCCGCGAGAAATTAGCAAAACATATGACCGGGAAGTGCTTATTTTGAGCAGTTTTTAATTGAACCGTTCATTAAATCTAAGTTAAAAACTGCTCAGATCAAGCCTTTTCCGGTCATTTTCTTTGCTAATTTCTAGCAGGTACCTCTAAAATCACGTTCTGATCACATTAAGCGGCTCGGATCATCAAAATTTGATCGGAAACTATGAGGTGATTTTTTAGGTGTCTAATTAGTTGTTCTCGGAACCACCCCGGTCATATAATACATACACATTCATTGGATTTCTCTGTTTAGTAAACCATTGTCCTGTCGGCCTTGGCAGCCTTGCAATAAAGAAGAGAAGCAGAAATTGGGTGAATTCGGGTGGATCCCCAACGGTGAACCAATTAGCAGGCAGTTAACGTTGTGCACCACAAATATCACCAATTCCATCGATGATGATATTTGTGTTGGTTCAGCGATTGTTTCGGTTTTGGTTTTCTCTGTGGTGTATTGATTGGCTTCTTGCCTTCTTTTGAGTTTGGTTCTCGGGAGGCGTTTCACCGGTGTGCCCGTGATCTGTTAAATCTTTGTAATATTTTTGAAACATTTATAAAATTTTCTTTGTTGATAAAAAAAATTCCATCGAATAATATATTGGATAAGATTTCATGGGATATGATTGTTTCCTTTCTTTGCAAGCAATCTGGGACAAAAATGAAAAGTCGCAAAAGATCGTCTCTTTTAACGAGGAACGAGAACCATTGGTAATAGTATCTGCCAGCAATTGGTATTTGCCTATTTCCGTGTTGAGAAATGCTAAGTGCAAAGAAAATGGGCAAATAAAATACTCTTAAAGTGTACATGAGGCCGTTTATGTACACTTTAAGGGTCTTTTATTTGCCCATTTTCTTTGTTCCTAGCACAGCCCTTCGGTGTTTGGTCAATTTACGCGCACATGCACTAAGTTTTAGGAGTAATTATTCACTCTTTCTGGAGTACCACGTGGAGTTGTCTGTGTGGTATAATCCCAACTATTTATGCGTGGTAGAGAGATTATCATTCACTTTTGTTGAGTGATTGAGAGACAATGAGTAGTGAACCACATTGTATATATGGCTATCGTTAATTTGCGTGGAGTACTACGTGACAATGCCACTTGGTACTCCGAGAGTACCCAATAACGACTGGCCGGATTTTAGAGACAATCTTTGTAATACCCTGTATTTGTCTCTGCTGAAATGACTAGTGGTTCTTGTATTTTGAACCGCAAAATTTCGAGGACGAAATTATACTGTATTAAGGAGATAGATTGTAACGCCCCATTTCTTTTAATAAAAATTCCTAGTATTAACTTCTAAGCTTTAAAAAATAGAAAAACAGTAGCATTCCCTTTGCCCAAATATAAGTTAGGACGTGATCTTAGAGATCAACAGGGATTAGGGAACTCAAGACTTATTCATCCATAATGAAATGAATCTGTTCATAGAATCGAACAAAAAAAAGTCATCAAAAAAATGACTTAGATAATCGAGTTAATATTAAAAATATATTAACTAGAAATATATAAAACTATTCCACTAAAACAAAAAGGAGGTGCAAATACAAATATGTGGATAAAAGCATTTTTTTATAAACTACTTAACACAATACTTAATTCTGTTATGGGATCCGGACTCTTTTGGGGAATTCTAATGAAATCCTGGATTAATAGGATACTCAATTTCGTTATGGCAGCGAATCGAACAAAAAAAAGTCATCAAAAAAATGACTTAGATAATCGAGTTAATAGTCAAAATTTTCTTCTATATCCATTCTCAATTTAGTGGAATTCTCAAATGCATGATCCACCCTAGATCTCCCCCATATATCTAGAACATAATTTGTCAAAGGTATATAAATTCAAAATAAATACAAAACGAAAAGATGTAAATACAAGACTCCTATAATTATTATTGTTTCTATAATAGAGATATGATCGATATATCTCTACCTTATATCCATAAGGAGAAAATATGACTCCAAATTTTCTATAACGTTTATATCGATGTTATAATAATAAAAAATCGATATATTTCGATCTTATATCCATAAGGAGAAAATATGACTCAAAGTTTTCTATAACGTTTATATCGATGTTATAATAATAAAAAATCGATATATTTCGATCTTATGGATATCAAATTCATATTAGAAAAGCTGTGTTTTTTAGCAGTGTGGAGTGGGAGAGCAACTGGAATGTCCCCTTTTGTGGCTATTTTTCGGATAGTGTTTACTAATTTCTCCATAAAAGAGGTAGTGGTTTATATGACAACACTATTTCATTGTCAAAATTTGGGATCTTGTCCGATGAGATGGGAGCCACACATCTGATGGTTTTGATCTTCAAATTTGAGGTACCGGAAGTATACACAATACATTCTAAGAAGCCGTTCCAGTTTGGGTTCTTTATTCAAAAGTTCTTTTTATTCAATTTTCAAACTCAAATATAATGAAAATGAAAAAAAAAACTAATTTTTTTTGCACCGTATAAAAGATCTCAATGAAATCTATCAAACAAGATCCATATTTGTAGAAAAATTATTTGCGTAAACACATGATTTTTGAGCTTGAAATTACCTTTCTTTTCCTAAAGTTCTTTTTTTTGGAAACTGGAACGGCTTCTTAGTCATTGGAGTAATTTTTATTTATCATCCCCTGTTTGTACTCTTTTGTATTGCTAATCTTATGATTGACTCCGGTAATGCCATTATATTTGTAAGATATTTGTGTGGTTGATAATTATGAAGCAGACGGGTATATGTGCAAGCCCACCGGATCCAGAAAATGATTGACTGATTAATGGGATATGATTGATTGTCCTGCGGGAAATTCAGAAATTTGTTTTTCATAAGGCCCGCTGGCGTATGCGATTTTTTTGACCTTGGTGGTTGTTGGCATGTTACCGGGATATGAGGCTTAAGTTACTTGTTGTGATGAAGGTTGATTCGGTCGATTTGGTTGATTCGGTTGAAGTTGTGAATATCGTTTATTGATTCTATTATGTCCTTTTATTATCCTAATTTCTTTCTCCACTCATTACTCCAAAAATCAAACCCAAAAATTTTTAAAAAACCATCCAAATACAACATTTGTACTTCTGTTTTCGTGCAATTTTGATTACAAGATCATATAAAAGACTTTGACCAATTTATTGAGTATTTTTTGTGTGATTTTGCAGTATACTCTGTACAAGAACAGAGGTATAACACCAGATGGGTACAGGTGACTTGATGCGATAACAATGATGTTGATGCTATTATGTAAGTTTTAATAATTCAATTTGGTTTTGATTCCACGATCGAGTTTGCATAATATATTTGTGTTGGGAAGGGTCAGCGTCTGAAGGAAAATTTGACTCCTTGACCAGTTGACAGCCCAATAAGATACTGACGTGTGGCAACAGACTCGTGCGACACATGGCGTGCGGGGGGAGATGACGCGTGGCACGGAAATTGATGAAATGCGGGTCCCACGACACATAGGAGGCCAACATGGAACTCGTGGGGACTTGGCCCCACACTACGACCGTGACGGCAAGCAGTCCCACACGACCAGCGCGAGGACAATAAAGAGACGCGAGCCCAGCATCACAAATAGATCGACAACTCCCTGGGCAGCCCGAAGAGAGGCAAAGAGCCAGAACATAATTCCTATCCAATCAAATAAGAACATAATTCAATCTCGAGAAGTACTGTATGATTTTTTTTTTTTTTTTTCAAGCATCGTAAACTGAACGAAACCAAATATTACCTTGTTCAAGTATAATTCAAAGGCTTCGGGAAAAAAAAGAAAAAAAAAAAAAAGGATCAAGCTAATTAGTATTAGTTTGTGTGTAACAAACACATCTGAAACTCGATCATCTTGGTTTGCTTTACAGCTAACGAGGGCTATTCTACCGCAAGTGCATGGGTGGTGGAATTAGTTCTTCAGGATTAGTTGATCGAGGCACCCGTAAGTTGGCCCGGATATCTGAATGTTCAAAAAAACACACGCTCTTCCATATAAGAAGGGTTGTTTATTTCAAATCTTGGTCGAATGTTGGTACACCCATGACCCAACTACGTAGTATTAATTAGTGGAGATAACCAAGCCGAAAGCTCATTAAATTAACTGAAAATCGCGCTTACGGCTTGCCATTGGAGAAGCCAGATACGCCAGGCTAAACTTCAGATTATTGTAATCAAAACAAGACATAATTCGTACAACACTCGATTCACCACATGGAAGCCTTATCCATTTAGCCGACCAAATTTAATTCTAATTAACTCTCCACCTCGTACTCCACAGTTCATCCTAGCAGGGAATTAGTTCAAATCTACAGTATATTGTCTGATTAATTACAATAATCTAAAGTTTAGCCTAGCGTATCTGGCTTCTCCAATGGTAACCCTAGCGTATCCGGCTTCCAATAATCAAAGTTTCCAATGGTAAGCGCGATTTTCCAATTATCAAAGTTTAGCCTAGCGTATCTGGCTTCTCCAATGGTAAGCCGTAAGCGCGATTTTTCCGTTAATTTAATGAGCTTTCGGCTTGGTTATCTCCACTAATTAATACTTGGCCGTTGTACCAACATTCAACCTAAATTTGAAATAAACAGCCCTTTTTATTTGTAAGCACTTTTTTTTTTTTTTATAACTATTCAGGTGTCCGGCCCAGCTTACGCGCACATCGATCGACTAATTTTGAGGAACCAATCCCACCACCCACTTGCGGTAGAATAGCCCTTGTTAGCTGCAAAAGAAACCAAGCTATTCAAGTTTCAGATATGTTCGTTACACACACAAACTAATAATTAGCTTGATCCTTTTTCTTTCTTTTTTGGTCATGAAGCCTTTAAATTATACCTAAACAAGGTACTGTAATATTTAATTGGTTCGTTCAGTTTATGATGCTTGAAAAAATCGTACTTCTCGAGATTGACTCGTGATCATCGATTAGAGGTTGCTGAAGGCCGGCTCGTCCGGTAAACAAGCCGGGTTTGAAGCAGACAGTTAACTCAAAGTACCTAAACAAGGTAATATTTAATTGGTTCGTTCAGTTTATGATGCTTGAAAAAAATCGTACTTCTCGAGATTGACTCGTGATCATCGATTAGAGGTTGTTGAAGACCGGCTCGTCCGGTAAACAAACCGGGTTTGAAGCAGACAGTTAACTCAAAGTCTCAGACAGTGTACCGCACGCTCTAGTCGTTTGGTTCATTCATCTATCCTGGCCATTGTTATCCTGTTGTAAAAGATATTTTACTTATTTGATATTTGTCTCGGGGAGATTTCCGAGCAACTTGTTGGGTGGGCCGGGGCTTAACGAAGCAAATTTGTATGCATGTCATGGGGCATTGTTATCTTTTTCCCTTTAATAAGAATAATTGCCTATCATCCTTAAGTAGCTTTTTCCTTTGATTATTGTAGATTATAATATTTGCGCTTTTGATCCGTTATCCCATCAATCTTTCCTTTCAACTTATTATGTTTTTCTTTAACGGGTCATATCCATTTCCAATCTTTTACGCGTTAATCGTGGGAGTGACGCGTTGCACATGGATATTGGTTCCAATCATTCAAAATAGTTTCTATTTTTAGCACGTATACGTACGATCGACTCTCGCTTCCCCGTAGGTTTTACGAGATAGTGTAAGCGCGAGACAATTTAGATCGCATTTACACCCTCCTCTAAGTTTGGGAGAAGACTGTGCGACGCCAAATGTAGTACAGGAGAGCCGTGTAATGAGCTTTCTAGTGGAAATTAAGACAGACTTCAAACAGACTATATAGCTTACATGGGATTCGGAGAGCAGACAATGTTGATTATCATTTTCTACACTCAGCTTTCTATGAGGGTGTCCTCAAATAAGCAAAAGTGCGGATGTCCATCCCTGGCTGTTGGATCGTGATTTCAATGGTCCAGATCTGTTGATGGTCATAAACCATATATGACCGGGCGCCCTCATAGGAAGCTGAGTGTCCTTTTTTATTCATAAATGTGATGCGAAAATATCAAAACGCGAGGTTAATGTACCCCAATTTTATTGTGACAAAAGACCTATTCACGTGGCTAGCCCAATATGATATATACACGCGTCTTCAACAAATTGGGGGAAGGCAAATTGAATTGAAACCGCGTCACAATAACACAACACGTTGCACTTGACTTGGCCCAGGGTCAAAATCTCGGCGCGTTTGATAATGTTTCCAAGGTTCAAAATAGAAAGTTCAATAATTTTATTGATTAATGATTTCTTGACACGACTGACTAGTGTTTTTTCCCTTTGTCTAGGAGGCCGACCTGAGTCTCGGTGGGCATATTGAAATAGTAATTTGCTTGGCCAAGAGACTGTTTCCTCATTCACGAACTAGTTTTTATACCCTTTTGTGGTACAAATTTACCACTTTCTATATAGTCATGAATTGTTGTGTTCTTTATTTGATTGGATAGGAATTCTGTTCATATTAGTTGCCCAATGCATATCTTCCCATTTTCCCCTCCCCTTACGTCGTCAGCAGGGCCGGCCCCAGGATAAGCACTGCAAGCCCTCGGTCTTGGGCAATCCCCGGACTGAGGCAACCAAAAAAAAAATTAAGTATCATATATGTTTGAAAAAGTTTCCCATACTTGCATAGGTGATAGACTTGGTGCAGTGGTCATGCAAGCACCTAAAATCTTAGGTGAAATAGGTTCGATTCTTACCCATTTCGCTCAGCTTAAAAAAATATTTCTCCACTTTTAATTCCTGGCCCTTCTGCGCCCATTAATATTTTTCCCCCCACTTTTGATCTACTTCTTTTTTGTTTTCCCTTCCAATGCATAATATTGCGAAAATCAAATTACTTTATTAGAAATTTTCGATTTAACAAACACAAAAATAATGTATAAGTAATATGTTCTTACATTTGATTAAAAAAAGGGTCACAAATCGAGCGAGCTAAAGAGAGATTAAAGAGATTGGCTTTGATCTCAATTGAAAATGAGACGCCGTTCCATTAAAAGCATTTTTGGACATTTGGGTCTTTTTTAACTTCTTACGCTTTTCGAGACAGGTCATTCTCTTCATATATAGCAACTAAAAAGCCCAAAAATCAAAAGTTAGCGAAACGGGTTCCGAGTTCTTGATAAGTAAAGTATGATAACTCAATTGCAAATTTTGCTTCAAAAAATGTAAGAAGAATTTATTTTCTTTGAATCGGATCGTGCTAATCATAAAATACTTTAGGGTTTACATTTTGATGTTGATTTTTTTTTTATGCTATTCGAGCTAAAATAACAATGTAATTTTATTTTATTTTGTACTTTTATACCGTTTATTTTTTATTTTGTTTGACTTAATTGTAAATGGGCAACAAAACATAAGGTTGGGCTAGGGCAACCCAAATGTCGGGGCCGACACTAGTCGTCAGGTGTGCACTTATTTGTCGAGAAAAAATATCATTCGAACTCTTATTCTAAGGTGCTAATATAACTATTCTGACAATAATGGCTTTTAGAAAAGGAGGGAAGATGATGATGTAGAAGATAATCATCTTGAGCATCCTTAAGAGTAATCGAGTTCTTCATAAATATTATACGAGCACGCATGTACAAATAATTTACGTATACATCTAAATATAGCTAGGGTCGGATGAAGCTCTTCAAGTCATTATTTTTTTGTAACTCCGTTAATTGACATATCCTTAACCAAACCCTTTTTCCAGTAGTATCTCCTAATTTGACCCCATTTCATTAGCAAACTTATAGGAATTTTTTCAATTTTGTCATTATTTGAATTTTTTTTTCACATTTTTAAGTTTTACGCTTCACTTTTTTTCTAGTCAAATTTCATTTTTAAGTTAGTTGTCGCATTGTGCGATTAATAAAGCCAAAAGTAATCGTAGTAACCGACATTATTAAATTTCAAAGCAGCAAAGAGAACAAGTGGTTCTATGGTGTAGTGGTTAGCACTCTGGACTTTGAATCCAGCGACCTGGGTTCGACTCCCGGTAGGACCTCTTTTTATTTATTCTGTTTTAGAGTTTAAATTTAGGGAAATGATTTTGCCACTCCCTTTTTTGTTAACGGCACCCCCCTGCAAGTGTATATTTTATGCAAAAATACATACACTTGCAAGATGGTGCTTTTTATTTATTCTGTTCTAGAGTTTAAATTTAGGAAAATGATTTTGCCACTCCGTTTTTAGTTAACGCGGCACCCCCCCTGCAAATCAAAAATACACTTGCAGGATGGTTCTTTTTATTTATTCTGTTTTAGAGTTTAAATTTAGGGAAATGATTTTGCCACTTCCTTTTTTGTTAACGGCACCCTCATGCAAGTATATTTAAATATACTTGCATGATGGTGCCGTTAACAAAAAAAAAAGTGACAAAATCAGCGGCCTAAATTTATAAGATAAAAAAAAACACATCACATGATTGAACATCAAAAGTTTTTTTTCATGCGATTTAAATGCCACGCGTCATGGAATCTCTTTTCCCTTTTAGTGGTCCACTTGAACGTTATCTCACAGTTTATTTTTAGCATGGGATTAAAAGGAAGGGTATCTAGTGGGACCGGATTATTAAGGTCCCACTCCCACGTACTGCCCTTTAATTCCACCTTATGTGGCCACTTCATTTTCCGACCATAAAATTTGCAGTAAATTGAGGAGAAATCTATGGGCTTCCTGTCCAAGATGACGCAAATTCAAATCCCACGAAACCCAAACATTTCAAATCTTAGGGTTGCTAGAGATTTTTTGGGTCGTTAACAGTGGCGGAGTCAGGATAAAAAGTCGGAGGGGACCGAATTATGAAAGAAATTTTGGTTAGTTCAATCCAGTCATTCAAGTTTTATACTCCTATATAGAATGGTTTTGATAAATTCAACAATTAATCTGAAGTATTATTGCTATCATATCATTCGACGACACGTAGTATCATTACTGCACGGTATCATTTTACTACTCCTATAATTTAGTGTGGTCAAAATGAAAGAAAATTGGGTGGAGCTAGGGCTAGCTGCTTCCGACCCCCACAATAGCTACGCAACCAACATTTGTTAATTCTCTTGTAAATCTCATAGACTCATGTGAATAAGAAAATATTAGTCCATAAATAAACGAGAGCATATATGAATTTGGTGTCGGGTCACAAGAGAGAAATCTCTTGTAAATCTCATATCCTTGACCGTCGGGAAAAAAAAGAAAGATATGAATTTGTACCCTATAAGCACAACAAAAAAAAGTGGGGGTGGCCTAGCCCCCCAAGCACCTTGCAAGTTACGCCACTGGTCGTTAAGTTCTGGGTTCCGGAATCAATTGAGATGAGAGTAAGTTGTCATTGAGATCCCGTCATCAAAAAAACGTTGATGAAAAATCTCCCCGTAGTGTTGTAGGAATGCGATAAAAAGGCGTTAGGGGACCCAAATTGATGAAGTCCGTCACTTTTTGATCGCGTACGTACCCAGCGAAAGAGATAACGAAGCCCTTTGCATAATGCCAATATATACTGCACTCCTCACGGCCGTCTTTACTCTTTATAGGAGTAGTAATAATAAAAAAAATGAAATCGGGATGAAAATACCGAATTTTCTTTTCGCGCGATAAAAGGGGCAAATTACTAAATTACTAAGTACTACTAATCGTGCCGCCTAACCCACTTTCAAATTTTACCGGTTTATAGGAATAGTAATAATAAAAAATGAAATCGGGATGAGAAGACCGAATTTTCTTTTCCCGCGATAAAAAGGGGCAAATTACAAATTACTACTAATCGTGACGCCTAACCCACTTTCAAATTTTACCGGTATATAGGAGTAGTAATAATAAAAAATGAAATCGGGATGAGAAGACCGAATTTTCTTTTCCCGCGATAAGAAGGGGCAAATTACTAATTCCTATTAATCGTGACACCTAACCCACTTTCAAATTTTTCCGGTTTCCCCGTTATTTCTTTTTATATAAACAAATTTTACCGGTTTCCCCGTAATTTCCTTTTAATATAAAAAACAAGGGTATCTCAGGTTTCACCCGGGGTAAGTTGGTAGTGGAGTCCGTGAAAAAAAAAATAGAAGAAGTTGGTAGTGGAGTCTTGGTAACTACGAAGGCACCTATCGAGTTGAGTTGCTCGATCGCTTCAAATTTTGACACAAAATTAGTCGGAGTTTCAAGCAAATGTTCGGTGCCGTTCAATTGTTTAAAATAATATCGGTAAGCGCTTGATCAATTCAATCGATTTTATCCTGTTAAATACTCCCTCCGTCCCTATTTAATTGTCCACTACTATGATTTTGCGTGCATTTTTAAAGACTTATATCTCTCAACGTATATTGCTAAAAATATGCAATATGTATCTTATTTGATAGATATCAATTTTTTCTACAAGATATACATCAAGAGATATAAGCTGTTAAAAATGCATACAAAATCGTAGTAGACAATTAAATAGGGACGGAGGGAGTAATTGACTGGAACAGACTGATCTATGAACCGATTAAGCACTTACCGATATCCGAATGAGTTGATTTTTTTTTTTACGGGAAACCTTAAAAATACGTTTTAAACATATTGAACGGCTTCAATCATTTGCGCGGGTAAAACTCCAAAATGGGTCCCACAAATTACCGGAACTGTTCAATCAGTTTAAAACATGTTTTTTAAGAGTTCCAATAAAAAAAATCAACTCATTCGAATATCGGTAAGAGCTTGATCGGTATTTATCTCTAAATTTGACAATATATAAAGTTAGTGATTACTAGAAGAAATACCGATAATACTCTTATTTATATAGCAATTAGATCTGTGACATAAATAGCTTAATTTGCATTACTATGAGACTCCACAATCCGTAAATTTTTAGAACTCATCGTGTTTGGGGCAGAAATTATATGACTAGCTAATTTTTTAAAGACCAATCTCACCCTTCACTGGCAGAGGGCTGATTAAAAGCTATGTAAGTTAGCCCAAACACCTTAGTTATTAAAAAAAAAAAAAGGCAAGGTAAGAGCCCCGTATAAACAAACCCTACAAAGAATGAGAAAGTTTCAAAACTAAAACTTAACTTAAATCTGAAAGTTTTGTCCTTATTTGAATTTTTTTTGCATTTGTTAATTTTGCACCAAATTTTTGTGGGTTATGGATTCGTCTCGACGAGAGAAATCGGAAAAAGTAAAAAAAAATTACTTTTACCCAAATATTTTGAGAAATAACCACTTTTTAGCAAAAAAACGTCATTTTTTTTGTGCTAAAATGTGATTATTTCTCAAAATACTTGGGTAAAAGTAAAAAAAATTACTTTTCCAATTCCTCTCATCAATACAAATCAATAGCCCACAAAAGTTTGGCCCAAAACTAACAAATGCGAAAAAAATTCAAATAAGGACAAAATTCACATATTTAAGTTGCCGACATACTACTCCCACCGTCCCTTTTTAAGTGTCCTACTTTGTAACTCCAACTTATTAAGAAGACATCATCATTACACATTTCACATCAACTTTTATCTCCACTTTTCCTACTTACCCTCTATAGATACATTATCATTACACTTTTACTCACTAGTTTTTCAAAATGGAATCTACTTTTAAGGGCAAAATGAAAAATGCACCAACTTTTACCCATTAACTTTACAAAATAGACACTTATTAAAAGACAACTCAAAATGAAATACTGGACTCTAAAAATGAGACGGAGGGAATAACAAACTTAAAAATCATACAAACGTAAATTGGGCTGGTTTGCCCGTTAAAGCCCAACTTGTATGGCCATCGTGCCAATACACAAGTAAATTATGTAATGTCCACCTGCCATGTCACCATTCACAAAAACCGAAAAACGAGATAAAATAGTTTAAGGTTAGGCCGATTGGTTTGTGTGTTTGCTACTTGGTCGAGCTGCTTTTGACCGGACCGGTGAGATAATTAGTCGAGATGCGTATAAACTCGCCCGGACACCCCTTACCGCCTCAAAAAAGAAAAAAAAAACGTGATGCAAAAATGTAGCCCACATTTCTGATAAGCTTAGGAAACATGATCTTGATTACATGACGTTCACAAAAGATTAAAACAAAAGTGGGATTATACTTAAGACTATTAATGGAGCACTTAAACCTTCCTCAATGGGAGCATAAACATAGGATGGGCCCACAGGGGTGGCCCCCACTGTATGATTGATCCAACACGGCGCGACGCGTTTGGCCGTCCGATCATTTTCAGGCCTGGGATTAAAATTGTTTTTGTGCTGGGAATTGAAGGAGCACAATTTTAAGGGCTAAGAGGGAGGGATCTAACTCTTCCATAAAAAGATGTTCAAAAAAAAGAGACTCTTCCATAAAAAGAAAATAAACCCTTGAACCAATTGGAATATTGGATGGTGACACGTCGGAAAGTGCCTTTTTTAAAAAAAAAAAATTTACAATTTTAAATTTTTTTTTAAGCTTTTGGGCTGTACTCCTCAACTGTAACATAATACTCCCTCCGTCTCTTTTTAAGTGTCCTGCTTCGTAACTCCAACTTATTAAAAAGATATCATCATTATATCTTTCACATCAGCTTTTTCCTCCACTTTCCCTACTTACCCATTAGCATTACACTTTTACTCATTAACTTTTCAAAATGGAATTTACTTTTAGGGACAAAATAGACAATGCACCAATTTTTACCCACTAACTTTACAAAATGGACACTTATTAAAGGACAGCCCAAAATGGAATACTAGACTCTAAATAAGGGACGGAGGGAGTAATAATTAGTGATTTGGCAAATTCAATGCATCTAGAGAATTGATTTTAAGACTCTTTTTTTACCATTCACACTACATTTTTTGTATTTATTTTGTGGATTTTACTATATCGCCCCTTCATGTGTGGAAAGCTGAACTTCTGAAAGGGTAACAAAGTAAATTCATACGAATAAGGACAAAAAAAAAAAAAAAAGGGGCGCGGATGGTAAAAAAAGGTAGTGTGAAAATCGCTACCCATTTACAGTTTTTGTCTTGTTGGTTAAAACAAATCGAGACAAGCGAAGGAAGGAAGGAAGGAAAGCATGTTTTTGATATTTAAGTGGGTTAAAAAAAATCTCTTGAGCAGCTGTAAAGAGTAAATATCTATTTCTGGAATAAAAGCATGTTTTTTAATAGAGTGTTGTTTAATTAGTGCCAAGCTACTGTGCCATTGGACTAAATATCTATTTCTGGGGAATTCTACAAAAAACACACTTTTATTATGGGTGTGTACGGTATATACCTCCTTGAAATTAATTTGAATCACCTTGGATTGATCGTCAAAATTTTGCGTCAAAATTTAGAACATTAATAATCTTCAATTCATAACTTCGCGATATATTTCATAACATTTGCACATAAATTCATATAATAGCAGTACCATCTGATTTGATTTCGTTACGTAAATAGGTTATGAGTTTTTTTTTTTTTTTTTGTTACTAATTTTTGAGGAAATTTAACGTCGTGAATTTATTTGCAGATATTATGAATTGCTACGCAAATGGATGGGTTTCTATCTATAGCTGAAATGTTACGAATTCAAGATGAGTCAAGGAGTGCATATCCTTCGCATCTAAATAGGAGTGTATCATAGCGTCACCCCTAGCTAGTACCTTTTTTTTTTTTTTAATTCAAACCACAAACCACTACAACAAAAATGGTCTATCACGACGAAAACTGGTGACGAAATCCAAAATTCGTCGCCAAATGGTACTTTTTGGCGAGGAAATCGAATTTCGTCGTTAAATGGGACTTTTTTTTCGAGAAAATTGAATTTTGTCGCCAAATGATACCTATTGGCGATGAAAAAAAGAAATTTGTCGTCAAATGGGACATTTTTGCGAGGAAATTAATTTTTCGTCGCCAATTGATACAATTTGACGAGGAAATTAATTTTTCGTCGCCAATTGGTAAAATTTGACAACGAAATTAATTTTTCGTCGCAAATTCTTAAAAAAAATTAGTAAAAAAATTTTTATTTGAAATAAATAATTCTATTTTCTGTGTATATTACATATATTTTCACACGTTGGTAATTTGAAAATTCTCAAAAAAACGTCTATAGATATTTGATTTTGCATAACTATCAACAAAGTGTTGGTTGGCCGAGTGGTTGGAGTTGTTGTTCAAGAACCCATGGGTCTCGAGCTCGAGTCCGTGCAACAGCAAAGTGGAAAAAAAATTTCGAGTTCGGATTTTTTTGGCGACGAAATTTAAAAATGTACATTTGACGACGAAAGGGTGGCACCCCTTCCGAGTGAAACAAAAGACGACGAAATGGGGCGATGAAATTTTTCGTCGCCAAAAGCTTTAGCGACGAATTTGGCTTCTTTGGCGAGGAATTTTTTTCGTCGTCATAGACCTTTTTTGTTGTAGTGAACATACCATATATAAGAAATTAAAGTACAAAAGGGACACTACTGGTCCAAAAATACAAAAAAAAACAACAAACCAGAACAAAAAACAAAAAGTCATCTGGAACCAGAACGCCGGAGCCGGACCCATCGATCACACTCGTGAGGGTGGGTGGAGTGGCCAAGTGGAGAGGTCAGGTATGGGTAGAGCAACTCTCGAGATAGACCCGCCACACCAACTTAAGCTCGTTCGACTATTTTGAAACTGGCTCATATTTTGCTTCTTTACATAAACATCAATGAATTCAAACTGCCCAGAAAACACCGCAATTTTGCACATATCTCATCAATAAAGAAGGGCATGCGGGTGATTGAATATATATGGCAGTTTACGTTTTTTGTTTTGTTTTGTAGATCTCTTCAATTGAGGACTCTGCATATATATATGAAACCGTGAATTTTTCATCACTTGCATATGCATCGCGTGCGTTCAGACTGTAGTCGGGTAAAACATTCTAGGCCCAAGTTTTCAAAGCAATAGAAGAAGAAAAAGCGGTAATTCAAATAATTCAAGCAACTTACGATGAATTATACCGTACAAAGATTTAGTGGTGGCAATCTGAGATTTGATTAAACTTTGGGACAATAATGTGAGAATTTGTTAAAACCATAGCCAGACAATTATAACAACTCGTCTGATACCATTTGGTAATTAACATTTTTTTTGATAAAGAGTAATTAACATTGCTCCGTCCATATAATGGTTACTCCACCCAGTGCCAATAGTATCACCAACTAATAAAACACCTCACGTCAAAGTACTCACCGCTACATAATCGAGTAAGTGGGAGCTAGATAACAACAATAACCCGTTAATTTTCGAAATAAGATGGTGTCATCGTTGCACGTACCCGATATTTGTTTTGTTTCCATATTGACCCTCCTCCATACTCAAGAAGAAGCTAGAGTCCCACGCTACCTTCTCTATATAAAGGGGGCTCATAACTCAACTCTTTGCAACATGTGCTTTGTGCAAGAAGAGAAATTTTATTAAGCTACGTACCTAGCTAGAGAGAGAAGAGAGATATTTTAATCTAGAGAGAGATGGGAGGATTCTCTGGTCACAATATGGCTTTCGCATTTGGCCTTCTAGGTATAGATCAATTGCCACCTTTTCTTTTCCTACTCCTTGTTCTTCTCTTTCATTTGTAGGGCAATACTCCTACTATACAAACATCTTCTTTTGCATAGGATTTTTTCTTATACCTATATATACGATATAGTTCACGACCTGTTCGTTGTAAGCAGAAACACGAATTACTCTTGCATGTCTCGTTTTTGAAAGTGTCGAGAGATCAAGTTATTCTGAAGATTTTTTTCGCATTAACTTGGCTCTAAGATTATTTTCCAACTTGGACATGTATAGTTGCTAGATATTTTCTCCCTTAACTATATGTTGTATATAATAGTGTAAGTGGTGCAAGATATACACAATGCATGGTGGGAACTCCACCATGTACGTTCTTCTTTATTTATTATTATTATTGCAACCTTTCTCTATAACCTATCATTGAGCAAATACGCATATCTAACGATTTTGCGTTTGCTTTCCTTTTTTTCTTCTTCTTATTAATAGGCAACGTTGTCTCGTTCTTCGTGTTCCTTTCGCCACTGTAAGTTGATTAATCTGCTCTCCCGTTCTCTTTTTTTCCTCTCTCCGCTACATGCGATTTGATTGTGGGCACGATGGAGTGTTTTAACGCTCTTTAATCTTCGTTTCAGGCCGACATTTTACCAAATACACAAGAAGAAATCGACCGAAGGATTCCAGTCCGTTCCGTACGTGGTTGCCTTGTTCAGTGCCATGCTGCTGATGTACTACGCATTCCTCAAGACCGATGCCACCCTCCTCATCACCATCAACTCCTTCGGCTGCTTTATAGAGACTATTTATATAGGACTTTTCATCTTTTATTCGCCCAAGAAGGTTAGAAATTAGGAACTAATATTAGAAGATCATATATATGGTTTCTTTCCTTAATGGATCTTTCAGTTTCGCGGCTAATATTTTACGTTTGGCCTAAAAATGCAGATTCGGACTGTGAAACTACTTGTGTCGATGATCGGAGGGTTCGGGTTGATCCTCATCACAACTCACTTTGTAAAAGGCCCAACTCGCGTCCAAATTGTTGGTTGGATTTGCCTGCTTTTCTCTGTGAGCGTATTTGTAGCACCTCTCGGCATATTGGTAAATGTGCAACTCTAACAACACACACACACACAAAAACTATATCTATCCTGGTGAAGGCGTCGTTTTGTTTTCTGTTACCTTATTCTTGATTCTTTTTGTGATTTTCATTTGCAGAAACAAGTGATACGAACCAAGAGCGTGGAGTTCATGCCGTTTTCTTTATCCTTTTCTCTCACACTCAACGCGGTCATGTGGTTCTTCTACGGCCTTCTAATAAACGACTATAACATTGCTGTAAGTGTGCCAACCACAATAAAGCTATATACCGTAACCTATTCCTATTTTATTTTCCCATCAACCAACTAAGGATCTTTTTCTTTTTCTCCTAAATATACAGATTCCCAATGTCTTGGGCTTCTTCTTTGGTGTTGTTCAGATGTTGCTTTATGCTTTTTATAAGAACAAAACAAAGAAAGTTGTTATGGAGGAGAAAATACAACCAGCTGAACAACTGAAAAACCAAGTGATAGTGGTGGTGGAGGAGGAGGAGGAGGAGAAGGAGCAGCAGCCGCCGCCTGAACCAGCTGAACAAGTGATCGACATCGCAAAGCTCAGAGCAGTTTGTCGGGAAATGGTCCCTTTTCCAAACGGATGTGGCATGACCGGAGACTTCCCGCTAGCCAGGCCAAATATGGAAATTCCAGTGTCTGTCTAACTAAAAACACCGTAACGATATGTACCTGGGAAAATGTTTAGAATACAGTGTGATAACGTTGCATGCATTCTGGTGAGACGCGCGTCTCGTCCAAAATGAATGCAGCGTTATCAGACAGTATTCCATACATTTATCTGTGAAGTAATGTCTGGGTATGTATTACTTTCCTTTGACGAATTATATATATTGTTTGTGTGTCAAGCAACTATATATATATTCCCCCTTGTGTAATTTCCAGAGTTCCCATTTAGGATTCCTCTGTAACCCAGATTCTCTCCTGTACCATTGTTTCTTTTATGAATACCAAATTCGAGTTATTACAGAGTGTTCTTTCCAGCTTTTTTTCTTTTAATTTTTACCGGCGCTTGCTGATTGAGGAAGACGGTGACATGAAATCGGTAGGATAGGAAAAAAGTTTAAATTTAAAAAAAAAAAAAAAAAAAGTTCTATCAATGCCTTTAAACTCTCCTAATGTTGATACTCGCAAAATCTCAACCCCACCACTCAGCCTCTCAATTTTTAATAAGAAACAGAGTAAAAACATGCTCTTCCTATATTTTGGGCAAAGTTCACTTTGGCCTCCTGTGGTTTGAGTTATGTGCGGATGCACTCTCTATGGTTCAAAAGTGTGCACATAACACCCATGTGGTTTGTGAAGCGTGCATAAAACAACCAATTCCGTCCATATAATATAACGTCAAGTGTGACGGACGCGCATTAAAAGTCCGATATGTCCTTATCTTCTCCCTTTTATTATTCTTCTCTCTTGAATCTAACCAATCCTTCCCCCTGTACTAAAATTGGATCTGAACCGTTGATATTGTAGAGTTTGATGAGTACTACATTCATACCAAAATCCAAGTCGATCAAAAAATGAAAATCTCAGTTGAATCGAATTTATTACGAGGTAAATTTTTAAATTTAAATTTATCATTCGTTCTAAGAAGAATTAGATCATTGAGTTATTGATGTCGCGGATAAAAAAAAAAAAAAGAGAGTTATTGATGTCTGATCGAGCTGATATTTTAAGGAGATGCTCTATTCTACGATTAATACATTATAAATGGCTCGGATTAGATTTTGGTTAGATTCAAGAGGCGTGAAAAATACATTTCCGTTAAAACAGAAGGAATTGGGTATTATGTGCACACTCCACAAACCACATGGATATTATGTGCACATTTTTGAACCATACCGAGAGTGTAGCCGCACATAACCCAAACTACAGGGTGTCAATGCGGACTTTGTCCTTTTTTAAAATTTTTTTTTTTTGAAGTACTATTATGATTCATGAATCGTCAAGGTTCTGTTACAAGATTTTTTTTTTTCTTTTCAATTAATTGCGACTGGTTTTTTACTTTCACTAGAGCTGACAAGTGACAACAAGTATCATTTGTGGTGATCTCTCAAACAAATTGTTCAAATAATTAAAAAGGTGACGCCCACGAATTATCCTTCGTAAACTTTTAAGAACTAATCAAACAAAAAGGGGGGGGGGGGGGAAAAAAAAAAGAAAAGATAGGAAAGCTAACTTATCTTGAAGAGATAATTTGACACGTCCAATATGTTGTGAAAGATCGGATTACTTGATTGTAAAGCTCCAATAAAAAAAAAAAGACGTGAAACTGTACGATCAATAGCATTTTATGAAAACCATTAATTGTTGCCATATTTCCCAATGTCACTGGTTTTTTATTTTTTATTTTTATGGAACAAGATTTTGTTTTTATTGTGTATAGATCGGTATGTGAACGCTATTGTATTAATTTCATGGTACTCAAAAAATATAAAACAATCACCATCTAGTGTCTTCGGAGAGGTACGTCAACCGATCAAAGTTTGCTCCCAGAATTCCCGTATTATATTCTGGGTCGTTGTGTATTGAATTTGATTTAGTTGTGATCACGGGTGTCACGTGATTTGTGTTTATTGTAACTTTTTTGAATGTAAATCTCCTACCATACTGCGTGATATTAAAATAAGCACCCCAATTAATTACTTAACTTGTTTAGCTTCATCCAAGCACGTGATATTTAAATAAATAAATAAAAAACACATGTATACCAATTGTTGTTCTACCAATTACGGCGAAGTTAATTACAAATCAAATTGATATCATGCTTCATCATTACCTTTGATAAAAGAACACCACCTAGTACAGTGGTTGGTTCTTTACTCTCCATTTTTTTTTTTTTGACTCGGCTTTACTCTCCATTTTAAGGGAGAGATCCTGAGTTCGAGTCCTCGTGGAGGAGGTGCTCGACTCCCGTTTAGGCCTGTCAATGGATCGGATCTGATCCGAATCCGATAACAGAAATCTGTAATCCGGTAATCCGAATCCGATTATTACGGATCGGATCGGGATTTTTTCGGATCGGATTGAATCCGAATCTGAACTTTAATTTTTTTTTAACTTTTTATAAATTTTTAAATTTTTTAAAAAAAAACAGTAAATTTTTTATTTTGAACAAAAAATGTTTTAGAAGTTGTATTTTTTTAATTTTTTTTTTAAATTTTAAATTTTAAATTTTTTTTATTGGAAAATATATTTTTTGGTTAAAATTTTTGAAGTAAAAAAGTTTTCGGATCGTATTCGGATTTTCGGATCGGATCCGGATTACCACTATCGGATTTGAGTCTTATCGGATTCGGATCGGATCCAAGTCTTATCGGATCCGGATCGGATCCGGATCCGATCCGACCCGTTGACAAGCCTACTCCCGTTGTACTCTCTCTCTTAAGGGAGAGATCCTGAGTTTGAGTCCTCGTGGAGGAGGTGCTCGACTCCCGTTGTAACTACTTAACAGCTAACCCCTAATATCCTATCGTTAAAAAAAAAAAAAAACATTACCTTCGATATTAACCGGCCGAAGTCCTGGACAAATGCTTCACCATTATCACCTACCTAACCATTGAAGGAAAACTTTAATTTCTTGGAGTGCTCGTGAGCTACGTAACTACCTAACACTATATTGGAAGTTTCATTCATGTCCCCCTTTTTTTATTTGCTAATAATTAGATGTTCGAGCCAACTTTCGCGCATGCACCTCGACCAACTTCGGGATCCTGAAGTTAACCACCGAGCAAACTCTCCGGTGCTCTCAAGGTTTGGAACGTTTAGCCTTCCTGCTGGGATACGACCATACGACCTTATGAAAAACAAACACGCAGTATTTACTTTCTCATACCCACTTAGCCTATCTTTTCACAATCTTTTCACAAGGAAAACAGCCTTTGACTCATAAATAATTGTACTAATTAAACATCGTTATCTAGACATGATTAACGACATTATATACCTGGAAGCAGATTATCATCGACACGTTTTATTTGTGTTAGAATAGTTACACCTTCTTTATGCACGTGTGTATAATGTCTAGACTTCTTTTTTTTTTGGCGAACGGAAAAGAAAAGTGATTACAAAGATTAAACAGATTCAGGACTAGACGACATCATAGTGAGAGCGATGCAGCATGCATGCTAACACTCCACTTGTCAGTCAAGAATAAGATGGCTCGATCCAGATTCAGAACTAGACGACATCATAGCGAGAGCGATGCAGCATTCTAAGACTCCACTTGTCAGTCAAGAATAAGATGGCTCGATCCACATTATCATCTGAAAACCCGAAACAATCACATAGTACATAAACATACGTGATTCATCAATATTGTGCCTAATAAGTACATAAACTGAGGAGAGAAAAAGCAATTTATGCTATACCCAAAATAATTAAGCATTGCAACGCTCAACTCTCAAGCAATTCATCATATCATCGGTCTATTGCTCAACACTAAGGCTCCGTTTGTTTCGATGTAAAATATTTTTTCAGAAAACAAACTTCAATATTTTATTTTTCGGTATTTGGTTGACACTTGAAAATATTTTCAGAAATCAATAAAATAGTGTAGAGAGAGAGGGAGGGGGCTTAAACGGTAGAGAGATATGAGAATATTGGAATTAAACGTGGGTATGACTAACGATTGAGGAAACTGAGCAGTGAGAACTGCAATAGAAGGGCATTGGGTTCATTTCGGAAAATAACTTACGGAAGATTTAAGGGTAAGTCATTTTCATCCAATTGATGGAAACTGTTTTACATGTAAAATGTTTTCCTAATTTTTTACACAACCAAACACCGAAAAATAGGTAAAACATTTTACCGGAAAATATTTTACGCCCAAACAAACGGAGCCTAATTCTGTCCGACTTGCACTTCACCTCCGTAAGAGAGCATCCACAACATGTATCTATTCAGTGGTCGGTTACGTGGTGCTCCGGGACACTCTAACACCACGAATTTCATGAGGCCTATGGCTAAGTATATGAATCATACGTACATAAATATGTGGTATTGGATTAATGATATATATCTGGAGCTCCACGTGAATGCGCTAAGAAACTATTGAATAATTACTCACCTACATTACGTACCACTACATAAATCCATGGCTAAGCATAATGCTTCTATTTAATGTATTAAAAACCGGACCAGATAGGCCGGTTCAACCGATTGAAGCATTGACTCATCTATGTTCCAGTCCAGTCAACCATCCAAAATCATTTCATGCATATAATAGCTCTATTTTGTAAAAATCAAGAAAAAAAAAAAGTCCACCGGTTAAACCGTCGAGACGGTCAAAGCAACAATCATTCTACAATCACAAACACTTACACAAACCCTACTCACATTCACATTGGGACCCACACACTATACCTCCAGTGTGTGTGGGACCCACCAAAAAGTGTGAGTTTGTGTGTAAAGTGTTTGTGGTTATATAATTATTCATGAAAGCAGTACTAAGCATGCATTGGTGATTTATACCACAACAACTGCAAAACACTGGCAATTAGAAATGCGATTACATATTAAAATCATCAACACAAACTATTTAATATAGTAGATGGTTAGAGTTAAAAAGAAAATGGCATGTGAGATCTACGAGAGGCTTGTCATTCGTTGTTCTAAAGTCATATTTTCCTCCTTTTGTGGGGGTTTTAATGGCCGAATTCGAATTCAACATACAATTCATAGATCTCATTGTTTGTCTCCACGCTGCACGATCGGTGAAAGACGGAGTGCTAAGATCTGAATCGAATACCTCATAATAGATAGAAAAAAGAAAAAGAAAAACAAGAGAACTCCAAAAACAACTTGGGTGGGCCCATATTTATGGGACTCTAAACATCTCTTCACTATATTCATGTCATTTAACTCAAAATAATGTTTTTTCATTCAAAATTTAAAAGTCACACGTTTTAGTTAAAAGGCGAGTCTCTATAGTAAAACAAAAACACTACAGCCACCGAACCCAAAAGCGGTGACCGGCCATCGCACGTGTGTAGGTAGGGCCCACTACGGGCCCCACACGGATAATCTGAGCCTTTCAATAATTTTTTTAAAAAAATCGAGTGGGACCCTTGAGAAATCACCCCCGTCCGATACGTGTAAGTGCTCGATCCAAACTTCCGAAAATCAGTACATTTGATTTTTAAATCCATAACAGTAATATTCTTTTATTTTTTATGCATTATTTCATAAATTACTATCATTACGAAAGAATGGCATCAAGGTTGTGAAAGAACTGGTGATCTATCCACCTGATCTCAATATCGATTTGCTCACTAGTTCGGTTTTCAAAATAGATTGCCCTACGTCCACCGAAATTTTTTTTTTTTTGAACACCCAAATACTACGTACATTTTTCGCAATTAGGTTTTAATTCCCTTCGATGACAGGTAAGGGGTAGCAAATTAGCAATTGCATTTTGTGTAGCAATAATTTAAGGATAATTGGTGTGATAATTCACCAAGTGATCACTTAACGTTTTATGCAGCCTTTAGAAATCTGAAAGGGTGTCGTCTTGTCTTTTCCATTCCATGCTGCAAAAAGAATCTGGCTTCTCTGCGGTCTTTTGTTGGACTGCTGAGTGCCGTTCGCTGGAAGAGTTTTTTTTTAAATTTGAACCGTTAAATGCAAAGATGAATGGCTACGATGAAACGACAAAAGTCTCTCTGTAGTTCAAGCGAAGCCGGGTCCCTACAAAAACATCATACAGTTGCACAGAAATCCAATTTTGTAAGAGTGGATCTCTCTCTCTCTCTCTCTCTCAAATGTGGAACTATGCAAATTTACTTCGGAAAAGTCTATAATACACACCTCTTGAAAGAGTGTACCATATGTACTTATTTTATGGTTCATTCGTAACATTTTAGCGTGTTTCGTAACTTTTGTTCTATAATTCATAACCTTTCAGCAGTACGATTCGTAACATTTTCATTATGATTCATAACATTTTGATATATCTCGTAACTTTTATACGATTTGTAACTTTTTAGCAATACGATTCGTAATATTTTCTCTATAATTCATAACATTTTGGGGGGTGTATATGATACACACCCAAATAAGAGTTGTGTATTGTAGTCTCTCCCCTTTGTGGAACTATGCAAATTTACTTCTTCTTTTTTGTGTCAATCGATAAGAGGGGTAGGGGAAGGGTGCTGCACCTCGCAGAGATAAGACTCGAACCCAGACATTTTACCTGGTGAGAGAGTGTCACAACCACTGAGCCAATCCCTTCGTCTTATTCAAATTTACTTGAGAAAAGAAAAATGCCAATATTCTTCCATCACTTCCGTACAAAATGTACCATCAGGGAAAATGCCAATATTCTTCCATCACTTCCGTACACACTACACACCCATTTTACCATTTTCACCATAAAATAGCGTGGGAAAATAGTTTCTTGTTGTTAACGGATAATGATGATTCTTTCGTTAAAATGACAGAAACTCACACTCCAGTCACATCATTCTGTATGAAATTTTACGGAATTTTAACGTTATGTTTCTGAGCAAGTATAGGAACAAAATTTTAAAACATAACTCCGGACACAACTGCATCTAGAGCTCTTCAATGCACGTCGACCCACATACCTCATACGGCTCCGAATATAGTTGCGTCCGAAAGTTGTGATGCTATACTTTCCTTCTTCTTCTTTTTTCTTTATTGCATATCTCATTGAAGGAAAGTGAAACCAATCGTGCAGCTTTCATGTTATTTTTGGCCACACGCAATTCCAAGATCAATGATAAAGTTTGGGTCTTGTTTGGTGTTGTAATTTCCATATAAAACTTTGCTAACCTGCTCGAACTTTTCATATCTCCATAAATTCCTAAAGGGAAAAGTCAAAAGGGACAAAAGTACTAAAGCAATTAATGGGTCATTTAAATTAAGCATATTGAAGCCAATTCACTTGGTCTAATATTTTCCCTTCTCAAATGAGCAAATTTTGGGAGAAGCCCTTTCATTTGCTCCAGTGGCCCTGTCCATTTTTGGCTAGGGGCAGGGTTTTTGTAGTCGTAGGCCAGTTTAAACAAGCCAAACACACTTTAACTTGGCTCTCTGCCAAAGAAGCAAATAGTTTAGGGATTATTCTGTCTTTAGTTTTGGAAAGTTGGTACAATTGAGAAGTGAAGAAGGCCCCCAACAAATCAATTTTTTTTTTATAACCGGATGTTCGGGTTAGTTTGCGCGCATCTTCACTGCCCTGAAGTTAATGACTGGGCAAAACCCTCCAGTTGTCTCAATGTTTGGAATGTTGGCCTCTGTGGGTTTGAAACATGCATGCGATTTCATGGAGGACAAACACTTATGGTTTTTTTCATTCTCACTTGCCAAACCCTCATGGGTTTAACATATCAATGTCTAGTGTATATTTGTTGCAAACACACGCTTCATATGATCTGGAGGTTTGGCTCTCACCTGCGTGCTATCAATTCTCTATTGGCCTAAATCATATGAGACTTTGTCCGATTTTATTGAACCCCTCTAGTGGGCGGTGTGATTAATCCCACAATTAGTCGGTTCATTAGACGAACACCGAGTTTTATAGTTTTAACGTACGACTTTCCGTCACATTCCATAATATACGAACAATATGCCAAAATCCTAAACTTTATTTGCTTTTTATCATGTCTCGTTCCAGATGTTGATTGTAGGCGTGTGATTTGATTATAGATTTTACTCACGTTTTTTTTTTCCTCTTCTCATTTTGGTACTTTTAGGAATAGGAGAGAGTAATGGTTTTCCTTATCAAAATTAAGCAATCACATTGAGCACGATCATGTGAGCTCTTTTGTGAAAATTTTACTGTTTTTTGATATATTTATCATCGCTTGTCCTCTAGCCAGAATTTTTAGTTAGTAGGGTCAAAAACTAAATCTATATGCAAGTTATTTTATTTATTTGTCGATCCAAAGAAATAATTGAATTGAGAGAATAATTATAAGGTAGATATGCATTGATAAATGTAACATAGATTAACAATTGGTCCCAACGATAAATGTCGTTAGGGCTAGGTTTTGGGTTTTCTTTGGGCTGAACTTCATTGTTTGATTTGGGCTTTGTAGGCCTTTTGGGTGTTTTGAGCTGTATTTGTTATTTTTTGGGCACTTTAGGCTTTCAGGTGTGTATTTGGACTTTGTCTCTCAGGCTGTATTTTCCAACTTTTGGTTGGAATTCCTCTCCCCCATTCCTAATAAAATGTTACTTTTGCCGATCAAAAAGAAAACAATTGGTCCCAAGACTCCCAACGACTTGTTATACTTTAAAACGATGCATGATAGCATCATTCATAGTACTACTATATATAAACTCTCGACAAGAAGAGAACTCTTGAGATTTCTATACATTTGATTTAAAAATTTTGGTGTGTCAAAATAACAAAATTTAGTTGCAAACTACCAAATATCCTTGTAAAAAATCAAAGCGAGTGAAGTCAAGTGACCCTACTTGTACCTTACTCCCTCCGCCTTACTTGTCCTACTCTCCTTACCACCCAAAAATCTAATGGTCAGAATTTTTATAGTTCTTATTTTTTAATCAAACGTACGTGGTCCTATAGATTATAATTACACGTTCATATCGAATGCTAATGTTAATTAGGAACATAATGTCGGTCCCTGCAATCGCTCTGAAAACAAGGTTGCAGGTGCAATTTGAATTCCTTAAAACACTTAAGTGAAGCTATTTTTAGCACCAATAGGTTTAGGAGAGATGATATATAGCACTCAATCCAACAACTGGTATCACACCTCAGAGGTCATGGGGAGTTCGAATAGCAGGAGCCTCATCGAGATAGAGGGATTGCTCAATCCCTACAACTGTTCTAAAAATAGATATGCGAGTGCCATATTGAATACCATAAAGACTTAAATGAACCATCATAACACCAATTGCTAATTTGGAATATCAGAACATAATTATAAGAAAAACAATTTACAGACTATGGACTCTTCAATTAGTATCTCACATTTGAGAACCAATTATGTTTTAAATTTTGAATTGTGGACTGTAGATTACACATTTCCAGATTATAATAAGAATTTGTACAAGTGTTTCGATGATATATATGTGCAGAACAGAATTTGCAGAAGGGTTTTGTGAAAAGTATATTCATAATCCAAAGAGTTTCTCCAAGAGTGATTTTTGTGAGTTCTGTAGAATACAACGAAATACTTAGAAGTTTAAGCCTTTTAACCTCTTTAGAATGATTATTTTAATATTGCGAAGAATGAGAAAAAAAATGGTTAACATGCTCCAACTCAAAATAATTACAACTAATCAATAAATAATTAACAACTTTTGCATGAAAATACAGATTTTTCTTATTTAACACTCTATGATCTTATATTCTTGTTTTTCTTAGAAAAATTAATTTAAAAATGGTCTCCTATTCGCCGAATGCAAAACAATTTTTCTATTTGCATGAATCGAATCGTGAATCAAACGATTCATCACTGATTTTATTTAAACATTAATTCACCAATAGATTGGTATCGTTTTAGAATAAATTGCGAATCAAATCGTGAAACGTGCAATTTTGACAACTAAGCTTTAAAAACATCTTTTAGTGGAAGGCCTCAACACTTGGCTCCTTGCCATGAACTCTTTCTCTACAGCTCCTTCATCTTTAGTTTTTGTCCGTTAAATTGAAGTATGTATTCAAATTCAACTCTCTCACTTTGCAGAACCACAGAATTCAAAAGCACAGGCACCCTCAAAATTTCAATCCAAACATTATTTTGCAACAATAATTTTCTGATGAGAACATTGTCCAAATTCACTTTGCTACTTTTCTTTTCTTTTTGCCCCTTTATTGGTGGCGTCACCAAATGGATCGATGCACTTTCAAATGTTGGAATAGGCCAAACTTTTTTCCCATTTTATTGCCCTTTTCCCCTCTCTTTTGAGCTGGCCAATCTGGAATCTCCTCTGCCATCCAATTGCGCCACCTAACATTGCGAAGCGAGGGGCTGAAGGGAGCAATCACAGCAGTTTATTGATTGCCTATCTCACTGTCCGTCTCAACAACCAATGGTCCGAATTTTAAAAAAAAAACTCTTTCAGAGAAGAGTTCTTTTAAAATTCGAACCGTTCAAAACACTTTTGGATGGTGAGATCGAGGCCCTGCTGCGATTTGCTCACAGCAGCCCCGCTCTTGTACAGTACCAAATAGCTGATTTAAGATTAAATTCTCTGGTTCTCACACAATTCTTGTAAAAAAATTGCATCTCATTGGAAATCACAGCAAAACCCTCCACAGAGTGAGTGTTTGGTAAAGGTTTCAAGAGAGGTTTTTGGGGTAATAAATGGAGAGAGAGATAGAGAGGTTTGAGTAATAGATGGAGTGTAAACCTATTCGAAACCGTGTTGAGAGAGAAACTTGGGGTTCTCGGAACCTCACAAAGCCGTATTTCGTTGCCACCACAACAAGAAAAAAACAACTGAAACAGGGTGAAAAAGTTCAAACCTTCCCAGCAAAATCGATAAACAAACCAAGGGATTTCATAACAATCAAAAAGAAGGATTATGAGATGAACTAAATTTTCCGGAGAAATTTGAGTTACAAAAATTAAGCACAAGTCAAGCCAGTACACTTGCGAGTAACTGGGATGGTTTTAGTAGTATATTTCCGAGACGTACAGAAAGACCGGAGATGGCTTTCATCGACTGATCCAAAACCATCGAGTTTTACACCGTATGTTTCCAACCTACGTGCATCGCGTGGGATTGGCGATTGCAAAATCCCATCCCACCAACCAGGGGGAAGAAGCGGAGTGAGTGCACACTGGTTCTGTTGATTACGGCAACTCAATGGACCAGCAAATCTATTCCAGACGTGTCCCCATCCAATTTGTTTTTGCAACCCTTCCGACAACAAATTACTCTGGAAACTGCTGATGAAAGAGAAATTTGTGGCATGGTTTTCATCTGGGAAAGAGAAAAGAAGACATGAATACGTACTAGGCATTCCTGGAAGTGTCACAGAGCACCAAGGGCCTGTTTGGTTTACTTGATTATTTTCTTTTTGCATTGCTTATTTTCTTTTTTCTTGCAATAAATAAGCAAATGAGAAGCCATACAATTGTGCTTATTCTGTCTTTTTAGAGTTTTTTTTCCTTTTTATTCCCTAAACTATGCACTTTTTCTCTACTTAGTCCCTGAACTATCAATTTGGCGATTTCATCCCCTCAACTATCATTCCGTTACCTACTTAGTCCAATAGATAACGGAAATTAAGAATTTGGACGGAAAATGCCACGTAAGGCCCTGTTTGAGACCCTATAGACCAGTTATTTTATTATAACAGCCCTAGAGATAAAAATTAATTATGACCCTTTAGAATAAAAAAATAAAAAAAATAAGACATTCGCACCGGTTCAAACAGATTAAAAATTGGAGCATTTAAATTTTTTTTATGAGGTTCATATATCAAGATCTTACATGGCACTTTATAGAGACTAACAAATACATATTTTTTTCAAAAAGACTGACCTCCTTATATAGAATTTAGACTGTTTATATATTAAAAATATGGTTAAAAAGTAAGCGCTCTAATTTTCAATCCATGTGAATCGGTGCGAAAATCTTATTTTTCTGATCATTTTATCCTAAAAGGTCATAGTTAATATTGTCCGTAGAGCTCTCATAATCAAGTATCTGCTCTAAGGGGTCTCAAATAAAAAATAGATAATTAACTATGAAAGCCTTAGAGAAAAAAAATTAATTATGACCCTTTAGAATAATACGATTAAAAAAAATAAAATTCTCGCACTGGTCCAAACGGATTGAAAATCGGAGCACTTAAACCTTCTAAAAAAATTAAGTGCACCAATTTTCAATCCGTTTGAACCGGTGCAAAAGTCTTTTTTTTTTTATCATTTTATCCTAAAGGGTCATAATTAATTTTTATCTCTAGGGCTGTCATAATCAAGTATCTGCTCTACAGGGTCTCAAACAGAGCCTTATGTGACATTTTCCGTCCAAATTCTTAACTTCCGTTATCTATTGGACTAAGTAGGTAACGGAATGATAGTTGAGGGGATGAAATCGCCAAATTGATAGTTCAGGGACTAAGTAGAGAAAAAGTGCATAGTTTAGGAGATAAAAAGAAAAAAAACTCGTCTTTTTACTGATTATCTATAAGAAATACACATATCAGAAATGTAAACCAAATGCGCCCTCGGGATATCAACATACCAAGTTGGTGAGCTGCTGCCAAAGCTGCAATAAGCTGTGCATAGGTGGTTCCAACGCGCCGGTGGGCCCCTGAAACGACGGCATGTTTAGCACGGGAAGCAAGAAAGAAGTCCACGAAAGCAACCCATCTTGGTGCTGGTCCCCAGTCCTTCACTCTAAAACCCAATTGTTGCATTCTAGCTGTTTTTTTGCCAGAAATACTTCCTTTGTACAAATTGTAGTCAAAATGAAGAACCTGGCAGAGAATAAAGAGGATTTGATAAAAATATGGGTGGAATAGTGATGTGATAATTTTGCAAGATTGCATACAAGCTAAAGATCTAAGCATGATACACGGTGCTTCAAGTGGAAAGCGGTAAATTAGCTATCTACAACCTGTTTGGTTTAAGAGATTTGGTGAGAAATGGAGGAAGAGTGAACCCCCTCACTTGGATAGTGAGGAATGGTGAGAAATGATACACGCATAAAGCTCGAAAGTCCAATCCAATTCTCACCAAAAGTGGTGAGATTTGGTGAGAAACACCAGCCATTTCTTTTTAGTTCTCATCTACATACAAAACAGACCCTTACCTCAGCAAATTCCTGCAGCTTTGGCTTGAGATCATTAATCACGGAAGGGGTATCAGAAACCAAAACCACACGTGGTCTCAACACCCGGTGGCAATTTCTAAACAGGACCTTTTTAATGCAATTCAGCGCTGCCTTAACTGCTCTCGGAGACCTATAAGCAAATGAAAACATTCTGGTCAAGCAAGGTTGCACCCACAATACTATATCAACCTGCAATATTATCCTATTACTTGGATTCTTCTATATGTATGAAGCTTGTATGTTGACCAAGGGCAAGAGAGGAGCATCTGCCATGATGGTTTAGCATCGATCATGAAACATATTTAGATATTTACCATATAGCTACATGGAAAGCTCCTGTAAAAAGGGATGAAACACTCCGTTCTACCTTGTAAACACTATTTTACCCAAGGACATAAAAGAACCGTATAAAGTATATGAATAAGTATCTGTATGCATGTGTCCTTGGACATAGGATGCGGCACATCCGACACTACACATACTT
This sequence comes from Rhododendron griersonianum, assembly GCA_018127125.1. Classification (NCBI taxonomy): domain Eukaryota; kingdom Viridiplantae; phylum Streptophyta; class Magnoliopsida; order Ericales; family Ericaceae; genus Rhododendron; species Rhododendron griersonianum. The sequence continues at coordinate 37,798,696 of CM030795.1, read as the reverse complement.
CTCTGCCCGACACCCATACCAGAGTCGATGTAACATAGGTGTTTTAACATTCACAATTGATATGCATCAATTCCAGAAACCCTTTTTTTTTCCTTTTTCAATTCAACCTCCATCATTAACCTCTGCTTCTCCACTAGCAAATTAACACCAGTCAAATAGAAAATCTAGAAGTACCTATTCATTAGCATGCGCATGTGCAAGGCAAGATGAGGATCAGGACCTCCATTAAGTACCCAGTTGACAGCTTCTTCAACACTTTTTGAAGGAGATATGATTACTCGCATCAACTCTCCGAATGTATTAGGTCTAGAATGAAGAAGTTGAGTCTTTCCAAATAAAGCAGAACCGGCACTGCTCATTTGAGTGTGTATATTCTTCAAGAAGAACTGAGCGGCTACAGCATCAGTTGTACCTTGAAACCTGATGGAGGAACCCACATGACAAACACAAAAAAACTCAGAAGCTGATAGCACAATTACTGTTCTTCGTTTACCATATGATTGGCTGTTTCCATGTTCTCCAATTACTGCAAAGGGCATTTGTTCCAGTGGGCTTCTCAAAATCGTCTGTCCTCACATTCAGACGCCTTCCATACTTCCCCATACAGTCATTCAATCTCCATAGATGCTTCACTTCTTTCATAGTAAAAGCAAGGTTGGTATAAGAAAGGTGACTCTCAAATGGGAATTTCCCCCTGCAGTATGCAAGTATATCAGTTTTTAGCACACAAACCTCGATGCTAGTTACGTACTGAGGGCATATTGTCAAGTGACTCAAGTTAAACCTAAAACTGTGTGGGAATCATATATGGCTCGAGTTTTGCATGACAATGAGAAATGCTAAAGTTTTAGAAATCAACAACTATGACGCTTGATGTCACAACAGGAGAAGAGTTGAGTCATTAACAACATTGCAGCAGAAACAACCACCAACAGCAAGAGACTGAGACACTGACACATTCAACTGGAAGAAGTAGTGACTATCCAACGTTAATTTACACAGGCAGTAGATAATCTATGCGCCACTCTATATGTAGTGCTAGAACTCAAAAACAAATCAATAAACAAAGTGACAGCTAAAAAATCATAACAAAATGAAGAAAGGAAGGCATGAGAAAGGACCAATATGCCTGGTTTGCCCGATGATAAGTGACCGGTTTAACATGATACTTAATCCAGCAGCAGTCAATATCTTGTACATCTCATTTCCGAAACCTGCTTCTGATGCTTTCCCCAACACAAAACCTTGTTTGCAGAACTGCTCAGGTGGCAGTCCCCGAACTCTAGGAGCACCTGAAATAGGAACACAGATATTGATTACTGAAATTCGGACTTTTTCATTGAATGTTGCCATCACATATACCGTAAGCTCTGTAACATAATGAAAGCAGGCAAAGGGGTATCTCCTACAAAAATCAACCTTTGATACCAAGGCAAATGTAAATCAACGAAGCTTCCACACACTTCAAAAACATGGTGATCCAAGGAACCCTCATTCAGTGATCCATTCAATACAAAAGGGTGTGCTATTCACCAGAAGAAATTTAATATACGAGCCAACTACAATTGGATCTGGTACAGTTATTTCTATGAGTTTACCAGAAAAGTCATATAACTATAATCGGTGACTCCAACACCCAAGTCCTCAAGCAATAAAATTCATTTCCCTCTGAAATTGAATTCTGATAACAAGCAGATTTAAGGAATTAAGCTCTGTTTGGCTGTAAATACTGTGCAGAGAAAAATGTTTTCCACATTAGGACTCTTCAAGAGTATGTTTTGGATGTTATATTTTGGTGTTTGTGTAGTATTTGGAAAATATTTTACCAAACAATGTTCAATCTTTGTCTCACACGCTACAAGCTCCTCAATAACATTGCCACAAAATGTAATCATTCCCACCAAATGCCGCCTCATAGTCAGAACCAAATTCCCCGACCACCCAAAATGCCTATTTAAGATGCGTACATAACTTACCCGAACATGGGCATTCTCCCACGGAAAAATATAAAGTAATTCACTAAGGACTTGGCTGTGTTTCATAGTGAAATTTCTGTTCTCTCGTAAGGTGATAAGTTTAATGAAGTGAAATTCGCAAAATACATTCAGAAATCTCAGCTGTTAATTGTTTCTCATCTTAATTTGGTACAACCCTACAACTAAACGCCGGAAAATGAATAACATGTCATTTCTACATAGAAACAAACAGAGTCCAAATTCACAATCAGAACAAGCAATGCGCTATATCTAGAGACAAATTTTGGCAAACCACAAATCTCGCAGATATCATGCTCACTGAAGTTCCATCAAGTATCCAGTCCATGAAGCTAGCTTTAAACAGAATCTGACAGTATTTTGCTAAAACAGAGAAATTAGGAGCAATGCTAGGAAGACGACTTTAAAACAGCATTGCACGTCAACCTTGCCCTTCATTGGAATTTTCTTTTCCTCCGTTCTCTTCAAAACAAAACAAATCAAAAAAAAAAAGAAAAAAAGAAAGGGGAAGCAAAAACATAACCAAAATGGTACCGTGAAAATCGAAGTGGTCACGAATGATCCAACGAACTCTGAGGCTCTCCTTCCAAGACGCTTCCTTGGAATACGCTTCCTCCCCCATCTCTTCGACCGTCGCGCAAGAGGGCTGAACCGCCGGCCGTAGTGAGCTTCGGTTCACTCTCACCGGTTCAGACCGGGTTTCGGCCGGAACGGAGAGTCCGGTCGGGGCGTCAACGGAGATCCGGCTGAGAAGCAAGAGGAGCAGTACAGTGGTGAAGAGGAGGCAGAGGAAAAGGAATCTGGCACGGTGGACGATGGATTTCATGGATCGTTACTGGTGGATGAAAATCCGAGAGGAAATGGGTATCTGATGTGTAAAATGTGTTTGGTAGGTGAGAAAATCAGTGAAAGGAAAGTTTGAGGAAATCTTTGTACTCTTTTTCTTAGTCTTCTGAATTGTTTTGTCGGGATCTTTTCCTGTCTCTCACATGAGAAATTTTTCAGTGTTGGGTATCACGTGGTGTCCGTTCGTTGCATCTGAGCCGCCTATTTCGATTTTGGATGGTTCGGATTTGGAAAGAGAAAGAAGAGGGATGAAAAGAGAGGGAATGTTTTAGTCTGAGCCGTCCAAAAATACATTGGACGGCTCGGAAGTGCCGAGCAGGCACCACGTTGGATATACCTGCTCGACATTGAAAAATTTCTCCTTTCGAGACATGGACAGCCTTTCTCACGTCACCCATGCACGCTCAAATATAACGGAAAGTCTAAGGCCACCGACGGGCACGCGAGGTCACTCTGGATCCCGCATAGATGATCCGATCCATTCAAAAATTTGAAAAAAAAACGAGCGGCCCCATTAAAAATCAGCTCAATACAATATGTGTAGGTGCTTGATCCAATCTTCTATTTTTCATTCCGATTCTGGATTCATGAAAAAATAAAAGATTTGATCGGGCGCCTACACATTTCGCATTGAGTGGGCCTCGCATGCCCATCGGTGGCTATGGTCTGTTTCCATAGCAAGGTTCCAAATATAATCACACACAGAAAAGAGTATAAATGAATAAAAAGGAGTGTGAAAATCATTTTACGGAGAACAATATGACAAAATAGTAGGAGTAGTATTTAAAATTCGAGGACACTCGATTCTCTGTGCTCATGTAGTCACTTGCAAGACGAATTACGAAGGAAATTTTTTATATCCGAGCACACACGATTCTCTTTCAAGCCTCTTAGAAAAGGCTTCTCGGCAGTCCCCTTTTGCAAATTGCACCTTACTGTATGGATTATGCAGGCACAAGCAAGATTCAATTTAATGATCGAAAATGTTTATTTTGTAGAGCTCATCAAGAACATATGCCCTATTGAAACATCATTAAGATCGGATGCCGGTTAATACTTGTTTGAAATTAATTTACCCCTTGTAAAAGTGGGTTTGATGGATTTAAAACAGGTGGCCGAATTGTTTTTTATAAACCTAAACGCATTCTGAACAGGTATTAGTCGGTATTTGATTTGTATGATTTTTGTACGATTAATGTTCTCGATGAGCTCTACAAAATAAACAGTTTGGATCATTGAAATAAACCGCCCGTGAAACACAAACTATTCGGTGTTGTCCCTTACAATAAACCCCCTTGAAGTATTGCTCGGAAACGAGTTACCCCTAATGTTTAAACTTGGGCACTTAACCCCCTTAATCAATTTAGGTTTTGGCACCCTTGGTAATCTGCATGATTTTGGAAGGGAAAGGTCATGTGCCAAGCACATGACATGATTGATGGAGTTTAAAGACAACAATGCACTTCAAGTCTTGGCATTCCAATGGTAAATCAAAAAATGGGACACATCCTCTTTCCTTCTGCGCACATCTCCAGCATACCTATGGTAATCCTCTCTCAAAAGAACGTCGTATGAATTACCATGGTTAGAGGAGCCTATGAAGGGACTGAATCGGAGTTTCGCCATAATTACAGACTTTTAAGTTTGGGATTTCTGGGTGGTGGATGGAAGATGGGGTTTGGTAGGTTTACTGATGGTGCCTACATTCGTGGTTGGGGTGGATTGCCATTTTAGGAGTGGTTAGGTGGCAATGGTTGCGGGTAGATGGTAAGGACAATAGAAAGGTAACTAAATTTGTTGATGGTAGTTGTGGTGCCAAAAGTTGGCAGGTTAGTTATATGCAAATTTTGGGGTTTGCATAATGGTGATGTTGGTAATTGAAGGATAGGAAAGTAATTCTATATTTTCAATTAACACCATTTGCTCCAAAATCGAATCCATAAACTTGAAAAGGGAATGTCTGAGTGTAAACATTAGGGGGCAACTCATTTCGGAGCAATAGTTTAAGGGTGTTTGATGTAAATTACACCTTTTACAATAATGACCCTTTTTTTTTATCTTCATTCATCTTCATTATCATTAAACTAAAGGTTTCTTCCTCATCACCGGACCTACCTGAATGGAATGTGTGATGAGGAGTGGCTTGAGCAACCATGTGATGGTGCCTAGAGATACTAGATAATCTCTCATTGTATTTAGTGGAAAAACTCTTCGCTTCCACTAGAGATAACATTTCTTTATTGGTACACTTTCCGAATCAAAAATTCTATAACCACGCTCACACAACTTTACACACCCACAATCCCATGATTGTGTGTAATACGTGTGTGTGGATAGCCTGCCTTTGACCCGATTGGAAGGTTTTTTGAAGTGCATAAGCTGACCCAAAAACCTCTATCTAAACAAAAAGATGTGCATTTATGTGTGTGGTTGTAGAAGTGTTGTTTCTGAATTTCAAGAGTATGACTAGCATTGTACTGCAATAGCTAAAAATGAGGAGAAACCGTCTCCAGACTCCAAACCACATCACTTATGCAGAAACCCTAAATTCAAGACACTGACTGCCGAAATCAGTCACGTTCTTGTCTGATGCAGTGGAAAAATGGACCGACCACATCATAAAGTACAGTGATATAAAGGGATGGTGTACAACAAAATTTTCTCAAAATTTAGACCTACAAAACCAAAAAACAAAAAAGGATTAGTCAAGCGATGCCCATTCAGGATAGGGACATTCATAAGTCCAGCCTGGTCCTGTATATCGTAAACAATGCAGCCATAGACCCTCCTGATCTGTATCATATCTGCACTTGAAGAAACCGTCATTAAAAACTCACAACATTGATATATCATGTCAAACAGACAAAGGAACTAGGCCCTAAAAATAATTGCACAGCTCTACTCGAAAGGAAAGCCATCACATGGGGTGGCATAGTCTCTTGAGAAGCACAGAAGGCTTGTTTGCAAACAGGGTAATCTAGCTATCAAGGTACTACAGTACTTGCTACTCTTGTCAGAAGCCGTTGTGGCTATTTCTTGTTGCTATCTGATAACGACTAGGTATTTTAAAAATGTTCTGTGAGAGAAGTTTCTTACCCCTTGTGAGCCAAATTGGGGCAGTTTGTACACATGGGATCAATGCTGAAACCTTCTTTGGAGTCCTCTTCAGACACACCCACAGTGCTATCAGCGCCCATGCCTTTACTAAAAGGATCAACAACTTCTTCAGAGAGGTAGAGTGTATCATTAGCTATTGGATGACCCGTATACTGCAGATGGACGCGTATCTACAGGGAAAAGAGAAATTTGAAGTAGGTAATGGGATACGTTACAGAACTAATGTAGAAGGCAGAAATTTGATTCTTTTGAATTTTTAAGCTCAAGAAGTGTCGATGCACATGTAAAGCCAGAGGGGAAAAGCAATAAAAGTTGCAGAAGAGGAAATTTGCATCATTAATTGATATGACAGCATTACTGAATACTTAAAGACAGTGGGACAAAGATTAGTGATCAAGAATGCAAATCTCTTTACTTGATGGGTTCTGCCAGTGATTGGTTCACACAAAACGATGCTATGAGTTCCATTGGTACTAATCCTAGTAAATTTTGTACTAGCAGCCTTTCCCTTCAGTGATGTACAAGCATTTCCAGCAGATTCCACCTGCAACCAAGAAATGACTCTTCCCATCAGCAAAGCCATAATAGAGCAACATGCAACAAAGTGCAAGGGTTTCAGTCGCACAATAGTAAGTGCACTAGTTTCAGTCGCACACCATAACAGAAAGAACTGAGCGGGGCCACCAGCATGAAAGTCACTGATAAATATTGCAAACTGAAACATTTCTCCCAATTCAAAATCGACATAGTTAACTGGTGTAACTGTGGATAACAAATTATCCAGATGCTAAATGCCGGATTTATCTTACATTAATACATTTTTTAAAATGCAGATCATAGGAGGAAATAGGCTGATTTTAATAATCTTCTGATATGCCCAACAGATGCGAAACAATCATGATAACCAATATAAAAAAACAGTTGTCACAAGCAAGCACAGTCATAGAGCCATGCATGTTTGTGAGAAGGTACTAGATGGAACATAGCATTTCCGAGAAATTTATACCATCCTGATGTACGGCATCTCCAAATTACATAAGTAGGCATATTGCAAATGTGATCGCGCAAGTGTGTGTGTGTGTGTGTGTGAGAGAGAGAGAGAGAGAGAGAGAGCATGCTTATAATAACTAACAGGACTTACAAAGAATTCCACATGCACGTTTGAAGGCACAAGCAACATAAAACCCAACTTGTGCTTCACTTTCTAAAACATTATGACAGTTGCAATTCAAGGCCAACTGTCAGAATGTTCTTTCCAAAGTAACTTCAGAACCTCATCTAGTATTCCTCCCGACTATCCATTTTGGGAGTTTAATCTCCCAATGTGTGTACGAATCGAATTCTTTTTCAACCATTGGAAGGTTCAGAAGATACTTGAGAACCAAGGGATCCAATACCATGCCATCTAAAGTCCATGACATGTATGATGAAATGGAAATCCTAAATAAAGCAATTGCTAAGTGCTTGTATTTAGCTAGAAGAATATCGATCTCCAAAATCAATGTGCTTAATAGAAATCTCTACCTCCACTGTGCTCCTCCCTTCTCGAACATTGAAATTGACATTGGCATTCACAACTTGCTGGGAAGAAACAGATCAAATATACATCAAACACAAAGTATATCAGTGTGGCATTAGTTCTTTGACAAGATTCAACTGGAGAATACCTCATCCTCTGGAAATGCCCCAACAACCTTTGCAACATACTGTTTATGCACCACTCTAGCTTCTATCTGGATCAAACAGAACTACTTTAAAACCTTCACGTACTTCAAGGCACAGGTAAGAGACATAATCTTCAGTCTAGAATATGAACAATGCCTACCCCAAAAGAGGGGGGGGGGGGGGACAGAATAAATGACTAGAAGTTGCCATTGGATGTATGTTTGGGAACTTTAAAACAGCATCAGGAGGAGGGGGAGTAGCAAATAGCCACAACAAAAGCAAGATAAAATAATAAGAAGAACATGGAAGAGTGCAGACTGACACATCTGCATCCGGATTATGTGTTTGTGACAAAAATATGGTCTAGATATGATGGTAGAAGACGTAAAGCAATCAGTTTTTGACAAAGGAGAATTCTAACATGACTTTTCTTCAGCATAAACTTCACCTGTTGCCTAAAAAAGTCAGCCTTAGAAGCACTTCTGGCCAGGATAAGAAGTCCAGAGACCAAGCGATCCAGTCGATGAATGGCTGACATTTTTAGTGTCATGGAAATCAAAAGGATTATGTGACTTATCAGGATGAACACAAGGATAAAATATAACTCCAAATATAGAAAAAGAAAAAAAAAAAGGAGGGGGGGTGGGAATTTTGAAAGACTAACGACACTACCATAGAATTGAAGTAACAATCAACATATGCTTCTGAATTAGTGACATGAGCATGTTGCAAAATATATGTTGGATACGAAACAGAGGTGCCAAGCCATGTTCCGCCTCAAGGATGCCGACAACAGTGTTTTTACGATATTGACCGGAAGCATGCACCTACAACAATACATAAAATATCAAGTTGAGTGCATAAATATCTCAACTACAATTGGCTAAGGTTGTTAAGTGGAAGAACATTTCATAAACCTAATGCAGGTAAACTACCATCCTGAAGAATTTTTCCTTACCGGAACAGATGCAGGTTTACATACAGTCAGCACATCTGGTTCTTTCTGCAAAATCGAGACGTCCCATGCCATCACTGGCGGTTCATGCCTAAAAGCTTTGGAAGATCATTTACACGCCTTATAATTTTACAGCAGTAGTTCTTAACTTCTTATGCACGACTAAATATAACAAGTGGATGGAATGTGACACAAATGTAACACTAGAATTGTAAGATGCACACTCTCACAAAAAATTAATACCCGAATCTTTGTAACTTATAAAGAAATGACTGGACTCAAATTAAAAAATAACACACGGACAACTTATTGAGAACAACAAACCTGTGTACGAAGTGGCTTATCTTTTGTGATGTACGAACAATGTATGAAATAGGCACCGTCTCTCCATCAACTTGTATCCGTCCAGATTTCACAGCAGAAACCTACAGTTCTTGACACATGACCCCTAAACTCAGTTCTACATGGACAACATTCCACAATTCAGTATGTGGCTTATAAGAACAGCTCCAGCCCTGACTCTTTTTAGTGACTTATAAATTAGAATCAAATTCTGAGTGAAAAGCCCTCTAAACTCACTCCAGTCCTTGACTCAAATTCAGATAGAGTTTTATTCAAATTTTTAACCAAATCAAGGGAGACTTAGACTTTGTTTGGTTTGGGTTTTGAGCGAGGTTTTGGGGGTAATGAGTGGGGAGATAGAGATGAAGAAATGAGAGTAACAGGGAGAAAACTTATTGGGGACCGTGCGTAGAGAGGGGGGGTTGGTTCCATAGACCCAAAGCGAACACAGTCTCAAATTTTTAAGGCTATTTTCGCTTTTCACAAGTATGTCATTAATAAAGCTTTTACTCAAATTTGTGCTTAGATTTGAGTTTGTCCATACGAAAAGAAGCTTTTACTCCAATCTTTACTAAAAACCCAAAATATGAGTGAAAAATAGAGTGAGGGCTGGAGATGCTCTAAGGCTAGCTCAAAATAAGCTCAACCAACGAATTCAGTGATGTGAAAGAGAACAATAGATACGTAGTAATCATATGGCCGTCCTCTGAATTCTTTGGCAAACAGGTCAACGATATTCTTCCCTGTCCATCGATTCTTGACCTACGGTGAAAAAAAAATCAAAACAATCATAATCAAAATTAGGGTTTTGAAATAGGGTTTTTGCCACTCTTGGGTATGTAAACGACATGGATAATAACGATGCGTACGTGACAGATGAACTCGAAGTGGTAGGGCCTCACGTAGCGTACACCTGCGTACAGGGGATTTTTCCGCCACAGAGACTTTAGATTCGAGAAGAATGAATGCGTATGAAGTAAATATATTAGTAGCACGAAGAAATTGTTTGGATTTTTTTACCGTTTCGGAAGATGTAATCGTGGCGCTCCGGTGGATTCGCCGGCGTTTGCCATACGATCTCCATTTCCTCCTCTTCCCGCCGTCTCTTCATTTTCCCCGATGAAGAGATAACACGTATATACACGTTGCATATATGAATGCAGTAGGCCACCACTGAACTCTGTTTGGATTTTCTCCAGTACTAGTGGGACCATTTAACGCCAGAAATGAGCCACATAAGCCGATTTGTGAAGGAAATGGATGGAGGCTAGCCTCAATTTGGGGATTTTGAAAGTTCAAGTGTTTAATTGAAATAAAATGAAGTCCAGGTGTTTCGGTGACATTGGAGTGAAAGTTCAGATGCCATTTTAAAATTTTCCTATTGGAAATTGATTGGTCTACACTCACACACTCTCTTGTCTTCTACCAAATCGAGCCTTATGTCCCAATTACTTGGGGTCGGCTACACTTTTTTGTCTTTTAACAGGTGAATTTACAAAATATTTTTTGGAATTTGTAAAGAGAAAAAATTATTTCCACCTCATAACTACGCATTGCGGGCCCTGTCGTATATTTTTTTCAGTAATCTGAACCGTTCGTCTTGTAGGACCCGCATAGTAGTACATTCACACAAAAAATTATATTTATCGGATATCGATAGGTATATTAAAAATTAAATCTTAGTTTATAAAATAGACAGCTATAGATAGTTTAACTGTAAACTTATCTATCGTCGATTTTTTAAATCAAACTTCAATTTTTTATATACCTATCTAAGTCCGATAAAGCTGACTTTTAGTGAAGATATATTACTCTGCGAGTCCTACAAGATGAACGGTTCAGATTACTACAGTATACACACGGTGGGGCCCACAATTGATGGAGGTGGAAAACCCAAGTTTTCCACCTAAGGTGGATGGAATTTACTCTCATTTGTAAAATGTATGTGCATGTAGGAACTGTTTCATGGTAAATTCAACCGCGAAAAAAAAATGAGTGTTCAAAATGTTTTTAGTTTTAAATCAATTTATGCAATTTTTTATACCAGGTTTATTAGTGAAGACTCATAATTTGACCACTAAACGAACCGATGCATATGGGGCTAATAAACGAACAAAACAACTTGAGTTTGGCTCGATTTTTGACTTGTTCAAACTCATTTAAAAAATATATTGTAATAAGCTAAATTCAATCATGTTTTTTTTTTTTTCTATGAATTCAAGCCAAGCTTGAGCATATAGGTGTTTGGCTTGATAGGCTTGTGAACAAATGACCATTTCGTGAATACTACAAATTAATATAAGGATAAATTAATAAATATTTCAAAATATGAGATATCTTTCCCTTCGTATTGATAATTTACCAGATTTATGAATCATAGAACCTAGTCATATTCTTAGAGGAGTTTGGTGGCAATTAAGAGGTTGTTTTCTTTTCTTGCTTAAGATGGTATTAAGACAAGTTTTTTTTTTTTTTTTGATCGGTTATTAAGACAAGTTTGAGGATGTTAATTTAATGAATGGTAGCTAGTAAACTGAATTTTATATTTATAAAAAAAATTGGCCTAGATTAATGATGCTGATTCTTTTTTATAAATTTATATTAGCCCATTTTATTTTGGAATTTAATGAGTTTCAGCTCAAGCTTGAAAATTCGAAACTTCACGAACTTAAGCTCAGGTTTGAAAGCTCGAGATTATCTTGCGTATTCCATGAGTCAACCCAAGTTTATTATTATAAACACAAAACTTCAATGTGAGCTGAACAACTGGTCCCAAAAAAATCTTCAAGCTCGAGCCAAGCTTGAACACGTGTAATAAGAAGTCAAGCCAAGTCTAAGCAAATACTGTGCTTAGCTTGTTTGGCTCGATTGTGGAAGGTTGAATTCTGCATATCTTTTCACCACGAAGCTCATGTTAAAAGTACTCCAGTATAATGCAATTCCACGAAGGTTAGCACTATCTAAGCTAATTTTAATGGAGGTTTTATGGTTTAAAAACACGGACCTCACAGGGAAGAATCCTCATAGAGGATCCAAATCCTTGCAGCGCTCGGATCAGCCAGGTAGTAGGTTTTTTTTTTGTTTTTTTATAACCGAATGTCCAGACCAGGTAATTTTTGGTAATATCATTTTTCTTTGATTTTTTTTAGACGAATAGAACTAAAAATAAAAGTAGATGAAGTAAATTTGATGATATTCCCTAGAAAAGAGTGTCTTTCCCAAACTGGGGGCCGGTATCTTCACTAGGATTAGCAACACTTTACCACATTGTAATTATTCAGTATTCTCCGTGGTACTTTTAATCCTTTACATAGCGACAAATTATCTTGAAAATAATGAGCGACCCACATTGTTAGCGGAATACCCAATAATTGGCCGGTACTTGATACTTTATCTCTTATCCAACATTATTAAAGCTCTTTATAATTGCGGCTCTTATTGATGTCCAGTCATTCCTTTTCTCTAAAATCCACCTTCCGAGCCCGCCTTGCTCCTGTTCTTCTCCGCTACCAATTCCTCTCGAAAACGTTTCAAAGTTTCAACAATGAACGATCTAAACTACGCGCTGTAAGTCTATATCTGAATTAAAACTATTATGCGGAAAACAGATATAACAGGATCTTGAATTTAACACATCTCAAGAACAATAAATAGCGTACCTTGGTTGGCCATCGTGATTAAAGAGAACAAACCCCTTAGACAGAAACACCTTAATTCTTGGCTCACCTTCTTCTCTCTGTCTCTACTTTTCTAGAATACCCCAGTACTTTAATTGATGGAAAAACCGTAGGAATAAAGGGTGGGTATTCTACTTTTTATAGAGGAGAGAAGAGGGCCTTAGAGATAATTATTAAAAGACACCTAGTCCATCAAGGTCTCTTTTATTATCAAGAGTTTTCCTTCATCTATAATTCTAATTAGTTATCATAATGAACCATATCACTTCATTGGCTTATCTGATAGTGGAGTCCCACATGCACAAAACGTGGAGGCTAGTGGGCCACACTAATAGGAAAAACTA